>KV417270.1:59595-468045 GCA_001630345.1 Calocera viscosa TUFC12733 | reverse complement strand
TCGAGATGCTTCGAGATTGTCGATATGACTTCGATAGTGTCGATCCCTGACAGAGAGGCTTGCATGTTTGAGACACAATGATTTGCCAACTAAGCTCGCGCTGACGTGAGGTGAATAAAGCGCGCTGATGAGCACCAGGATAGCCTTGGGGGCTTGCGTGTTTGAGACATGTCTGAGTTGGCGTCTTTCGCCTGCCGTGGCAGTTCGATTGCGCTCAACGAAGAACATGCAGGGGCGGCTGTGCAGCACTGTTTTCTGCAAGCTTCTCCAGTCTCTTCATCTCCATCCGAAGTTGTGACGGTGGACGCTGGTAAATGTACTTGGGGGAGAAGTCGCGAAAGATCGCCAGACCTTGAAGAGTGCGAACGCGCGAAAGCATAACATACACGCTCTGAGGGCTCGTACAGCCAGCGAGGTCAACGACGGCCCGATCCAGTGAGCGCCCTTGACTTTTATAGTCGGTGTACGAATAGGCCGGCAGGATCGGTACCTGATGGCGCGTGACGGACAAAGGAGGTGTTGCACCCGCGGTAAGGTCGACAACAGCAGTGAAGGATGTTGTAACCGTTTGAATACACACAACATGCTCAGGCAACCCAACCAGCGCGGTTTTGCAAGTCGGAAAGTGAACGTAAACCGCGCTGATGTATCGAGTACCGTTGTCGTCCTCCTTGAATCGTATACCGACGACCGTTCCTGTAGCACCGTTCACGAGATTCTTGGAAATGACAGTGTTTTCTGTTAACATTACACGCATTCCCTTGAACAAGGGAATGTAACCCAATGTGTCATTGGTAAGACGTGTATCCAAGCGCCACAATGCACGCTGCAGTTCACCGGTGGGTAGGAACTCCTTAATGCAATCGCGAGCATAGAACAGCTGGAAGTCCTCTTGTAGGCGTGCAGCATGTTGCCTGGCATGCAAGAGATTTATTGCGTCCCGAAGCCTTTTGGTTGTCACGATGACAGGAGCGTCATGGAATAGCTTCGCGTCCAGCGGGTCTCTTTTCTCCAATTCGGATAGTCTTCTTGTCTGAAGAATGTCATAGTCAGACATCCCATAATCAGCGCTGCCGTTATCGGTGGTTGTTGAGTGTGGAAGACAGCCCTTGTAAGCACTTCCCGACCAAACGCGTGACAGGAGATTCGACCAGGCACGGTCCGCCGATTGTCGAACATTCTGCACGAGAAGCACGACCTCATTGAGCTGAGTCCACGAATGAGCGCCGTTTAACGCCGCCTGACCGGAGGCAGTCTGAGAGACGCTGGGCGGAATGTTCTGAACAAGAGAATGGCAATATAACGGAGATGCACCAAAGGGGTTGAGTTGACCAAAGTCTCCGGTGAATATCACATTGATACCACCGAAGGGCGCGTCGCCGTCGCAAGCCTTGCCAGCGCTGATTTGGGAGGAGACCTCAGACAAGAACTTTGCAGAGATCATGGAGATCTCGTCGATGATCAACCACTGTATGCCGCACCAATTCTTCTCCAATTGGGCTTTATTCGTTTTTCGGTTTCCTTTATTCGGCAACAGGCAGAGGGCGTGTATAGTGCTTCCTCCTATAAGAACAGCGGCAGCACCAGTGGGTGCGCTGAGGTGCAGAGTATCCCTTATCCCTAGCTCGATGAAGAGGAGTTCGATGCTCTTGATGACGTGACTTTTCCCCGTGCCGGCAGAACCGCCAACGTACATCAACAACTGCTTGTTGCTTCTGGAAGTCAAGTAGTCCAAGACCAATTCCAAGGCTCGGTACTGCTCCCGGTTGTCGGCCAGGTTTTGAAGGTGTACTACCTTCTCAAAGGCTTCCTTCAGTACCCTTTTACAGTCCGCATTGGCGGCCAATGAACCAGCGCGCATTGCGGAGACGACTTGTGCGATGGCGTTCTGGGGGTGTGCGTACGAATCAGATGCATCACAATCCGCGCTGCTAACCGGTTGCTCTCTGCGACCTTCCTTACGCCAGGAAGTGAATTGCTTTCGGTACGACTTCAGAGCGTCCTCCTCCTCCTGCGACATATGGAGAGAATGGAGGTCGACATGTAGCGTCCATGGGTCAGAGCGTGATCGGTCATCGATCTCCGTAAGCCCTCCTAGGTAATCAAATACGCGCAGTGGCTGGAGAAGTCCCATCATCTCGGATTGGGCCAGTGTAAACCGCGCTGATTCCAGAGTTGATAAAAGGCCAGCTGACTCCCGCTCAACGACGTCATCGAGATTGCAGGAGATGTCATCGGCGTCGTGTAGCAGGTGCTGCAAAGCCTCCATGTCTTCCGCACCAGTAGTCTGCACTTCAGAAAATGCCTGTCGCCGCCGTCGATACTTGTCTCGGAGGTCCGAATCCCTCGCTTCCTTGCATTCAGATAGCACATCCATGTTGTTCATAATATTGCGAATCTCAGAAGAGAAGAGCGTCCGGTCGTAAGCTTCTCGCCAAGTTTCCATATTATCCTTTAGTTCTTCCAGCGATCTCCACGGCTTGAAAAGGATCATCATTGCTTGGCACCAACCCTCGCGCTCAATGTCGCCTTTGTCCCCCCGCGGTATTGTTGGGCCAATAATGACGGGTACGCTGGTAGTGTTTCGCCTCTTCAGTCTATGTGTAAGACGTTGCGGATGACCTTCTGCAAACCAACCCGCGCTGTTTGCAGTGTCGCCACGGCTCGTCGCGGTGATCTTGTCTATTCCGCCAACAAAATCATACAGATTCGAAGAGTTGCACCAAGGATCGTCTGGCCGGTAAATATAATCCTGAACTTGCGACGAAACGGTGACGGAGCCGTCCGTGACATTGAGCGCCATGTCAGCAGCGCTGCTTCCTTCTTCATCCACGGAGCCTTCATCGTCTTCAAGCTGCTCGAAAGGGTCGAGACTCCCCTCTTTCCTTTTCATGTATGCCAGGAAACGGCCCCAGTGCAGAGTGCGAAAGGTGTGAGTCGTGTAGCAGTCGCCGCCACCTACGTAGAAGCTCATCACTTGTTGATGGGACATCTCTTGCCGCGACATCATGCTGTTCACCATTTTCGTCACCAAGCTCTTGTCCTGCTCGGCTTCGGATATGTGATCGCGCCCGTCGTACTTCTCGTTATTTCGTTGCAGCGCATAAATCAGCGCGGAAACGCCGGCGTAGACCTTAAGCGATGGTTTCGTTATGTAGTCTGTGATGTAATACAGCGCGGCTTTCGCGTGCTGCCCCGAACCGATGTACTGAATGTCCATGTTGCTCTTGAAGAGGAACATCATGACATCATTGTATTCGTTGATACGGGGATGCAATCGCCGCAGCAATATTGAGCCTGTCTCTGGATCCAGCGATGTGAGAGCCCGAGTAGTGCCATCGATCCGCATACGACACTTGTCATCGGTTCGTTCTTCACCAGGTCGAAGATGAATCCAACATGTGGAACGATGCTCATGCCAGTTGTTCTTGCAAACAAGGCTCGTCACATGCTCTTTGTAGGCACTTTGGAAATCGGCGCTGTTCAATTGACGGATCTGAGGTCCACGAATAGTGCGAGGATCAATGTCCGTGCTCGTCGACCTGGGCATCGGAAGTGCTGAGCCGTTCTCCTGCACCACTTCTTCCGTGCCCGGCAACTCCGTCTTGATCAAGCCTTCCAACCATGTAAACACGCGCTGCTTGAAACCGACGTCGCTGCCCAAACGCGCTCGGAGTGCTGCCGGCGAAGGATTGCCCTCGATCCATACCAACATGTGACAATGGAGAGTCCCGCGTCCTTGCGCCTCTACCATACCGTACCATCCGGTACAGTTGCCGAACAAACCAGGACCTTTGCCTACTCGGAGGACAATGTCCCGGAAACGTAGCATCGTTTCGTGGAAAACCCGCGCTGCTTTAGCAGGAGACTGAGCGACCTTCATTGCTCGCGAGAACCGACTCTCGCGCGTAAACCCGTTCACGGCGCGTTCCAAATCTGTGCCGTCATGCAGTGCCAGTTGACAGAGGTAACCATCGATATCGTTCGGTGTCAACGTGATGAAGAACCCCGGTGATCCTAAACGGTGAACCAGGGCTCTTATCTCGTTGCGGCGGCACTTCTTGTATTCGTCGCTGCCTGGCGTATCCCTCCTAAGCATGTGTATCTTCCGTAAGACCTGCAGAGCCGTGGCCTCTTCAGGGGTGGCCGCCTTTGCCCATCGATCTTTTTGCAGCTTTTCTGATAACTTGACGAGAACTTGAATGTCCATGGTTCGTATGCCATGCACAATCGAGCCATGGGTGCCTTCCGGTATGCGAAAATGGACTTGACGAATAGATTCCCTCTTTTGCAATATTCCATGGAACACGAATGCAAAGGAGGTGTCGCGCTCGAACCGTCCGTGGGCTAGCCGAAGAAGATGCGTGAGTTGCTTTGACATAGAAACCGGCTTGAACCGGCGCGGGTCATCAAAGCCACCAAGACCGAATGGGTCGAGATGTGGAAACATCCACGTTAACGAGTGCTGATTGCGAAGATCGTGAACAGCGCGGGTTCCCCTTCGAGACAGCAAAAAGGCTCCCCGCCGGTCCAGACAATGAGCCAGAGCATCTGCTTTCATTGCACTATAGCTCTTCGACGACAGATCACCGGCGCAGTAACCGCTCGCTTCGATAAGAAAGTCGCCCTCAGGTACATCGGCTCCTTCGAACATATTGCGATTGGACACATCGCTCTCGGATGCCATTTGTGACTGATCGACCTCGACGTGACCGATCTTCAAACAGGGGAACAGAACAGAAGAATCCGCGCTGTTTACAGCTCCACCGGCGCCGATCACCTCCCCAAATAGGGAGTCAAAGTTGGAATGCGAAAAGGTGGCTCCTCCCGGAAAGTCGACTGTCGTGCATGTGTATGCTTCATTGTTCTCCAGTAAGAAAGAGATGAGGGTGCGGACAATGCTCGCGGTTGCTTTGACAGGTTCGATTCGACGCAATACTTCGACTGTCGGTGCTTCGCGACAAGCGAAAACCGTCACGAAACAATCGCGAACATCATCCACGGAAGGAGGGAGTACGTTGTTCAGGGTAGCGTTATCTTGCGGCAGCACTAAGACATTGCCTCGGTAGTACTTCTGCATCCCGTCCACTCCTTGCCGGTACAGCCGACTCTCCGGATTGTCGAAGTATCGAAAGCAGACCTTCGTTGCAGAGCATCGAGCGACGAGACGCCGATCAATGACTGTAGATCGGTCGAACGCATCTTTAACCGGCGCTGGTAGGCGGTCGTACGCATAGTAGAATCCATTTGCGAGCGCCAACGCAGGCATCTCCTTCCGAAGCAGCGCGGATTTGCAGGAAGCGCAAAGGAAAATATCACCTGCAAACACTGCAGGTTGCGATAGGCCGTGCGGTTCCAGAATAGCCCGGGAGTAGCCGTCAAAAGCATATCCAATAGGATGCAGACCGATAGGTAAAGATTCGTTCCTTAACAACCGGAAATCGATTCGAGAGACATCGACGCGGCGAAGCTCGCTGTAGCATACTGCTTCACCGCAGCAACCGCACACGCCAGTTCGAAGCTTATCGACCGCCGTAGCATCTTGATACTCGGCAATGATGGAACACTTCATTTCTTCGGTGAGTTCAGGCGGGAATGAAATGGCCGCGTGTCGGAGGGGCTCGACCAATCGGCGCTGTGTCGCCGGCGCTGGTAAAGGCTCATGTCGACGCTTGCGAACCGGGACTGTGCTGAAACTATGTGCTCGACCATAACCGCGATACGTGGAAGTAGTTGTCATTGCCTTGAAATGCCACAAGAAGTGCAGCAACGTAGTCGGGTAAGCCACGGCATCCATCAAGGACGACCTTAATCCGTGCAACGTCAAAGTCGGCGGGAAGATGATTCCCACCGCTTCGGAGATCGCATACAGATGTGCCTTCGTGAAGTAATCGTACACAGACAGTACATCTTGAATCGAGGCTGACATTAAAAGATCGTTGTCGCCAACAAGAGTATGATTGGGCATATCGAGCCGCTGAGCCAGCCGGATGAAGACGTATCGCGTGTTCAAGTTTGCGGCGGACTGTACTGAATCCCCGCTACGGATGGTCCTCGAAGGGAGGTCCAAAACTGCGCTGGGTTCCATTGCTTCGCACAATCAGCGCGAGGTACTGGAGCATTTGTACAAGGCACCCACCAGGGCGGTGCGGGTACACCCCCAGCTAAAGACAGCAGGCCACATGTCGAAGCACGAGCAATACATGTCGCAATGTTAAGCCTGTTGTCGAAGACCATCGTTGGACAGATCAAAACAGCACTGGGTACATTTGCTTAGCAAAATCAGCGCGAGGTACAGAGAGCGATGTACAAGGCACTCACCATGGCGGTGCCGCAGGACCAAAGCTCAGCAGTGCACAAGTCGAACAACAAGCAACCGGTCTCCAATCGCAATACAGTTATCAGAGACCATTGTTAGACAAAGCTGCGGCAAGCGATGCGCAGAGACAAGAGACCGGCCCAAGCAAGGATTAAGGAGCCGGTGTGGCAAAGAAGACCGAACACCGCATTAGGTGCAAAGAAACGGAGGTGAGCACGACCCTCCTCCGTGCTGCAGTCCCTGTTCACATGAAGACCAGCGCGGGGTCAAAGGCACGTGGGAATGGACAGGAAGCAATCTCCTTTTAAGGCAACAAGTGGACGGGATCAAAGGCCTCCCCACGGTAAAACCTTTCCAACTTCGTTGTCCAGGGATGAGGGCGCTCACCGCCCCGAGGGGTTCTGACGCCCGCAGATCGTCTCAACTACCCTTGCCTCCCTGGCCCATTACGACAAGCAACGGTTATAAAGCGTGCACAGGAGACAGAGGGCTGCAAAGTACATCGCCGGCGATGCCCTCCCCCACCTCTCCAAGCCCGAAGAAGCAGCAGCGGCAGACGGCGTCGGCTTCGCCCCCGCAGTCGTCGCCGCTCCCCCGCGAGCTCCTCCTCTGCGTCTTCATCCACGGGTTCGTCCTCCCCTTCCCCCGCTGGGTCCGCCAGGGTATCCTCGGCCGCACAGCCCAGGCCCAAGCGGAAAAAGAGTTAAGATCCAACCGCTCACGTCCTCTTCCTGCTCTCCTTCCAATTTCCCCTTTGACGATCGTATCACATTTCGCGCCGCCGTCGCCGAACCCAACTGCTGGCACGCCCAACACCCCTGCGCCCCCCGACCCACACGCCACCGCCCTCCCACTCGCCCCCCCAAACAGCTTCAAAGGCACCGACGGCACGTTCTGCGGCTTCCCAGAGCGGCTCAAGCACGTTCTAACCGAGACACTCCCGGGGACAAAAGTGGAATGCGTCGTATTCCCCGCGTATGAGGTGCGTCCCCTCCTCCATTCCCTCCCCACTTCCACGTTGTGCATCTCTGCTCCCTGCGCTCTTCCTGCGTTCCTGTGACTACGTCTTTTCGCGGCACAGGGACTAACATCCCCGCAGACACGCGGCGAACTAGCCGAAGCGACCGCCCGATTCGTCTCCTGGCTCACGGAGCTCACCGTCAACCTCGAAGCCTCGCACGGCCTCCGCGCGGGCGGAGCGAGGATCGTCCTCTGTGGCCATTCTATGGGCGGCTTGGTGGCGGCGGACGCGTTGTTGGGTATCGCTGGGAGCGGGGTGGGGCCTGCGGAGGAGGAGAAGCAAGAAAGGGAAGGAGAGAAAGACGATGGGAAGCCGAGCGAGCAGGAAGGAGATGGGGATGGGGATGGGAAGCCAGAGCAGCGGCCAATGTGGCCCCGCATCATCGCCTGCATAGGGTACGACACGCCCGTACGCCCTCTCCCTCCCCTTTCCATTCCCCGTCCCTCCTAACCCAGCGCGGTGCAGTACCTCGGCCTTCACCCCAACGTGTTCAAGCACTCTGTCTCCCAAGTCTCCACATACGTCGATGCCGCAAAATCTGTTGCTGCGGGCCTGGGGCTGTTCGGATTGGGCGGCTCGGCGGTGCCTTCCTCCCCCACCCCGCAACCGCAAGTCCCAGCGGAGAGGCTGCTCGCCCCTCCCTCGCCTGGGCCCGCACAGTCCCCCAGCGGGAAGCAGTCCCCCTGGGCCAAGCTCGCGGGCCTCTCCCCTACCTACGTCGCCGCCGCAGCCGGTACGCTGCTGGCGGGCGCGGCTGCTGGCACGGCGTTCTACAAGCGGCAGGAGCTCGCTGGTGGGTGGCAGTGGGCGAGCGACCATCTAAGGTATGTGGGCAACCTGTGGGACGAGGGCGGGATGCGCAGGCGGATGGAGGGCGTAGTCGATACCGGGGTCGTGTTCCGCAAGTACGCCTCACACTCTCTCACATGAGCACTAGAGGATGCTGACAAAGAAGCAGCTTCTACACCCTGCTCCCTGCCTCCGTCCTCAATCCACAGGAAAGGAACTTCTCCCTCCTCCCCTCCCCCACCTCGCCCCTGCGCGCGCTCTGGCGGCCCCAGACAAACACGTTGGCAAAAGACGAGGTGGACGCGCATATTGGCATGTTTGAGCCGCGCTCGAATGACGGGTACTATGAGCTGGGGTTGGAGGTCGTGAGCGCCGTGAGGGAGGCGGTGGACAGGTTTGCTCTTCCTGCCTCGCCCGCTGCCGGGAGAAGGGGAGGGGAGGGGGAGAGGGAAGGGGAAGTGGGTGCAGAGGAAGTGCGCCGCCGTGTAGAACACGCAGAGAGCGCCCAGCCCGAAGCGGCCGCGATGGGGCAGGCCGCTGCAGACGATTTGATCGACCTTGGCACTTCTCCCCCTTCCTCCAGCTCCGTACCGCACCCACCTCCCACATCCAGCTCTAGCACAAGCGGGCAAACACACGCGGGCCCGCCTACGCCCAGCTCTTACCCCAGCACCTCCACGCCCTTCTCGGCCGTACCGAGCAGCGCGCAGTTCTCGGAGCTGCCTTGGAGCGCTAGGGCCAGTGCGCATTCCGGGGCGGAGGGCGGAGGGTGGGGGGAGAAGGAGGGTGCGAGGTGGGCTGGCGTGCCCCTGGAGGGGGTGCCTGTTACCCCCGAGGAAGAGGAGGCGGTAGGGGCAGGGACAGAAGGTGGGAAGGGGGAGTGGGATGCGGGGAGCGTGGAGGTTGAGAACCCTTGGGTTGGGAGGCTTAGGCGGAAAGATCGGAAGAAATAGAAGTAGACGGGGGGACGTTCCTACTGGGGCTTGTAGATCTATGCGTGTAATGTACTCCTTTTCAGCTCGCAAGGCGCAAGGCGAGCTTAGGAAGTGGAACTGGGAGAGGATCCAAAGGGTGTTTCATTAGTGCCACAGTGCCAGGCTAATCCTCTGTCGGGTGCAGCGCGAGCCGCATCCCGTACGCGTCTTCCCCGTCCGCATCTGCACAAGAGGATCAGCGAGTCTCCATGCGAGCAGGGCAATGAACACGCACAGTACGCCTTCTCGACCTCGCTCACCTGGAACCCCAGCGTATCCCTATACAAGCCAATCGCCGCCCTATTGCTCTTCCGCACATGCAAGCTCACATACAGCGCCCCATAGCTGTCCGCCATCGCCTCCTGCGCCTGGACCATCAGCCGTCTAGCGATCCCCAGCCGGCGGTACGTGCGCAGGACCGAGATGGACGTGACGTGCCCGTGCGGGCCGTCCTTGGGCTCTTCTTCCATCTTCCCTAGTATGTAGCCAACGATGCGCCCCTTGTGGTCTTCCGCCACGTAGGAGAGCCGAGGCCAGGTCACGATGTGGTACATGTCTGGGAGAACTTGAGCTGGGGATACTCGGGTGCGGAGCAGGAAGACGACGCACAGTACTTCAGGTTGTAGTTCTCGGGAAGGTTCGACAGATTGCAGGCTTGCATGCCTTGCAGGTCGTCGGGCTAAACGAATTATGAGGATACTAAACGCTTAATATGGGACAAGCCACTGACCGTTGCCATCCGGATATTCATGATGGGCACAGAGCCGCCCAGGAGTAGATGGGCGAGGGACGCGAGGGACGCGCAAGGAATGAAAGGGTCGAAAATGTGCTGACTAAGCACACTACGTAATGCAAGCGCTAGTCGGTCGCTCATCCAGTTCGTCGATTACTCGGACGACGGCGACATTAGGTTGCACAATTGTGGTGATATTACAGTATGATATGCGCGGTATACGGATGTTGTAAAGAGACAGATCAACCAAGCTAGTCGTCTTGCGCATTCAAATCCAACTGCTCCTCAACCTCAGTCAGCTTGTTCTTCAGCTCGACAAGCGTGTTGTTCCTAGACACCCCGGATTAGGTACGGCAGAAGGGAAACCCACATATGACTCACTGGAGATTCAAGCGCTGATCAACGGCTGCCAGCTGAGACCGGCCAATGCCAGAGTTTTTCGACGGATTCCCTTTCCGCATAATGGCATCCTGCGCTTCCAGTCGCTTAAGCTCCGACTCGAGCGCTACCATCTGCCACTGGACCGAATCTCGCCTGGTCTGCAAAGAGTCGCTGCTCCTCCCATTGAACTCCTCTTCCATGCGCTCGAGCTCCTCAATCCACTCGGACTCCGCTTCAGTGATCGTCGGTTGAGCGCCGTTGATCATCTGCTGCAGGATCTTGTCGGCCCTCTTTAAGAGCTTTCTCTGCTCGGCGAGCACCTCCACCAGTCGTGGCCGCAGGATGGTCTCGCCATTCTGCATGACCTCCTTCGTCTTCTTCTGTATAGCAACCAGAGTGCCGAGTTGGCGCTCCAATTCCTTGCGTTGCAGAATGAGCCGGTCCTGGACTTTGTTCGCCTCCGCCGCGAACTGGCTCATTTGAGTCTCGATCTCCTCGGCCTGCTGGCCAAATGCACGCATTCCCTCTAAACTGTTGTCGTTGATACGAGCATTCTTGACAGAGGTATATCGCAAATTGTCAGATCGAGTGAAGAAATCTGGAAGCTGGAATGGAGTTCGACCAAGGAGTGAAACGTAAGGCAAGGATCGCTTGGCTCTCGTGCCCGTGCCCTCTGGCGCTCCAGAGATGATTAAAGGGTCCTTGTCGACTCGGAAGTTGAGTTCGGACGCGATTAGCTTGAGGGATGAGGTTACAACAAGAAGACCATAAGACAGATAGACATCGTGAACGATCACAACGCCGACCACATCATTTGGCTGGCTGTGGTGGCATTCAGTACCAACGCAGCAGCAAGAATGGAGCACGCACCCATGGATACTGGAGATGGTGCTGACCATACAGCCGATCTCGCTCATTTTTGCTGCCTTCAGAGCAGAGGCGAGTTCGTCGCCCTCTGTCAAAAGTGCTTTTTGGATGGCGGAGAGCCACTTGCGCATGACGATGCAATGCACGCCATAGTCGTGATAAACATAGAGCGTATCGGGATATACTGGGTCCTGCACAAAGGTGGGGCAGTTCCGTTCCAGTCGAGCTCCAAGAAGGGCAGCAGATCGAGAGGGGATGGACGAAGCGAGGTCTGAGCTGATTCCCAAGTCTATTGTCTCGTAAAGAAACAGGGATGGGACATCTTGCGGTCGCACAGTCTGGGTAACAGGTATGAGCAGAAAATCTTCAGATCGCAAAAATTTCTCACAGCATCCGTGGTCCACATACCCTCTACATTCTCCAAGTCAAGGCATATGTCCACTCTGCCGTTATCAAAAGCGATGCCCAAGACGTTCGGAGAACTGAATGATGCCTCATCAAAGTGCAGATAGATGAGGTCGGTGGCTTCAGACTCTAGACTGTCATCTAGTTCCGGAGGTTCAGGGACAATTCGGTAAGGTCCCTGTGAAGCTGCTGGGGCCTTGATAACTCCTGGCGCGGTGAAACCGGCTTCACCCGGCTGTGGCCCACTCGTCGATGACTGTAAGTCTTCGAGCTCTTTCGGTACCGTTTTTCGCTTGCCGCCTTTATTGTCCTGCTTTAACTGCCGCTCCAGGGTCTTGATATACTTGAGCTGCTGCTGGTATCGTGCTTCTAGGGCGGGTTGTGGATTGGAACCATCGTCAGTTACGGCCTTCAGGCTTGTCTCTATCGTTGTGACCAGATGCTGGATGAGGGAGATGGGTAGCATCCTGAGGCCGGGTTAATCAATGGAAACAACGTTCAGAGACAACTTACGTTCGTTTCGGCATGTAGGGACATATGGAAAAGACTTCGCCCTTGTTTGTCAGGCAAAAGGCTGTCAGAGAACTCCAATTGTCGTTTCCCCGCCCAAATGCGAACGAAACCGCGCGCTGTGGGGTCTCGGCGGAATATCCTCTCGACCGTCTCAGGGTTGAAGGAAGGAATGTGACGGTTTGCTTCGGCTCCTCAGCATTCTCAAAGACATTGTATTCCCTGATAGCAGTTAGCATACCTCACACAAGTCCACCAGCGACAAATCGTACCGCATGATCCCGTCTTCGGTCAGAACCATTAGGGATGCGCCGCCCTCCCCAAGCGGGTGCCAGTCAATCTTGGCAAGCCGCGACGCTTTTGGACTGGAGTGGAAGAAGGGGCCAATAGCAAAGCACCTAGGCTTATTAGGCAATGCGTCAAAATCGTGATCGCACTCTCACCTGCACCGGATCTCTGGAGCAATCGTCTTTGAGAATCCCGCTCGAGGCAAGACCACAACAGCAACATGATGCGCCCCGCCAATGGCCAGCATCTTCTCGGTGCTATTTAGCGCCATCTGTTGGATTTCGAAGTGAACAGTCGGCGTTTCTAACGTCTATGTTTGGTGAGCCACACTCAGAAGATCGAGGGCAGAAACGGAGCTCGCCTTGTAGGTCCCCTTCCCTTCATCACCTTTTGCGTCGACGAGGGACATGATCCTCAGCTTGTTTCGTACGGCGACGATCAAGTCCGATCCCCGCAAGCACATCTTTCTCTTGCGGCTGCGGGCCGACCCATCCTCGGCACCACGGCCTCCAAAGGCTGACTTTAGCTTGAGAGAACTCGAGCTTGAGGCAAGAAGGGAGAGCGACAGTTTCCCAGCTTCTTCATCCTGGAAGATAGGGTGATTGCGTAGCTCGTACAGCCAATCCGACGAAGTAGACACCATGGCGCGCACCAGGGACGGTCACGTCGAGAGTCACGGCCGACGTGCAGTGGCGAGCGACGCGTTCAGGGCAACCCGGACACAAATTGGAGGCATGGATCTTGCCGCCGGGAACCGTGGACAAAGAACGCGCGCGCGCAAAACAGGAGCTTCACGAGTGCACAAGGATGATATATTACAGTGTAGTACACGCAAAGCCCCTGAAATCAAAGTGAAGACGGGATGTCTAATCAGACAATTCGGTCAGCTCGCTCTCATCGTCGCTCGCCTCCCCCTCTTCCAGATCGTCCTTCACCTTGCTGCCCCTCTTTGCTCCATTCCCGCTATCCGCGACCACCACATCCTCCTGCACAGCACCCTCCTCCTCGCCCTCCTCCAGCTCCCCATTCGCAGACATGGCCACGTCCATCGGGGGCAGTGGAGAGCTGGTATTTATCCCGGGGACAAAGGCCGTCGCGTGCGGGTTGAGCCCCGAGTTCGCCCTCGTGTGATCCACCTCTCCCTCATCCTCCTCCCCAGGCGGGGAGCCTGGCTCTTCCGGCCCGCGCTCGCGGCCCAGCCACCGCAGCTCGTTGATGTCGTTGATGAGCTGGTCGAACTTTTCCCGCCGCGCGTTCATGTGCGACATCTGCAGCTCTTTGTCGTGCTGCAGCGCGGCGATCTCTTCCTGCATAGCTGTGATCTCTCTGACTAGGGCATCAGCACATCTTCCCTAGAGCAAGTGAGAGCAGGCGCTCACTTTTCTAGTTCACCGCGCGTGGGGAGCGCATTGATCTTCGCCGCCACCTCGTCATACTCGATCTTCTGCTTTCTGCCGATCTGTGCTCTCTCCAGCTCCTGCTTCAGGGTAGCAATATCCTCGCGATATCGAGCATGCAAGTTTGCTGCTCATTCTCAGCACGCGTAAGGATGACTGAGCATGACGACCCACCTATGCGGTCCCTCTCCAGCTGGTACGCCAGCACCTGCCTCTGCTCCGCCTGACACTGCAGCGTCGTCTTCCTCAAGAACACCTGGTACTGCGCTAGCTCGGACAGGAATGCATCGCGCAGGTCACCGATGTTGCTGGACGAGGAGGCGTAGGGCGTCGGCCGGGCTTTGGTGGAGTAGGCGTGGAACTTGCGCGTCAGGCGGCGGATGACGCGCTCGTCGTTCAGCAGGCGGTTGTGGATGATTTCATCTGGTAGACAGTTAGAAGAAGGTAATCAATATTCAATGCAAACGTACCCTCTTCGGTTGAAGGCAGACCCGTTGCGCTTGCCATGGCCAGCTATGTGCGGTGGGCACGGTGTACGTTGTGACGAGATCAAGGGCGCACTCCTTCGATTTCAGCGGGAGGAGATTACGTAACCGCTTAGTCACGAGTTTATCGCCCTTTGGCGTCCCTGGCGTCGAGATCCACCGATCCTCACCTCCCTCTGCACCCACCATGACCTCTGCCGACGTGCGCGAGATCGTCTCCTCACTAGTACCCTCGGGCTCCACCCCACTCCCCAAAAAGGCTGCTCCCCTCACCTCGACCCGGAAGCCAGATGGAATCTCTCGCGAGCTGTACAACCTCATCGGCAACGCCGCGCCCACCTTGGTTGCCCAGGTTAGCAGGCCGAAGTTCAAGGCGAGGCCAGACCTGGGGCGGGCGAGGGTGAAGTGGTATGTTGTTGTATGTCTTGCTTTGTGTGGGTGGAGCTGATGGGAAGCAGGGAGTTTCGCGAGTTTGACAATCCGGCGAGGAAGGATCATTTGAAGCTCCGTCACTGGCAGAAGGCGACGGATACAGGCGTGTCTTCTTCGTCGCTGTAATGACTGCTCGTTATTGACATCTGTGATAGGCGACTACCGTTTTGCGCGGTACAACGTCGATTCTTCGCCGATCACGTACACCGATGAGGAGTATGAGGCTATCTACGGCACCATACCCGCCGCGCTGGACAGCGCGATGCTGGCGTCCACATCGAAGGAAGATGCGCCCTGGACAAAAGAAGACACCGACTACCTGTTCCGCCTCGTACGCGAGTACGACCAACGCTTCATCGTCGTTGTAGATCGCTGGGCGCCGCCGAGCGGGATCGACCGACCGATCGAGGAGCTCAAAGGCAGGTACTATGCCGTATCGCGGTCTGTGCTGGAGAAGCGGCTACCCGAGGATGACCCCAACAAGGCTCAGACCGTTGCGAACTTTGCGTTTGATAAAGACCAAGAACGGAAGCGGCGGGACTATGTCACCGCTCTGTTCAAGCGGGAACCAGAGGCGGTCGAGGAAGAGGAAGCGCTGTACATTGAGGTGAAGAGGCTCGAGCAGAACGAACGGCGGTTCACGAAAGATCGGGAGGACCTTTTGCGGATGCTGGCAGGCGTGGAGAGCGGGCTTGGGACGCTCAAGGTTGGGGAGGACGACCCGAAGAAGAGAAAGAGGAGCGGGGACGTGTCTGCGGACAGCCCTGCCACACCGGGATCAGCACTACCAAAACGGTCCAAGGCAGAGGTGAAATATGTTCCGGCGGACGGTACGTCGCTCAGAACTATCAATGATTCTTTGCTGACATCTCACAGATCCCACAAACTGCGTTGTACGATACGATCCTGCCACTGTGGGCGTCGGCACGAAGGGCGGCATCCCGTCCGTGTTCATGCGTTCGACCCGCATACCGGTCCCCAAGCCGTCCGTGGCGGCATACGCCACGCAGATCCTTGCGGAACTGCAGATCTCGCCCAACACACTCGTTATGCCTACTAAGGGCAACGTCGAGAAGCTCGACAGCTTGCTCAACACCGCGGGTATCCTGGTCGAGATGAAGCGGAGCGTCGACCGGCTGGAGCAAGAGCTCAGGGTGCTCAAGGCTCGGCAGAAAGGCGAGAATGAGGAGGATGTCGAGATGGCAGAGGATGGAGAGGGAAAGGGAAAGGCGGCTTCCGTGCGTTTCTCACCTGTTACCCGTTTCGGAACAATCGGCTGACAATGGGTGTGACGTTGCAGAGAAAACGCTCCATGTCGATCACATCGAACGCAGCGAACAAGCGACAGCGTGTATAGGGTTGATTTTATGGGACGGCTCTGTCGGATCTGGCAAGACTGCGCTTTGTTGGCGGTCTGCTGGAGCAGCCGAGCACGGGGAACCCGCGGCGTTCGTGATTTGCGAAAGCAAGAGCGCGAGCGTGTACGCTAGTGCTCCTTTTATACCAGTCTTGCTGTCCTGCTACTCGGCACGGGAGGGTCTGGCTCCTGTTCGGCAGCTTGAATTATGCCATACGTTTGGAATAGGATTTCTGTGTATCACATGCCAAGACCAGGCACAACCTTGCCACATCTCATCGTAGGGTACCTGATGACATGGCAATGGATCTCGACTGCCACTCGCAAGTTGCTCTGCTGGCGCAATCACATGCAGGGTGGTGTGAGCGTTGGATGTTGCAGTGGGATACCAGAAAAACAGGAAAAGATAGCGACCAGCCGAAGAATACCGCTGCGCTGTGGCTCCAGCAGTAAAGTAAGACAGAGACCTGGAGCACATTCGCATACTGACGGCCCGCGTCTTGTCAGCGGGACGCGAATTACGGAACCTCGGACAGCTGCACCCTATCGCGATCGGTTGCCACCAGAGTGCGTGCGTGCGAGCTGTCGCGTAATTATTAGCGGGTTTCCCCGCAATATATGGCAACTATGCCACCTTAACGCGCCAAGACATAGCTTAGCGCCACTGCCGGCGAATTGTCTCACCGGTGGCCGATGGGCAGCGGCGCGTAACACAACAACACGTTGCATTGTTATCTGGACCACGCTGCGTCGGGTCTGCCCTCCGCGCCACGCCGAAGCCGGTTGGCGGGGAGATGAGGAACAAGAGCGGTACAGCCATTGTGGGACGAATCGCGCTCGCGACCAGCGGTAACGGATCACCCGGCATGGCGAGCACGGAAGGCTGGATGATTACCAAGTCACCAGCCTCTAGAGCATGTGGTTTGGGCGGATAAGACTTGATATCAATTGACAGACAGACAATAATAATGCCGGCGTTATTTGTAGCGAGACAGGCAGTTAGAGAAGCGGGCGCCTGACTCTGTGCGGGTCCAGGCGCCCGTTCTGAGCGGACTCGGGTGGCTTCCTGTCCGCGATCGCAGGCAGGAACCCTGCAATGCCCAGGGGCTGGATTTGGAAGGTCGCACCCTGCGGGGTTATGCGCAGCAATTGGAAGCAGAGGGCGGCGGAACAAGGAGGAAGACGTCACCAGAATTCTGCTCTTCTTCAGACAGAATCATGATCCACGAATCGCTGGAACCGGATGGACCACGACAATGATATTCCTGTGCATTGTTCGATGTGCAAACATGCGTGAGATTGCGCAACGGGCCCAACAGGGTTCACGAGCTGGCCCCGGCACGTGCGTATCCGGCATGACACGCCGCGCAGGCCGAGCGCCCGTTCCGGGATCCCACGGCTATGGACGGTTATGTCATTGACTGAATGCGGAAAGGCTGAGTGCGAGTATGGAAAGTGGCAAGCGACGCACAACACACGTCATTTTGCCACTCTGTTTCGCGGGGGCTTGGAAACACCCTCCGCAACAGATAATTTACACTCTCTTATCCAGCATCGTCTACCCGCCTTCCTTCTTGCGTTGTTGCACGCTTCGGCGGTAGCTGGTGCAATTCCCGCGCGAAAAGCTGCTCCTACAAGTGTCCGCGGCGCACATTCCAGTCGGCGCATCACGTTCCAGGCTGCGAAACACTATCAGACAACACCAGTGCTTGTTCCACAAGGGGGCATATACCATATTGGCGTACTTCCGTTGTCAAAACTTATACGCGCCATCATCTGCTCACTCACTGCCTCTCCATCGCGCTGGAACTTCGCTCCGAATCCCCCTCCCCTCTTCCGCCCGCCCCGCTTCTTTTCCTTCCGCATCCTTGATTGCAGAACGAACCCACGAACGTTCCCCCCGATACGAGAATCCTTACCAGCGGCTGATCCTGTCGCAGTCGCCATCCGACCGTCGCTGCATATACGACGTGGACAGACATTGTAGATAAGTCCTGTTGGGGTCGCTGTCCAAGGCACGCCATCGTTTCCTCTCCTCTCCCTGGCATACAGGGTGCTGACCCTGTCCTCGTAGGATATCCGGCGGCGCCGGGCTATCAACACTCGGCAGGTGACCAGAGTGTAGATCCAAGCGCGCGTCAGCCCACCGTGTGGGCGACGCCTGCTCGCCCCGCACCGCGTTCAGATCCACCCGAGCTAGTCGGCGCTTCTCCTCGTCTCCCTGGTGGGGGAACCTGACTTTCGGCGGTCTTCCTCAGTCAACGCCTCGAGGCACCACCGCACACCTTACTCTATTCATCATTACCGCATCATCGTGTCCCACCGGGGCACTCTATTCTTGCCCCTCCGCAACAGAGCGAGATGGCTCTCCTCGCACCGCCCTCTTCCCGCCTCCCGCCGTCCGGTCTCCCGCCCCCCCTCGGCGCGCCTCTTCAGCCATCAGCCTCTGAGCCGGACCTCTTCAGACTACGTTCATCACCTCTTCCTCTACCACCAGGAGCAATGCCGCCCGTCGTCGTTGCAAGGAGTCAGCACATCTCGTACTTGGGCGAGCCGAGGAGACGGATAAGCTTGAGCAGACGAGCCACAGACGATGACCGAGGCGGCGCGAGGACGTCGTCGGCCAGCAGCAGCTCGTCCAGCGCGACGCTCGTCAATACCAACGGCCCACCACCAACGAGAGGCAAAGTCGGTGCCCTGCTACACCGGTTCCCATCACTGCGCCGGTCGGGCTCGCGCTCGTCGTCATCCTCGTCTTCACCCTCAGCCTCATCCTCTCCCGCCCTCTCCCCACCCTCCGCCTCTCCTCTCATCCCTGCAGCACCACCAATCACCGCCTCTGCTAGCTTGCCCATATCACACGCCTCGCCCACACATCCCTCTTCCACCGTGCCGACGTCTCCTCCATCCGCCTGGTTGGGAGCGTATGTATTGCCCACTCCGCCCGCATTGTCACCCCTCTCAATGTCCCCTCTCTCTGCCAGCCCCCTCGAAGATTCACCACCCCAAGCCATTTCGCCCCTCCGCCCAGCCCAGCCAGAACGCTCCTCATCAGATGGCGACGAGCATCCGACGCCGAAGATATGCCCTCAGAAGCGAGCACAGACGATGCCCCTCCTGCCGCGGACGCACGCAAAGCGGTTTTACGGCCTCATGGAGGTTGTCGAGACGGAGAGGAATTATGTGCGGGACCTGGCGCTCCTCGTTGACGTGCGTCGCCACTCTGGTGCTTCTTTTCCTTATAAAGGCTCACTATATGCGCATACAATAGGTCTACCTCCCTTCCCTCTACGCGATCGATCCCATCCTGTACCCGATCATCTCGCGCAACCTGCCTTCGCTGCGCGCGGCCCACGTCAGTTTCCTGCAGGAGCTGGAGAACGCCCTGCTTGTCGCTGGGTTGCCTTCCAGCACCGACTCGGAGGATCTGATGCAGATTGACTACTCGACTGACGAAGAGCCGGCGCGGATCGCCAAGGCTGTGGGGAGGATTAGCAGGGCGTTCTTCCTTTCGGTGCGTTTTGCCGCCCGGGTGGCTTGAAGAAGGTGGCTGACTGGCGTGGGCGCGCAGACCGACGTGTGGGGGCTGTACGACGAGTACTGCACACAGCACACCAACGCCATGGCAGCGCTCGAGAAGCTCTCTACGCGCATGGGCGCGGAATGGAAGGTCTGGGAGAGGAAGTGCATGAGCATGGCGCCCAACTCTGCGTCTTCCGCGGGATCGATGGAGGTCACTTCCCGACCACCCAGCCCGACGCTCGGCGGGGAGAGTGACCGCGAGCGTGGCCGACCGTCAAAGAAGCGGCTCAGCCTGCACGATCTCCTTATCGAGCCCGTGCAGCGCATCTGCCGGTACCCGCTGCTGTTGGCCAAGCTCCTCCCTCCCGAGATGCGCCACTCGCACGGCACGAACGGCATGTACGTGAACGAGGAACGTGGCGTGAAGGAGCTCCGCGCCGCATACTCTGTCATGCGGGAGATCGTCTCCCGCGTCGACGAAGCTCGGGAGCGGCACGAGCGCGAGCTGCGCGGAGAGCGCATCGCCGTACGCGTCGAAGGGCCGCAGATCACGGAGAGCCTCATGCTCTCCCTCGGCCCACCGCTGCTCGTTGGCGCACTCGACGTGCTCGTCCTTCCTCGCTCGTTCGCGCTCCCGACCAGCAGCTCCAACGCAAGTCTCACGACCGTCAGTACTGTGACGACCATCACCCCGATGAGCTTCGCGGCACCGGCTACGTTCTCGACTTCGCCTGGCGTGGTAGGGCCCAGCGCGATGACACCGAACCTGCCGAGCAAGGTCAGGTACCTCGGCGCGTTCTTGTACCAGGGTTGTCTCCTGCTCGTCAAGCCAAAGAAGGGGAACTCATACGAGGCTCGTCATTGGCTGGAGCTTGCGAGCTGCGAAATGGCTGAGACAACTTCTGATGACCGTGAGTGGATATTTGATGGACGTCTAACATCTGCTAATATTTCGACCTTCCAGCTCCTTTACTTAACAGCTTCTGCCTGACAAAGGACGACAAGAACTTTTACTTTGCTGTCTCTTGCCCTCAAGAAAAGGCGATCTGGCTTCCCACCATCGCTCAGGCCATCGCGCAAGAGCACGCACTCGGTGACGGCGCGCTACCTTCGGTCTTCCGTGACCCAGAAGACGAAGATATGACCACTCCGATACTCATGCAGCCGCCTGCGCTCCTTCCTCACTCCCAATCCAGCTCCTGTTCTTCCAGCTCCGCTACCTCTCCAGTCTCGTTCGCGCCCATGGCAGGCGCGCTCACCCTCCGCCGCCCCACGCAACAGCAGCGGCAAGTGGTTGACCGGTGCCTTGCAGACGTATATTCCGAGTCATGCCTTGCTGCTCGCGCTGGTGCAGCCCTCTTCCCCGATTCGGGAGCCAATGCTCCAACCGGCTTCGGCAGAATCATGCATCGAGACAGCCTGCTGCTCTCGTCTGGTGCAGCAAGCGACAGGGAGAACTCGCCTGCGCCCACCGAGAAGAAAAGACGCCGGATGTCTACGCGCTCGTTCACAGGCCTCAGCGCGAGCGAGACTTTCACCGTGGAGGAGTCAGCACTCACGTCGGTGCCAGAAGATGTGCAGGACGAAGGCACTCCGACAATCACCCACAGACGACAGCGAACATACAGCTACACGATGAGTTCCGTCCGGGATGCTCTGCATGTAGGTCGCGCGAGACCAGCAAGTGTGCAGAACATCCTTCATCTTCAGACAACTGGATTATCGGAGCCTGAGCAGCCTCGCTCGTCGTCTACATCTAAGGCCAACCTCACTCGGAGCGCCTCTATCATCGCCTTCCTGTCGGCAAGGCAGCGCACTAAGAGTGCGCCAGTTACCCTGAGCGTCTCTTCTCCGCCAGAGCCTATGCCCACATCGCCGCTGAACAACCGGCCGCCGCCAGTCGACACGACACCTGTCGCATCGTCCTCGGATCCGTCGCCCAACTCAGACCCGGCTTCTGCCATCGAGTTCAGTGCAACGGGCCGATTCCGAGACCGAGTGGAATCATTCCCGGGATCAGCGGAAGGAGGCAGCCAAGAGGGTATCCTTTCGGACATGACGGATCCCAGCGCGTCCGAGGAGAGCGCTATAGCCCCACCCTCTCCGCCCGAGATTGCGCAACGCGCAGAGGTGCGCAGTCCGAGCAACGAGCCCGAATCGTTGATGCTGCCGGCCAAGATGGCCCCAGTGGATATGACCAGACTCATCCCTGGCTATGCGAAGAGCACAGTTCCCACTCCGGCACTGACTTCAGCTCCTTCAACGCTACGCCGCAAAAACACCGGTAGCTTCTTCATGAGGTTCAACCCGTTCGCCTCCGCGACCTAGTGAACGCTATCACCTTGCCTTGTGTTCTATCATTCCTCTTGTTCACATCACCATTTACTGCTCAACTTTCTTTGTGCCAGTGTCACCCAGCATATCTTTCACTTCACTGGCCCTTCACATCCACGTCATCTTGATACGGCCGTTCCTATACCCGCGCGGAAGCGCAATTCACGTGTATCGTTCTCAGTCTCAGCTCACGACTTCATTTGTATCAGTACTTAGACTATCATATCTACAGGGCTTTCGAAGGATGCAGATTGTACTTGTCACTTACGTCATATAACTCATACGTACAACAGTTCTCTATCATATCCAGATTATAATCTGATGACGTTCGGATGTGGTATAAGATTGCATTGGAGGGTACGTAAGTACGTTACTAGAGACACTTCAGTACTATGAAGAGGCATGCTGAAAGAAGGTGAAGTGCTGGCAAGCGCAAACCGACAACAAGTTACAGAATGCGAAAGACATAAGGAACGCTCATCGCCTGAAGAAGTACGCAGACCTGTAGGGCGTCCCCTCCCGCGGTACGTCTAATCCAGATCGTGCGCAGAGGTCGTATCATCGCCAGATGAGGAGCGAGTCACGAGGCTCGGATTGTCGCTAGCAGAGAGGAGTGTCTGAGGCGAGGAAGGCGAATCGGGGACAAGTGGCGACTCCACGGGGAGGATCTCCACGATTTGTTCGTCGGACACGGTATCATCGGTTCCATCCTCGATCGCCTGCGGTGGAAGAAGTTGGAAACCTCGTGGTCGATAGTATCTCTTCTTGTCCCGACGATGCAGCGAGTGTATGATCTGGTTTCGCATCGACGGTTCTTCCCCGGAAAAGTTCAGTCGTAGATAGTAGAGCGTCTCCGCATCAGGGAATTGAAAGGTAATCCTGAGGCCGTCCAACACTTCCTGAGCCTTGTTGTCAATGCCAGTGGCCAGGACGCGATCGAGCTTCAGCAACGTGGAAGAGATGAAGGCTTTGGCGGTCGGAACTTCGGAACAACTGATGCTTTCTGCGAACAAGTATTCCAGCTGGGGTACGACCAAATCTGCGTCCAATGCGAGACCGCGAGGGAAATCCAGAGAGAAGGGAACATGCGCATACCGCAGACGAGGACACCTGGACACGTATTGGCAGAATGTGTTGATAGGAAGCTCCAAGCGCGTATGTGCCTTGATAGCCCCGTCTTCAGGACCTATATCCAGAAACAGCCCTTCCAGCATGTTGAAATCTTGGGTAATCATGTCGAGCGGAGTTTCGGAGAGAGCGCTTCTACCACCCGTCACGGACAAGAAGCGCAGCCTGGTGCACACTGCGAAGTCGTCGATGGAATACCATTCCCCGGGAAGGAAGGCAAGATGCAGGTATTCCAGCGAGGAGCACCATCCTTTGGAAATAATAATAGAAGTCAACTGCGGGATCCAAAATGCATCTACGACGGTGGTGCTGAAGGTTTTGATGGCACTGGAGGATATTCGTTTTAGCAGAGCACTTGGATTCGTGAATGGGTTGGATATAGTCAGACACTTCAGGGCGGGGAATGCAGCTGGAGAGAACCGCGAAGATTCAGATACATCATCAAGCTCCATAAGAGGTGTGTCGATGGTCACAGTCTCCAGGTACTTCAAGTTCGACAAAGAAGGAAGTAGCTCATCCAAGTCCACGTTGGGCCAGAGATCGACGCGTTTCAGACCCTGGAAATGAGGAAGCATGGAGAGCAGACGCTCGGTAATCGTTTTGTGCATGTCGTCGTCACAGCAAAGGGAAAGATATTGAACGTTATGACAGGCGGCCACGCGATCGAGAATTTTGTTCAATCCCGCCGTCGAGTCGTCTGCCCACATTTCCTGCCGCGTCTTCACCGACAGTTTAGAGCCCGGCAGGATCAGATATATATACGTTATGCGACTGACATCCAGATGCCGTTCGAGGACATTGGCGTAGAGTTCCCTCAACGTATGCTGCTCCTGTGACAGGTGTGCGATCCTGAAGTCAAGCGACAGATGTGTGAGATTTTCGAAGAGTGGCGCCGGTCCCGGGTATTGATTCAGTACCGAGGGGCACGATAGCACATCCTCTTTCCACTTCAAGAGGCGGTATTCGTCGCTTATGTATAGACGTCGTATATGCGGCTTGTAGTGCTCCAATCGGGCGAAGTCTTCGGAAGCTAGTGGACGAGATAGGACGTAAGCGCCCTGTCAACGAGGGTCAGATAGGGTCAGCAAACGGCCATGTTGGACTTACACGGTCCTTGGGCTCGACAACGAGATCGACCGGAAGGAGGCCCGATAGAGCTTCGAACGTAATCCACTCACCCCACACGAGGGGCAGAGCGAGCTCCCATGCTTGCTTGCAGGTAAGCCCGACATGCAGCCGATCAGTCACGTTCAGGACGTCTGATTTCAGGACAGTGAGCAGTAGCTCTTTGGTTGCCTGGCGCTGCATCCTCTCCGCAAGAACAGGCAAGGTGTGCGCAGGGAGTGTTGGGTGCCGTGAGAAGTGGCCGTGTAACCGTCTGAGGAGCAGGTGGTGAACGGAAGGACAAAGGCTCGGCGCGGCAGGGCCAGTCACAAGATTCGTTGGCCTTCTTTCTCGGAGGCATCTGGGAAGCGGTAAACTCCGCATGGTTTATGGCGACCACAGGCCACACGCAGGACTGAACGAAAATGTATTAGCATTAATGTTGTTGTACATATCTGGCTGTATCTACATGTCATACCGACCGTGGTCGCTGCCTGGCCCCTCATCCGTCCATCCTCGAACCTTATGAATCTCGCATGGCTCTTCTCCAATGGGTATCCCTTCTCCGGCACGGAGGTGGATCACCTTCCCGTCCACTCGTACACAGTGCGACTCATCCATATCATCCTGCCAATGAGCTAGTCCGCATACACCATGCCCAATGATGTGGGGCACAACTGATTCTTCTGGTGTCTTTAGATCGAGAAGGAAAGGGTGTTCTAAAGCCTTCTCGCTCGTTATACGATGGGTGCAATCGAGATGGAGTAACTTGGGGAGGAGGTCGAGAGCCGCAGCGAGTAGATTCTGATCAATATCTGATGATGTGAACAGGGAGGGATTCATCTTGCGAACGAGGTCTGCCAGAGGTGTGCCGGGGTGATCAACTGAAGGAACGTTTGTGAGGAATGAGCGGTCTGTGCAAGGAATAAGCAAGGCGTTCACCACCCTCAATACCCATTAGAAGGACGTACTGTGCAGGAAGGCACATTTTGCCATAGCATCCTTGCCATAAATAGCGGCAATCTCCATAAGCGCCTCCACGTCATCGTTGGAATTGAACACGGGGAACTTGCTCGTTAAGAACGAAAGAAGGATAACGCCCGCAGACCATATATCAATGGCTGCATTGCGATGAGCTCATGCACATCGCGAGTATAAGAACAGACTAACCGACTGTCTGATCAGGACACTTGAGGAGAACCTCTGGTGCTCTGAAGCCTCTGGTGCCTGCACGATTCGCGCGAACCGCTGGCCTTTCGTCTTGCGTGGGGTACCCGATTTTCTCTGGACCCTGCGCAACTCGCTTCGGTGCACTCAAATACTGCTGCTTCGCCTTGGCAAGCTTATCTGAACGTTGACCGCTTGTTTCTTGCCAGCTGAATCGGCCATGCGGCTGTCCAGATGTCGGAGGGGAATGAAGACATTTGGGATGTGTAGGGGAGGATGTGCGCTGTATGCGGCTTTGAATGACATACAATCAACGAGCTGGGAAAGACTAACCTGCGCTAGTCCGAAGTCGCAGAGAGTGCCTACCTCGACAGTAGGATCGAACAAGAAGTTAGCAGGTTTCACGTCGCGGTGGATGATGTGTCGAGCGTGAATGTCCTTCAGGGCACGGAAGAGACACTGGAAATAGCTTCGCATCTTGGGAAGGGGAAGTACGCGATAGAAAGACTGTCGTGAAATCAGAGGAGTTCCTGCATTCGCAAATGGAACACATACTCTGAAGTCTTGATTGCGATGGAACGGCATAATAGCAACGACTTGATCCTCCTCACGAAAGGCCGTCATGAGCTGAGCAACATGCCGACATCCACTGCAGAGAGCAGGCGTATCAGCATCGGACTAAGATATAGGGCGTTCGACCTGACCGTAGTTCTTCCATGATCAGCAGCTCGTTCTCGATCCGAGTCGGACTACTCGTGACATATATGCGCTTGATGGCAACGTATGCCTTGCCGCGGCTGTCCTTCTGGGGAGGAAAAGTCTGGTAATATGCCGATGACCAGGGCGGATGATGTCCAAGCCAGTAGGTGTTCAGATGCATCTCGAAGTTGAGATCCTCTGCTTTGTAGACCGAAGAGAAAGTACCTATAGCACAACGGTCAGCTATGGGCTGTAACAAGCCAGCATATACGCACCTTCACCAAGCCGGTCCACCAGGCGATATTGTTCGGCAAGTCCTTGCACGGTGCGCTCCAGATCCTGTATCTCCGCCAGAATCTCCGTCTGCTCGCTTTGTGGCTTCATAAGGAAGGAAAGCTCCTCGTCGTCTTCCTCCGCCTCATCATCGCTCTCATTCCACATCTGCTGGTCCTGAGAGCCTTCTCCGCTAGCCCAAACCGGATCTGACTGAGGGACGTCATCGTCTTCTTCAAACTCTCTGTGCACATATGCGTCTTCCGCAGCAGCATCGTCCTCGTCCTCGCCAGCTTCATCGGGCGCGGCCACGCACAGGTCCTCCGTTGTCATGTCCTCCTCTCGAACCGTCTTCCCAGTGGCCTGCGCTTGTTCCGTGATATCCTCGCCTTCGTCTTCTTCTATAAACTCCGCCTCGCCTTCGCCGCCGGTCGGAGGGAGCTTGTCGTCAAGGTATGGCTGTATTCGAGCCAAGTACGCGTTATTAGTCGAGTCCGATGAGCCGACCTGCAGCGGATTAGAGGAATGCGTCGAAAGCAGATGCGTGGGATGAGTAGGCGTGAGAATGGCGGTCATGGTGATACGTGCGGGTGGTATATACGGTGCGGGGTAATACGCGTCGATCGCAGGCAAAGCACAATGTGCAGAAGCAGGAAGCAGGGACGGTGCAATGGAGACGCGTACAAGCTCTCGTCACCTGACCCAGGTAAATTATGTAAGAGTTCCTCATCGCCACCACTTTGTTCCTCATCGCCACCACTTTCACGCGCAGGGCCCCGCGCGTCAGGGCATCATCGACCAAAAAGTTGTGAGGGACGCCAGGGACGACTTCAGCAACGATGAACGGCCTCAGCCAGAAGCGCAAATCCTATGCTGGACGAGATGCTTTGCTATATACTACTGTCGGAGACCGGAAGGCTCTCGAGATGGACTCATCAGACTCTGATGCGACTGACGACGACTCAGAGTCTGGACCTGGCCAAGTAGAAGGCACGGTCGAGGTCGATGGCGACGAGAGTGATGAAGACGAGGATGAAGAGGACGACGCAGAGGACGACGACAGCGTGTTAGAAGGTCTCAACGACGTTGATCAGACAACCTTGAAGCCAGCGGTCAATGAGCCTCCAGATTCTGCTCCAGAGGACGAAATCGAGTGGAAACCGACGCCCGCTGCAGCCGCACTGCCTAGGGTCTCTCGAATACCCCAGCATGCGTTGACCACGAAGGCTCCACCTGCTATACCATTTCCGTCCACCTTCGAGTCACTTCGGGTGTCAGCGGCATTGATCAGAGCCCTGACTTCCATGTCGATCAAGAAGCCGACCGAGATCCAGTCTGCCTGCGTGCCTCCTATGCTGAGAGGTCCGTTCGTACTCGTTGCTTGTCATAGTGTCGAATCTGACATTTAGCATAGGCGAGGATGTCATTGGTAATGCGAAGACCGGTTCGGGAAAGACAATCGCCTTTGCTCTTCCGATCCTGCACCAGCTCTCTCTGGACCCGTATGGCATTTTCGCGCTTGTTCTGACCCCGACCAGGTGCGCCTCTTAGCCTGCGCCCCGTTCGGCTCCGCTGATGACATCCCAGAGAGCTTGCCTTCCAAATCGCCGATCAATTCAATGTCTTGGGTGCACCACTCAACGCTCGAACAGCGGTTGTCGTAGGCGGGATGGACATGATGGCGCAGGCTGCGGAGCTCTGCTCCCGACCGCACATTGTGGTAGCGACCCCCGGACGGCTGGTCGATCTCATGCGCAGCGGGAGCGGTGAGTGGTCGTTGGGGCGGGTACGATTCCTGGTATGTCTGGCGCAAGCTTTTCTTAAAGCCGTCTGACCAATCCCAGGTGCTGGATGAGGCGGATCGGTTGTTAACGCCAACATTCGCATCCGACCTTGCAGAGCTCTTCGCTGCGATGCCTTCGGATCGACAGACCGGGCTCTTTACCGCAACACTCACGCCGGCAATCGAGGCTCTGGCAGAAGCGACGCCCAGACCCGGCAAGAAGAAGCCGTTCATACATCGAGTCCTGTCTGAGTGAGTCTAAACCCTGTTCCTTGATGTGACATGTAGCCGCTGACCATTGAACGCTACTCCCTGTTTTGTTACAGTACCGAGACGGTGGAAACCCTGAAGCAACATTACCTTCTCTGTCCGCCACACGTTCGCGAATTGTACCTGTACTACCTGCTCTGCAATCCTCCCGAGTCAATAGTGCATCTGAGACGGGAGCCACCGCCTGCAAAGGGGTCGAAACGTTCTTCCAAGAAGCCGAAGAAAGCTTCAGAGGAAGACGACACGCCCCTTCCGCCACCGCCGACGATCATCTTCGTGACACATCCTCGGACTGCGGCGAGGCTGACGCTTCTGCTTCAACAACTTTCGTTGCCGACCACTTCTCTGCATTCGCATTTGACACAGCGACAGCGCATGAACTCGCTGGGATTATTCCGCTCACGTACTATACCCATACTGGTGGCAACGGACGTTGCAAGCAGAGGTCTTGATATCGAGGATGTGGCGCTCGTTGTCAACTGGGATATGCCCGGAGAAGGGCACGAGGAGGAGTATGTGCACCGGGTAGGCCGGACGGCCCGAGCCGGGCGCGGGGGTGTCGCAGTCAGCTTTGTTGGAGGCGAGGAGGGCGGCGACGCGGTGAGGCGCATCGAATCAAGAATAAGTGGGTCCATCTTTTGATACCGCCGATCGGACATATTCTGACGCATCGGGGGTTCCAGAGACACACCTGACAGAACTCGTCCTGCCGGAGGAGAAAGTGCTCGAACATCTCAACCTCGTTTCGACCGCGAAGAGGCTGGCCAATATGGTGAGTGCCGTCTTGTGTGAGAGAACATTCCACAAATTCATTATTGCGCAGGAGTTGCACGATTCGAAGTTTGGCGAGCGCGAGGCGATACGTCGGCAGAAGCGTGCGCGGCTGGAAAAAGCCTAGAATTGTCTCGAAAGTCATTACCGTTCTCAGGTCCGGGGCCTCTCAGATCCGGGGGACTCGTGGGATATACCTAACAGCCTGTAACGTGCGATTTCGGGGGGCATGTTGGGACCGCTGGGGCGGCGATACCATCGATGCGTGCGTCGATTCCGGCGATGCGCTGTGGCGTTGAATGGCGATCGGAACCTTTTTTGAGGTAGACGTCATAACACGCGGAGAAGAAGCGCTTGTCTGAATGGCCAGCAGCAACGTGGAGGAAGGCACGGTGACGTGTCTGATTAATATCGTACCTTTCCAGTCTCTCGATGGTGTGTCGTTCGCATGGGTATCCATATCTCCGTAACGAGCGATCGCTGCAATGCATCCGGTACAGAATTGCACCACTCTTGCACCAGCAGGCTACCCAGCGTCGCACGCGGTTGTATTTCGCCGAACATCGATGGATTGGATTGCCGACGACAGATCAGCTAGAAGGCAGCCGTTTCGTCATCGGGTGAACGGAAGTCATGAGGCAGTGAGGAGCCATCTCGGGCCGTTGTTAAACACCGGAGCACGTTGCCGAGGCGTGCAAAGCGGTGTGCGCAGCAACGGAGGTACCGTCATAGGCGAGGCTCCAATTGATGGGACGGGCGTCGAGAGTGGGGCTGGGAAAACAGGCTTTTGACCCTGTGATGTCCAGGGTAAACACGGATGATCCGGGGTCCCGAGGCCGAGCGAGTCGGTTGTGGGAGGCAAAGATAGGCGGGACAGCGCGCAGTTTTCTTCGGATGGGTCATGAGACCCCTTTGGACATGGGCGGGAATGCGGTTAGCGCACCGGGCAGGCACCGTGGAGGCCGTCTTGGCTGGTTACGCGGATAAAGGCCGAGCCACGTTCCCCCTCTGGATGGGCCCATTTAGTCGCGGATTGCACCCTATCTTGTGATTTTGGCCCGCATGGCCGTGATGGAGTTCAGTCACTGATGCAATTGGCGAATGGCAGCAATAAGATGCATGACATTACAGCCAAGTGGGGTGCCTGCGACACAAACGACGAGACATTCTTAATAGGCCAGCAACGGCGAGGCAGTCTCTGGTTTATTTCGCTTGTCTGTCCGGGCCCCGCCGTATTCTCTTCTCTGTGAACGCCTCCCGTTTCCCTTCTTTAGCCCGGTCCCATCCTTAACCCTCCGTCCTCATACCGCCCCCCTCGACCGGACCACCACCTCGGCCCTTGTCACACCTTCCAAGTCGCCCCTCTCCACGATCACGACGGCCATACTGCCAGCGCATACGCAAGCCAATCATCCCACTGCAGAGTTCAGTGCCCATCCGCACTGCTCCCCGTCTGTCCTTTGTTTCCATCGACACGAATCACCTTGCTGCACCCTGTGATTTTGTTCCCTTATTCGCACCTTTGGACATCCGCTTCCTGGGGCCCTTTTCACCTGCGCGCTCGTCCTTCCGAAGCACCCCGCCGTCCGGTGGACCCCGCCCTTTCCGAGAAGGCCGCGTTCACTTATGTCCATCCACTCTGTAAGTCGCGAATCGTTGCTACCTACCCGCGCTCGGTCCTGACCACCATCATGTATGCGTATTATCAGCCTCTCTCTCCCCAGGACGTCCCCGAGCTCGTCCAAGACGACTCCGCGCTCAGCTCCAGCAGGAGCGCCTCCTCTGGCAGCCCCCCCAACTTCGCTGCCACCGTTTCCAACTCGACGACCATCTCCATTAGCACTGCGTTCCAGTTTGAAGATGCCGACCTCATCATCCTCTCCTCCGACTCGGTCTTCTTCTCGGTGCACTCGCGCACGGTCCGCGCCGCATCTCCCGTGCTCGGCCAGCTGATCGATGCTCTCTCCGCCTCGAACCCGTGGCCACCGTCGGGCAACGGCTGCTCGTCCCCCACAGGAATGAGCAGTACATTGAGCAGCGCAAGAACACCACCGGACATGGAGACGCTGTTCATCACTCCTCCGTCGCCTGAATCGCACCCTCCCACGCCACCACCTCAAAAGCTCGAAGCACTGCAGGGGCAGCAGAACTCGCAACCCCTCATCTTACCTCTCCCCGAACCATCGGACGTACTCAATGTCGTCCTCCACATGCTGTATCAATTGCCCTGCACCCACTTCCTTCCCTCTATCACCACCCTCCATGGAGTCCTGAACGCGCTCCAAACGTACAATATCTCCATCCACCAGCAGTCTTTCCTCTCGCACTCACTCTCCTCCCTCCTCGCACCTCACGCACCGTCGCAGCCGCTGTATACCTTCGCCCTCGCCGCCTTCGCAAACTTGGAAGGCCTTGCTGTTCTCGCAAGCAGGTTCTGTCTACGCATCCCGCTCAGCGATATCACCGAGCAGTTGGCATCGCTAATGGGCCCGGTGTACATGCGCCGGCTCATGTTCCTGCACCTTGGCCGCGTGGAGGCTCTCAAGCGCACTCTTGCGCCGCCGCCAGCGATGCACCCGCCGACAATGTCTGACTGTGATATTTCTGATCAGAAGCGGATAACAAGGGTGCGCATTTTCCGCTTACAAATATGCGCATATATTGACTTGTAGACAGGCGTGGGCTCTTGCTACTGCTTACCTGGCATGGGGTGCAAGAGCAGACATGGGCGAGACGGAGCTCCGCGAGGTGCTTGAGCCGCTGAAAACCAAGCTGGAGTGCGCAAGTTGCCAGCAGTGCCTGGGCGAGCGCATCGAGCAGTTATGCGTGGACTGGCGGGCGATCAAGGACACGATTTGAGAGGCGTAGGCGATGTGTGCGATGCGTGAGACGGAAGGGTGAAATGATGGTGTGTGGGCTGGAGATGCACGGCGAAGGCTGAGGGATGAGGGGCAAAGCGCATATACCCGGCCTGCGCTCATCCCCAAATCTCCTCTCCCGCCTTTCCGCCCAAGTGTTTTCTGAACCGTTCCCGACTCTCTCCCTGATTGTATTGATACCTGGTACGTCCGTTCCGCGGTCTTGTCCACAACGATTTGCTAACGCTTCCCCGTAGCGTTCATTTTGTTCTCTCTCGACTTCCCAGCACACGATTTGCACATCGCCTTTTCGCGCCTTTCTCTCGTTTCTGACCATTCATTCGCACCTCTGTCCTCCGGCCCTCGCTATCGCACTCGAAGCGCCCTGCACATCAGCGGCATTGATGATCTTTTCATGACAGCATGGTCTCAACTCTTTACGCCAACAAGCCAGCAATACATACGAATTCCGGATTTCTTACGTCTCTGCGTCCCTGTCTCATTTTCTTCACACAAACACGGGTTTTAGTATAGCGTATAATCAAATGTTGGTACACATGTTACCAGCACCAAAAGTCTCCAGCGCGCCCCGTGGGGCCGCCGAACGCGCATAGCCGGTTGGGTCAGATTGTGATGGATGAGATCCCCGCGCGGTTCGGGCGGTGGTCCAGGCCCTCGGAGAATATCGTCCCGAGGAAAGCCAGGGCCCAACCGTGATATCTAGATCCGATGGATAGATGCGCATATATGGCTGGCGAATCACCTTCCTCGCCTGGCAGTGGTTCTGCCTTATGCCATGTGGCGCGGCATCTTCGGAAGCGCGCTTGGATGCTTCTGATCCTCGCGGAGCCGACAGTCAAGCCCCGCTTCGAATGGTGCTTGTTGTCGATTCAATAGCGAGGTTGTCAACAACTCGGATCTCTTCCATTGTGTACAAGAAGTTGCTGTGCACTTTCTCCTGGTATGACTCTATGATGCCACGGAGGTAAAGAGAGCATATCCAGTACACTTTGATACCTCGGACGCGCGCACCGAGGATTTGTCCGGGAACTCGTCGCCCAGCTTACATCGTCCTTGGATCACAAAATTGAAGCGTGGGCATGGGATTGCCGTGACAATGATGGCGACAAGAGGAGCGCCGTGGTCCTTGCAAACCTGTGCCATCCGTGCTGTTATAACTGTTCGGTTTCGAAATGCAAAGACCGTGCCAACGGTATGACAAGTCCTGCCCATCCTCCTACCCCCGAATCTCACATTCAACTCAAGTGCTCTCGCGCGCCGTTCAATCTCTGGCAGAACCTCTAACTTATCATCGTCGCACTCTCGAGTCGGCAATATGTTTACGATGCTGCTGAACCTGGCGCGGTCTTTCCTGGTGCTGAACCGCGTAAAGGTAGGGTGCGACAAGATTTCCGAAGACATCCTTCTCTGACCAGACCTCCAGATATTTTCACTCGATGAGAAGAACAAGCGGTTCGCTCTGGACGAAGCACCCCGGCTTTTGCCATCTCCGAGGTCCGATGAAAAGGGTGCAACAGTTGACGATGAAGCTTCCGAGACGGACGAGATAACCACATGGCCAAGAGGAGTCCCTATGGCTTTGGCGGAGCGCGAGTGGCCTGATATCCCACCTTCGGAACTACTCCCAGGGCACGAATTCCTGCTGATCCTGTAAAACGAAATCGGTGTGGTCTGGCATAGCAGATCGAATTATTGTACTTGCTCGGATACTGTCAATACACTAGAGTACACAGCACAATATGAATGCCACAGCAACTTCCTCCTATTCACCTTTGTATTGCGGAACTCTTCCCTCTTGAAACGCCGCCAAACCTTCCAATCGATCCTTGGAAGTCAACAGCGGTTGGTAGCATTCACGCTCAAAGTCAAGACCATCTTCCAGAGACAGCTCGCTCGCACGAGAGATGGACATTTTTGCCGCGCGAAGTGCAAGAGGCGCTACAAGGATGAAAGTCAGTCTAACCGAATATGGCTGTGTACGCGGTTTCTCCTACCGTTCTTGACAATCTCTGCAGCAAGTATCAAAGCTCTGTCGTAAGCGCTCTGCCCGGGCTCAGCAAGGTGATCAATGATGCCTAAGCTCCTCTCAGGGTGTGTTGATGCAGGTCAACTACAGTAGACCCTTACCGTATGCCTTGGCATCCTTTGCGGTCATCTTGCGAGCAGTGAAGACAAGCTCCTTGGCTTTTGTGGGTCCAAGTAGGCGTGCAGCTCTTTGGGTACCACCAAATCCAGGAATTATGCCGAGTGCTGTTTCCGGTAGGCCGATATTCTTAGCCTCAGCACCTGATGGAAGGATGGTCACACAAAGGCCAAAATAGACACGGCACGGCCCTTACCTGCTATCCGGAAGTCGCACGCGAGGGCAATCTCTAAACCACCCCCAAGTGCTGGACCGTCAATAGCTGTTCCGTAAGGGCATAAGTTTCAGCTAGTTAACTCGTTCACTGCCAGTACTTGCCAGCGATCGTCGGGCACGCCAGATCTTCCAGGATGCCTAGAGTTTCTCGTCCATTGGAGAGGAATACATCAACGTCCTGTTGCGACATGGTGCGCCGTTCTGCAAGATCTGCCCCGGCGCAGAACATCCTTGGCGCAGCGGATCGTAAGATAAGAAGACGCGTGCTGTGACAAGTCAGGTCTCGTCAGCTTGTAGGCTATCCGAATGACGAGCCTGGGATCGTGCCGGACTTCTTCCAGACTCTCTCGTATGTTCTATTCAGTATTAATACGTGGCAATCCGCAAAGAGTGCGCCTTGCCCTTAGCATAAGCCTCGAGATAGCATTGTAGGTTTTTGGCTTGTTCAGGATCAAGCACGTCACCCCTTGATAGCCTACCGCGGGCTCAAGATACGCTTCCCGGCCAGCGGGATCAGTAGAGAGCCTTCTCAGATAGGATGCAAGCACAGTTTTGTCCCTAAGTGGAGACGTGAAGATGCGGGTTCTCGCAAGGCACGCCATCAGGCACGAAACTGAAGAACGAGAGTGCCAACAAGGACAAGGGACGGCACTCGGCCAAGGTGAGCGGCAGCAAAAGCTTAGCTACACAGCCTCAAAACAGTGGAAAATGAAATTCACGTGCCCTTCGTTTTCTTTCTCGTCTTTCATGTTCTTTTGCGGTCGTCCGACAACACGTCGAATAGCGGTTTCTGCTTGCAACCTTGGGTTAAGTCGTCCGAGCGGAACAGCACGTCTTGATGGATCAATGCGTCACATATCTTCCCGGAGGAAGGAGCGGATTAGGGAACGACGGGCACCTTTGGTCCCAAATTTCTCATCGCAGGGTCGTGTGAAGTCAATTCTACAGGAAGATCCAAATCCCATCCTTCACCCCGAGCATTTCACTGTAATAAAGGGGCGCAGCAATGCGCTTGAAGCCTGTGAAGAAAACGCGAACGTCCCTCCCGGTGAACCGAAGACAGGCATTGCAACATTGCTCAAGGAAGAACAGTTCTGTCACGATCCTTTTCGTGAGTGCATGCAGTGACCAGTCCACCCGTCGCTGAGCTCCACTAGTACAAATGCTATCTTCACCAATCCGAAAAGAGGTGCTGTCGCAGAAGCATCTCCCTTCCGGTATGTATCAAGGGGTGACTTTCCACAAACGCGAGAATTGTCTGCTCAAACCTTCTCGCAGATTTCATGATCCGCCTCAGGTTGGCAAGTTCAGCCAGCGGAGGTAGAGATGTATACTGGTATCCAGTATCGCAGAAACATCCCAAATCGGAAACGGCAGATTCAAGAGGAGGCAGTTGGTACCTCGCATGCTGGAAAGCAGCCGTCGACATTTTAATGCAGCCCAGTTTGAAAGCCCGCCCGTAGGTTCGAGTCTCCGTACATGAACCAATACTAACCCGATCATAGGGGACCGCCTAATGCTACTGCGCACCGGCTGCTGGATGCGCAAATCTACGAAAGCCTTCAAATAGCCGTGCTCGAGGAACTTACGGCCCTGAAGAATGCACTAGGGCACATGGCGAAGGTTGATAGTCCGATCATTCGACGCTTGACTAGAACGGAACTTCAAGCGCTTCGAGAGGGTTCAGATGTCAACCTACCCGGTGCAGCAGCCGTGATCATGGCCACGAAAATGAATCCTCGCAAAAAAGCGCTAAAACCGACGCAAGAGTCAGATCGGCCAGAGGGCGCTGCCGAGCCTGCTGGAGTCCAGGGCAACCGACTTTCGCTACCGGTTTCGACCACTGCGTACACGTCGCCCGATATCGGTCTCCCGAGACGCCCAATTCCCATCTACAACAGCGTCACTCTGTTTCCGGATATCGAAAAGCGCCAGATATTGATATCACATCTCGCCGGCATGTTGCAGACTGAACGAAGAGTGAGATCGAAATCTTTGTCGTTACCGCGGCAAAGCAGTGCCTCGAAGGCATCCCATGGTTACCTCATAAATTTGGATCCTACCTCGACCAAAGGCGCTAGCACCACTTCCCTCCTTATTGCACTCTGGAGGATGCGTCTGTGGCACGGAGAAGGATGGACATCTGGCGCAACCACTGCGCTTTCGCTTGGATCAAGTGCAGATTATACATTTGACGAGGAGGAGGATGTGAATGATGATGACTGAGTTCCATTACACTCATGCTTCTACTTCAATCGCCATGGGATCCACCGCCACAGCGCCGGACAACTTGCCTGGCCCGAGGACCTCCTTGCCTTCCCAGAATCGCGGCAACTGATTGCCCGGCACGAACAGGCGCTCAGCACCATCCTTCGTGATCACACACATACGGATCACGCCTCCCGAAGAGCCATCACGAGACATCGCCAAGGAAAGAGCTTTCACGTCATCAGCGATCATCACACCCACAAGGCAAATGAAGACGCACTGTTCTTAACAAACTGGACTGTCTCATCCTTGCTCCATCCATCCTTGTAGGTCGCGTCGCAGTACCCGTAGACGTATGTCGATCCGGATCCTATGTACGATATTCATAACTCCGTCCAGTAACATACCAATGCATACATACCTCCAATTGCCCATGGTTGTCTGAACAATCCGCCACCAAGAGGGATGTTGTACACGCTTGGCCCGACTTCCTGGTCCCAACCAGCGACGATGATACCAGCGGAGAGGCTGTCTTTATTCTCGTAGCACAACTTCTGGAAGAGCTCAGCAGCAGCATGTACTGGTGGCGCAGTGCCATATTGTTGGCTGACAGGACACGTTAGAACTATCGAAAGGTGGAGAAGAGACAGAGCGACACTTACGTGTACATTTGGAGGTAGTAGTGCACAATGTCGGCAACCGCCTGGGTATCGGCGGCGGAGCCAGATCGACAGCAGTACACGCGATCGTGGATGTGAGTGAGCTTGTCCGTTACACGATTTGCCTGCAGGAAGCATGAATACCAGAGTTAGATTCCCTGTTGGGTTGACGCGTACAATGTAGCTGCCGGTCGTTGTGCGACTGTCCGCGCCGATGACCACCCCGTCGGCGAACTGAACGGCCATGATGGACGTCTTCCGACAACATTAGCCTCCATTTCACTGGAGTAGACGTAGCCAAACTCACGCCGAGGTTTACCTCCCCCTTCTTGAGCTGCTGCATATCGACGGTGTTCATGGTGGGCAAGAGTAGAGAAGCGTACGAATGTGGGCGGAACCAATTCAGGGGACGCGCACGCCCATATGCGATCGTGTATGCGCGTCCACGGCCACTTCAACCTCACACGACTATACAGCCTTTCTCGATCTGCCATCTCTTCGCCATGGCCCCTCCTCAGCTCGTCGCCAACTATGAGCGCCTGAAAGCCGAGGTCGTTAACCCGCGGGCCGATCAAAAGACGATTGGCCAGCTGCTCACTCAGTTGAAGGTGTGACGGTCGTGCCTCCCTTCTCGTGCCGCCCACCTGACGCTCTTGTCAGATTGCACTGACCGAAGCTCGTCTGCTTATCCCCGGTTCCAACTCAAGCCTCGAAGACCTTGTTCTAACTCGTAAGTGCTTTCGGTTCTTGTACTCGACACACCAGCTAACTCTCGTATCAGGCGATGTGCTAGAACTGGGAGCTTTCTGGAGCGTCCGTAACAAGGATATTCCTGCATTCGACCGATACTTTTCTCAGCTACAGACCTTCTATGTTGACTACCCGTGCGCCCCAATTCCACATGCCTCGAGCTCGGTGTTAACGTCCGTTACAGGACTCAACTTCCCCCATCACCTCGCGAATACCCACTCATCGGTCTGAACCTCATCCGTCTTCTCACCCAGAATCGTATCGGTGACTTCCACACCACCCTCGAGACGTTACCTCCCAATGTCCTAGGAGAGAACCCCTTTATCCAACACCCCGTGCATCTGGAGAGATGGCTTATGGAGGGGAGCTACAATAAGGTGTGGCAGGAACGAGAAGCAGCGCCAAGCGAGGAGTACAAGTTTTTCGTGGACAGCTTGATGAAGACAATAAGGTGCGTTCGAGTCGTTCATCGTCTTGGTTACTTCATTAATTCCTTGGAAGGCGAGAGATCGCCAGTTGCGAGGAGAAGGCGTACGACAGCTTGCCGCTTTCGGACGCGATGAGCCTCCTCTTCTTCACCAAGCAGTCTGAGTTAATGATATTCGCTCAGGAGGTGAGGGTTTCATATTAGCTACTGGTGTAATGTCCCTAACGACGTGACTACAGAGAGGATGGAATGTCAATCCCTCGACGCAGATCATCCACTTTGCCCGCAAAACGGAGGAGAAGATCGAGATTCCGAAACAGAAGATCATTGTGAACTCTCTGGCGTACGCGAAGGAGTTAGAGCAGATAGTGTAGATCACAGTAATACCAATTCTTTCACACGCATCATCCACGGTGACCGAGTCCGATCGGCAGTCCTCGGATCATCGGGCTAAAGAAAGTCCCTGAACACGTGATTCCAGAGGGTGGAAAGCTCTGCAACGACGTCAACGCGGAGCGGCTGCCGTATCCGACCGCTGGTCCTTGCACGAAACGTCCCGTGCCCCTTTCTGTCCATCTAGATCATCTCCGTCTACTTAACCTCTAGAGCTTATCATATCTCGTACTCCATAATCTGCCTGCTTGTGGTCGCATGGTCCCTCGACATCACATCCGTTCCGCATTGCGGACCTCAAGGGCACAGTCCACTACATCTTCCCTGCCACCACGCCCGACCCGGACCCTCCATACTGCGAGTGTCACCTCGGCAACACAGCGACGAAAGTTTAGCATCAAGACTGGAACGCTCCTGCCTCCATCACGCAACTCACTGATTTCAAAGGCCGCATGGATCTCTTCCCGCTACAATTCGTCCGCTCCTTCCTCAAGTGGTGCGTCGCACAGTATCGCGTCATCGCTCCTATTGACTCTCTTCATAGATACCCCCACGGATAGATATAATCAGCTTGTAGAACGAGGGCTTCTAAAGAAGGATCCGCATCAACTGGAAATCGTCGCACTGCTGCAGGAACTACACGATCGCCTTAGAAGTTACAACCCACCCCCGATCCTAGAGCCTCCAACTTCCACGCAGTCAATGGTAAGCGTCATGTCCATGCCACGTCAAGCACTATCTCACAGAGATGGCAGTTTGGTCGTTTCTTCGGCTCCAAACCAACAACATCTTCCGCTGTCGACCCCATAGACATCCCACAGGGCTTATACCTTTATGGCGACGTCGGAACCGGCAAGTCCATGCTCATGGACCTCTTCTACGATACCCTTCCTCCCAATATCACGCGCAAACGTCGGATACACTTTCACGCATTCATGATTGACGTACACAAGCGTATACAGGCTGTGAAGAATAAGTTGGGAGCAGTTGCAGACCCGATACCACCGGTCGCGAGAGATCTAGCGAACGAGGGGATTGTATTGTGCTTTGACGAGTTCCAAGTGAGCACTGTACCCTCAATTCCTCTCGACACCTATTAACATCGCTGCAGGTGACCGATATTGCGGATGCGATGATACTGCGTCGATTGATGGAATCATTGCTTGAGTTCGGTGTTGTATTCGTCATGACATCCAAGTAGGTGTTCTCACGTCGCGCCTCCTCCAGCCTCTGACCAAGCTGAAACAGTCGACACCCAGATGACTTGTACAAGAACGGGATACAAAGAGAGAGTTTCGTCCCTTGCATAAACCTGATCAAGGAGAGGCTGGCTGTCACAGATCTTAACTCTGGGACGGGTGGGTCCAACCGTTACGTCCCACGTCTCCAAACTAATCTCCGCCTAGATTATCGAAGGATGCTGAAAGCCATGTCCAAGGTGTATTACTCCCCATTGGACCGTGAGACAAGTCAAGAGATGGACAAGCTGTTCACAGCCATTGCAGAAGGCGAAGAGATCGTGCGCGGTCGCAAGCTGTCGGTGTGGGGCAGGGATGTCGTTGTTCCTGAGAGCACCAGCAAAGTCGCCAAATTCAAATTCTCCGAGCTCTGTGGCGGTCCACGCAGTGCCGCCGACTACTTGGAGATCACCAAGAACTTTCCTACCATCTTTGTGACGGACATCCCGAAAATGGGTTTGTATCAGAAAGACCTGGTACGCATATCGACATGGATCTCTCCATCGCCTCTCTGATCCAAGGCCACAGGCACGACGCTTTATCACCTTCATCGATGGTTAGTCCTGTTGCATACATAATCGTGCGAACAGTGGCTGACTTCCTTGCGAAGCATGCTATGAGAGCAAGACGAAGGTCTTCGCATCGTCCGAGGTGCCCATCTTCAAGATCTTCTCTGATGAGGGAGAATTAGACAAGAAGGAGATGAGCGATCACATCAGACACATGATGGATGATCTCGTAGGTTTTTATTATTGCAGGTGAAGCTAAGAGATTATAATGCTTCGCAGGGTCTTGACGCAACGAAGATTGGGACCACCTCACTCTTCAGTGGTGATGAGGAGCTGTTCGCCTTTGCCCGGGCCGTGTCGCGATTAACACAGATGGGAACGAAGGCATGGGCAGAAACAGCCGGACAACAAGATTAATAGGGCTCATAGAATGCTCTTGACGAGATGGATTTTGTTGTAATACTAGATCTGCATATCCATGCCGTTAGCACAACATTACAGTACAGCTCATTGTCGGGGAGCACGCGCTGCCGCGTCACGCACCCTGGATTTAGACGCGTACGGTCGGAAGCAAGCATCCTTCCAACCTGCGTAGCTTGGACATCACAGATCGTTGGCAGAACGCTCGTCGCTGATCAGCTTGGCAGTGATTCTGCCTCGTGCTCATACGCCATCGCCATCGCTTCATTACCTGGCACTGCTTGAGAAGTGTGAGAACCGTTCCCCTCGAGCAAGCTTGACATGGGTACGCCGGCATCTCCAGAAACGCAGCAGTCCAGACTGACCTGTCTCTTCAGAGCCCGCGGTTGTCAAAGGACTGAATGACAAGTTCTACGAGAAGAGGAAGGGTGCTGCGCTTGAGCTGGAGAAGTGCGTTATCCCGCCTTGCTCTGCCTACCTGGTAGCTGACATCTCATGACGATAGGGCCGTTCGCGATGCTCAAGCGCACAACGACACTGCCAAGATCCACCAGATAGTCGACCAGCTTTGCGACCTCTTTGCCTCATCCAGCAACCCCTTACACTCGCGCAATGGTGGCCTTATTGGTCTTGCTGCCACGTCTATCGCCCTCGGTGTCGAAGTCGCCCCGCACCTTGAAACCATTGTGCCGCCCGTACTTGCTTGTTTCACGGACCCCGAGAGTCGGATAAGATATTTCGCGTGCGAGAGCATGTACAATATCGCAAAGGTGTCTAAGGGAGAGATTCTGATCTTCTTCAATGAGATCTTTGATGCTCTCAGCAAGGTAAGTCTCTTGCAGCTGCTCCCCAAACCTGGCTGACATGCTCAAAGCTCGCCGCCGATTCCGAGACGTCCGTTCGAAACGGCGCCGAATTACTTGATCGTTTGCTAAAGGACATCGTCGCCGAGTCCGGCCCCACATATGTGCCTCATTTCCCCGAAACGGAAAAGATTCGGCGAGAAAAGCAATCGGACAGTCTCAATGGACTGGGCATAGCAGCGGCATCGAAGGAAAGCGACGAAGCGGTTGAGAACTCGGCGCTCCCCAAGCAAGCATTCTCCCTGGCACGCTTCATTCCACTCCTGTCCGAGCGGATATACGTGATTAGCCCGCTGACAAGGAGTTATCTGGTTTCATGGATAACTGTGTTGGACTCGGTGCCTGATTTGGAATTGGTGTCCTATCTGCCCGAGTTCCTGGATGGATTATTGTGCGTGATTGCTACATGTGACGATCGACAGCTCTGCTCATTCACATCCCAGAAAATACCTCTCTGATCCTACCGAAGATGTGAAGATCGCCACCGAAAACGTCCTCGCCGACTTCCTGAAGGAGATCCGGCAGATCGCGCAGGTGCAGGCACAACGAGAACGCGAGAGATTGAGGAAACTGGAGAAGGTGAAGGCGAAGAAGGCAGCCGCCGAGGCAAGAGGGTCACAATCGGACGAGCCTGTAACGCCACCAGCGCGCACCAATGGAGAGTCCGGGTCATGCGCATTTGAGGACGAGGAGGATCTTGTGGATGACCAGGGAAGGGGCAGTGGAGGTGTGTTCTCTCTATTCCTCACCACCTTGTCTCCGGCTGAGTACGTTTCACAGCATGGATACCTGGCCAAAACGTCGCAGTGGATCACGCGGCGATTGTTGAGATCCTCATCGCGCAACTTGACTCTGATCGTGCGTCCAAGTCTTGCTTTCAGCAGCGAGACCGATGCTTACGCACCGTTACGCAGATGACGAAATCCAGCAAAGTACTGCCTTGCGATGGCTTACCGAATTCCTCTCGTTTGCGAAAGAAGTCATGGTTCCCTTTACGCCACGCCTGATCCTTGCTGTCCTTCCCAACCTTGCGCATCATGTTCCGACCATACAAGCTGCAGCGCAGACCACCAACCAGCAGCTCTTCCAAGTCATCCAAGCTCTACCCGCCCCTGTCGTCACACCTGATGTGCCCACGCCTCAACCTCCGCCAGCAGTCCTACCACCCCCTCAGCCCGCGGCAGCCGCCGCTGCTCAACCACCTCGAGCCCAGTCGGTGGCCTCGACAAGGACAGCACCCGCTTCCCCCACCTTTGATGGGACTGCATTTCCGTCGAGAGCAAGTCGGGACTTACATCGTGATAGCCTGGATATCACAGCTACTCCTGTGCCCGGAAGGCGACAACCTACACCATCACCTGTTCCCTCGGCAACTCACGGGCCCGAGCCATCAGCTCCGCTTCTTGCCGACGGCAATACTCCCAACAAGGAAGCACCCGGGGATGTCACACCTGCGGCCCAGTTGGGATCACCGGCCTTGACAGACGAGATGGATGATTCCCCAGACCCTTTCGACTACCAGCTTACAGTCAATTCCCTCACGGTACAATTCATGAGTGAACACGAGGAGACCCGGGTGGCGGCTTTGAAGTGGCTGCTCATGCTGCACTCGAAAGCACCAAAGAAGGTAATGATATCTCACTTATCAAAGTGCGAGTGCTCAGCGTCACCAGATCTTGGCTATGGACGACGGGACTTTCCCTGCCCTGCTGAAAACGCTCTCGGATCCATCGGAGGAGGTTATCAAGAACGACCTACGTCTGTTAGCACAGATATCTTCCAGCTCGGAAGAGGCATATTTCAAGTCATTCATGGTGAACCTCCTGGAGTTGTTCAGCACCGATCGTCGATTACTGGAGACTCGCGGTAGTCTGATTATTCGGCAGCTGTGCCTCAATCTGAACAGCGAGCGAATCTACCGAACATTCGCCGAAATCCTGGAGCGTGACGAGGACCTAGACTTTGCCAGCACCATGGTACAGAAGCTCAACATCATCCTTATCACTTCCCCAGAGCTGCAGGAGTTCAGGCGCAGATTGAAGAACCTAGAGTCTAAGGTATTTCAACATTACCCCATGTTGATTCTCATTGATTCCCGTTCCTAGGATGGTCAAATGCTCTTCTCCATCCTGTACAAGTCCTGGTGCCATAATGCGGTCGCCGTATTCTCCTTGTGTCTATTGGCTCAGGCGTACGAGCATGCGTCAAATCTGCTGCAGATCTTGTAGGACTACTTCTCACTCATTGTTTTTCTGTGACTCATGGAGCAACAGTGCGGAGCTCGAAATCACAGTACATTTCTTAGTCCAGATCGACAAACTGGTCCAGCTCATTGAGTCTCCTGTCTTCACTTGTGAGTTAATCTGTCACCTTCCACATGCAGAGATTAACCTTTGAGCAGCGCTGAGGCTGCAGCTCTTAGAGCCCGATCGCTATCCCTACCTCTTCAAGTGTCTATATGGTCTGCTCATGCTTCTTCCCCAAAGCACTGCTTTCATCTCCTTACGGAATCGATTGAATGCCGTGAGCGCTTTGGGGTTTCTGCATATCGCTCCTAAGACGTCAGTGGTGTCTCCGAATCCTACGAGTTCTGGCTCACGCTGCTTTAGGAGCAATGTGGCGGCTGCTCGTTCCAAATTATCTCGAGACGAGGTGAAATGGCAAGAGCTACTTTCCCACTTCCGAACGGTGCAGATGAAGCACGAGAAGTATCGGCGACAAGCGGCCGGCGGCGACGTCAGTCCTTTGGCAGGACTCGGACTCAATTCGAACGGCGTATCCACTGGCGCCGCTGGGGGACGAGGCCGAAGAGCAGCTGGGGCTGCGAAGGAGCCACCGCCACTGACGAGGGAGAACTCCGGTGGACGACCAGCCGGCGTTCTCTCTCCCCTCAACCCTCGAGCTCGAGGCTCATCTGGTGGACAATTGGCGCCGTTGATGTCTGCTTTCTCTGGTACGCCGAGAGCCACGAGTCCCACGGCGGCGGCTCCCGCCAAACGACGTGGGACATTAGGTGGTCTGCGTAAGTAGTTATCGTTACCTTATAGTTGTACTCGTTATGGACGTGTATTATGCGTATACTATACCTCTTGGTGACCGTTCAGGACCGAAAATGGCTGGGTCCTTGATATACCTATATTTTATGATCTGAGCCCGCTGTTGTTCTTGGTGCATATAGTGCATTGGAAGGGGTGGGAGCACGGTGGTTGTGCTGTGGATTGCAGATCCAATGGTCATGAGTTCGAATCTCGTTCACCCCTGAATAGCTTTTTCTGCCTCCGGATTTCCTTAAACGGAAAAAACCCACATCGAACATGCAGTGGTGATGAATGTGCTCCTGGGAATGCCTCTTCATACCCTTTATTTACGCGTTTTTCGATGCGGCATAGAGCATCCTAGCAAGTTGGTGCTTATGCGGGGCCTGACAGTTCTCCCTCCTCTCCGAATTCAACTTCATATCATGGCCAAATCACCCTGTTCGACGGAACGAGAGCTGCGGGCGAGGGTGAACGTCATTCCCCTCCTTTACTACGCCATTGTCCGTCTGAACGCTTGTGTCTGGTGTTCGGCGATGGGGGAGTATTGTGCTGCATCAAGTTGAAGCCCCCAGATGAAAACTCCTCGGTGCTCGGTGGTGCGTTGCCACGCTGGTTGGTCCCCGTCGTGAAAGGGTTCGGTCGGTTTCGAGTTAGCCAAGCAGCCCGGGCGGTGACTTCTTCGGGATGGTACGAGGCAATCCTTGAATGTAGGAACGACGGCTTTGCGCAAACCGCCAATGGCGCCTAGCTGTTGAAGATGCGGGAATGCTGCAGATCGTGCCTTGCTGCCAATATCTCCCCGAGCGGCCATGTGTTCGCAGGCCGCACATCGTCATCGTCTTCAAGGTTGTCGACCTCGTCCAACAGACCGCTGTGGAGAGTCGAGGGACGCTCCATCTCGTTGTCTACCAAGGGGCGTACGGAATGCAGCAGGAGCTGTTGGGCCGCGTATGGACCGAGCGTGTTGAGTCGCACGGAGGCGGAGAGCAGCGCGCGAGCGTGGAGGAAGAGATGAAGCCAGACACTTCGTTCTACAGTATGGAGGTCAGAAATACAGACGGTGATGCAAGAAAGCTCCTTACCAGCCTGCAACCCGAGTGCGGCGGTCATGACTGCCCAGCAGACTGGCAAGTGTCCACTGAGTCGTCCTCGCCGTATTCGCAACTTCATCTCGACGACAAAGTCTTCCATGTCCACACCTTCAGTGCCATTGGGAACGTCGAAAGATCCAGGTGGTTTTGTAAACCCCTTCGAGTACAGAGTCAGGAGTGCGATGCCTTGCGTCGTCGAGGCACGTCTCGCCACATGGTTGAGCGTCATGGCCTCGTACAGCGCGTCGAGCTGGCCGAGCTTGGCTAAGGTCTCCTCCAGTCCCATTCCCTCCTCGCCGTGCATATATGCAGCCACAATCGCATGCGCGTCCCGCACGAACGCGCTCGCGCTCCTAGCGTAGCTCGCGATGCCGCTCCGGAGGAACACCATCGTCCCGTCGGCACCCTGCTTGACAGCAACGCCGCCTGCGCCACCTCCGAGGCCTACACCGCCAAAGCCATGTTTAAAGAAGCTCTCGAGGCCTGCGGAGGCGACGAATGCGCCGGTCGGGAGGTTGCTGTCTGCCAGAATGAGCAGGATGTAGGCCTCGGTGTCGTCCAATCCCCTGTTCGTCGAGATCGGCGCTGCCATTCTACAAGCCAGGCTACCAGTGGACCAAGGTTCAGCCGCTCAGCGGACAAGATTTCTCACTAGATGGCTCGGAGATACAGTGTGCAGATCGGAGAATGCCCGAGCTATGTTTAGCAAAGAGTGTGCTTCTTTCGGAAGCAGAACTTGAGGGAGACGCGCTCTTCCACGTCCGACCCTGACTGCCCTCATACTACGCTTCACCATGCGAACACAACTACACCTTCTGTTGCTCGCAGCGGTGGCAGCAGCGGTCGATCTCTGGCCGACCCACCAGCGAATAGCGCCCTCATTTGTGAACACTGACGTGGTCCGGACGGTCGAGCTGAGCTCCCAAGCATACGTCAAGGCGTCATACTCGATCGAGTCGCAGTCGGATGTCGACAATGACGTGTTCTACTTGACACTGAGCGAGGAGGAGGAAAATGTGACTGGATGGATAGAGGCGAAGGCTAAGGGCGCAACGGGGGGCTTGGAGGTTAAGCGGTTAGGGCAGCATGCCGAGAGGTGAGTGAGGCAACCTTCGGCTGACGCAAGACTGACGTGGTCTCGTAGTCTGGCATACCTCTACGCCATCAAGCTAGCAAAACCCCTGCCCAAGGGCGAATCTTTGACGCTACTTGTGGACTCTGTTCAATCCCACGCAACTTACCCCAAGCCTGCATTCGCGACCCAACACGACAGCCACTTCCGCGTTTACGAGGCTGATGGGATTGTTCTCTCTCCATATGAGACCACCTCCCAGAGGCTACGAGTCAAGTGCGTGATCATAATTATGCCACAGACCGTTTACTGACCGAACCCAAAGGGCCCCAACCCCCAACGTCCGTTCATACCACATTCCCTCTGCCCTCGAGGCCCTCGCAAAGGACGAACCCGCGGTCAAGTCCGGGGCCACCGTGACCTTTGGCCCGTTCAAGTCCCAGCCTCCCACCGCAACAAAAGACTTTGACCACAAGCCCTACCGCGTATCAATCGACTTTGAAATGAACATCCCTGCGCTCACTGTCGTCTCCCTGAAGCGGACGGCGGAGGTCAGTCACTGGGGCGCAAACCTGAACATACAGGATGAATATGTCGTGAGGAACGATGCGCCCGAGTAGATTTCTTCCCTGTGCAGTAGACCGAGCACTGACACCCCTTCTAGGCTAAAGGGCCAGTTCTCCCGCCTGGACTTCCAGATGTCCCAGCACGCGCGGCGCATGTCCCCCGTGATCATCCCCGCGCTGTCGCTGCAGCTGCCCTCTGGCGCACACAGCGTCTACTACTTCGACATCGTCGGGAACGTGTCCACGTCCGCCTTCCGCCCCGCGCCAAAAGCAGCGGGCCGCGCCGCCCGCCTCGGTCCGCAGAACGCGCAGCTCGACCTGAAGCCGCGCTACCCGCTCATGGGCGGCTGGAACTACACATTCACGGTAGGGTGGGACGCGCCGCTCGGCGACTCGGGGAGGTGGGACGAGGTGAACGGCCGGTGGATCCTCGCCGTGCCGTTCCTCACCCCGCTCCCAGCGACACCCATCGATCAGGCGGACGTGAGGATCATCCTCCCCGAGGGCGCGACGGACATCACCGTGCACCCGCCGTTCGACGTGGCGCTCATGGAGCGCAGCACGCACATCACCTACCTTGACACGATCGGCCGCCCGGCATTCGATTTCCACGCACAAAAGCTGACCGAGAAGCACGATGGGTTCATCTACGTGGGCCGTTTCTCCCCTTGCAGCCCGCACGCACTGACCAGGCCCCGGCAGATAACGTACAAAGTTCCCACGGCCGCTCACCTCCAAAAGCCGCTCGCGGTCACCGTCGCAAGCCTGATCATCTTCTCCGTGATGTGGACGCTGAAGCGGGTGGACATGACGATCAAGAAATAGAGTAGTATCAATGCTCGGGCGCGGGTGGAATATAATTTTTCGCGTGATTGACATCCAACAAAAGGAGTGGGTATCGTAAGAGTACAATGGCCGGCAGCTAGCCCGGAGCGAGCTGCGCGGAATATAGTATGCAAGTGTTGTCCACCTCTACGCCTCTACGCCTCTACACCTCTAGCCCACCGCACCTCCATCTCCATTCCTAGCCAAGCACAAGCTCATACACGATCACGACAACATTGACGATAATAAGCGGTACTGCCTCTTCTCAGCCTTCGCCTCTTCATACCGGAAAACAGAACAGGCTCACATCGTAACAACGTCCTCACAGCCCCGATCAAGTTCACCAACTGTGTTCGCACGCTCGGTCCGCCCCCCTGGTCCCCGTACGCCTGGTCAAACCCGGTATTGTATGCTTGGCCTTGGGACTGGGTCGATAGCCCGACTGCACGTGTCAGAGTGTGAGTGGGTTAGATGAGGCGCGGGAAGGAGAGGGCGTACTTCGTGCAAGGAACCGCTCCTCGTTCAGGATCGCTATTGCGTTCACGACCAGGAGGGAGACGTAGATGAGCGTGCCGAGGTAGAATACCATCCTGCCTCCCAGGAGTGTTCAACGTACAAGGAGCAGTCGTTAAAGCGCTCTGATCGCAAGGAGAGATGCAGCGGTGTCGTGTCGTGGATGCGCGCCTGTACGACGTGGTCGCGCCTGCCGTGATTTTCTGAGTGGCTGTGCTTTCTTTCATCGATTTCATTCTTTCGCTCTGTCGGTCGTCCGCTGTTCAGCTCTGCACACACGACAGAATGCGACCGCCAATATCATTATTAGCGGCGGGTACGGTGATTCTCTCTACAAGGCCAAGTGGGTGCTGATACTCCGCAGTATCCCGCCCCTGCCTGGCGTCCACCTCCCATATCCGACCTCTCCCTCGCTCCTCCCACCCGAGCCTAACACGCGCGTAAGCCCCCCTCCCTCTCCCCCGCATCCCCACTCACGCGCACCAGCGCCTCCGGCACCGGCTGGAGCTCCTCCTTCGTCGACTGGATGCGTAACCGGCTTGCAGTGCGTGACCAAACGGACCGGCATCGGGAGGAGGCGGAGCGGCGGAGGGCGTCCCGCCGCGCGGCGGCTGAGGGAAAGGGGAGCATATTTGATACTGCCCCACCAGGGGGGGTGCCGGAGTTGGAGGTCGTCGAGGAGGCCCGCGCGGTTGCTCTGGGCAGGCCGGCGAGGATCAGGAAGGTAGTGCAGAGGCCTAAGAAGGTGTGGAAGGAGGTGCGTTGCGCAATTCGCAATTCATTTTGTTCCCTGCGGTGCTGATCGCTCGCGCAGTCCACAGGGAAAACGGCGGTATTCAAGATCTCGCACCGAAAGCTGAACAAGCTGGCTCAACAAATCGGTGGCAAGCCTATTGACACTGCCATCCTCCAAATGCAATTCTCCAGCAAGCGCGCCGCAACGCGGATCAAGAGCATGCTCGCGCTCGCGCGTGGCCAGGCGGAGGACAAGGGGCTAAGGAGGGAGCGGATGGTCGTTGCTGAGGCGTGGGTTAACAAGGGTCCCAAGCTGATGCGCATGGATATCAAGGGCAGGGGAAGATTTGGCGTTAAGCATCATCCGAGCGCGAGGATGTGTGTCGTGCTCAAGGAGGGCAAGACGAGGGAGGAGAAGAAGGAGGCGAAGCTGAGGAAGAGGATTGGGCTCGTTAGGAGCGCGGGGCTGTATAGGGAGAATGTGCCTATTAGGAACGCGGGGCCTGTGTATGCGTGGTAGAATGCGATTCGGTTCAGCGCAGGTATAGACCTGAGAACCTTCTTGCAGGACGCAGTGCGGTTCATGGCTCGGCCTTGTTCATTGTTCAATCAAGCTAACGATACAGTATCTCTCATGTTCCTCCCATCTGCGCCGGCGCAGCTCAAACAACAGCCCTCGCCTCGCCCTTAGCAGCCTTCGCGCCCCCAGCCTCCCTCAGCACGCCCTTCCCATACATCTCCCAATTATTCGTCTGCTGCCCAACCTCCTGCTGCACCTTCCCCACAATCCTGTCGATCGCGCCTGGCTTCCCTTCCGGCAGTCCCTCCTTGCCGTGGAGGGCGATCCCACCTAGCACACAGAAGAACACGAAAACGGGGTTAGCGCCTGGCCTGCGCTGGGGAGGAGAAAGGGGGGGACGCACCTTCAGGCACAGACTTGACATTCTCAGCCAAGGGATGCTTGTTGAGCACCGTCGGCTGCTGCGCGCCAGTGGTGGGATATCCATGGGGAGCAGTGTACACGCCTTCCCTCTCCTCGGGCACATAGTCTCCCCCTCCCTCTCCTGCCTGGCCCTCTCCAGCCTGGCCCTCTTGCCCCAGAGCATCAGACCGAGCAGCCAGCTCCCGCTCCCTCCCAGTAGCCTCAAACCGCTTAGCAAGCCTCGGCCCCGCGTGCCCGCCCATGCCGCTCTCCGCAAACCTGCTCCCCCCTGCCCCACCCGCCCCGGCAGCGGCGGCAGCGCGCTCCGGCCCGGTAGCGCCAACAGTGTCGGAGGCTGCAACTGCGTCCTCGTCCCTCCGCGCAGAGTTTTCGTTACGCGAGAGCTCGGAGGAGGCGCCGCCTTCCGCACCGATTGGCCCGCCTGCGCCCGAGAGAGGCTCGCCAGAAAGTGCTAGCTCGCCAGCTGGCTCTCCTCCCAGGGAGCCATCCGCGCCCGTGCTTCCAGCAAAGCCCTCCTCCTCAAGTTCGTCAGAAGCAGCCACCCCCCCAGCGGCCGTGCGCTCCCCCACCCCCTCACCCGTCTGGGAAAGAAGCGCGCCGGTCGTCTCCCTCCCCGGGTGATCCTGCGCGAACTGGCCAGAGTCCGAGGTGGAGCTGTATGCCGGAGGCTGGGAGGCGGGGGAGGGATCCGTCCCACCCGGGCCGGGGAAGCGGTCGTGGTAGTGGTGTGCGGTCTGGGAGAGAGGTGGGGTTGTCATCTTTGTTCCTTTTCTTTGGGTTGATTGTGTTTGGTTCTTTTGGTTTGGTTGGGAGATGTTCGTCGGTGATCAGAGAGGGAGACCAGAGCTTCGCAGCTGCTCGCGCCTCTTATACCCCCCCGCCAGCCCAAGGCAGTATGAGGTTATGAGGTTATGAGGTCGTCCCCCCCCTGCGAGTGACCTCATCCCACATGGCCAGTGGCGCATTGCAGCCTGGAGCAAACGCTTGGGAGAAGCAACGCAGGGGGGAATGCAGGAGGGAGACGATGGAGCGCTCCACAGTGGTCTCGGTTCCTATGATCACGTGATGTCGTCGTCGAGGCGGGAAGGGGGCGGGAAGCCGAGCGCCGTGCTAGTCGTTCTCCCCGCCGATACCGTGCTGATGCGCAGAGCCCAGCTGCAACCTGCTGATGATTGTTGATTGTAGCAGTGCATGCTGATGCAACCAGCACTGGCGCCACTGCCGCTGCGCCCAGTGCTCAATCAGCGCTCCCCAACCCGCCGACGACGCCACCGAGCGTCCTTGGTGCTTTTCAGGGCTTCCAAATCCCCCTTCCTCTGACACACCCATGCTGACTGATGGCACTGATCCCCTCCCCGGCCGCGGCAAAACCTCGTCGACCTGATCAGGTCATCCGATCCCATAGCCGACTAAGCCGAGTACCGTCCCCGTCCCCCAGCCCCACTGGGCCTAATAAATATCCCCCCGGCCTTAGCTGGCTCTCTACACAGACATCGTCCATCCCTTGCCCCGCGCTTCGACTCGAGCTTCCCCCCTCCCCCGCCTCTCGCTGAGAAGCAAAGTCGACACCGTAGCTAGTGCTGTCACTGACTACTGGTCGCCGGCGAGCCCACCAAAAAATACCGAATAAGGAATCGGAGTGGTGAGACATCCCCCCTTCCAGCTTGGCTTGCAGAGTAGAGCTGATGCGCGGTGTGCAGGCTGTCCCTCCGGATAGATCTATCTCTATCTTTACAGCATAGCAGCAAGTATATCAAAAGAAACCAAGGAAACAGAAGGAATTGGATTGGAAAACGCAAACGCAAGGATGCTCCACCAGCCCGTCTCACCCAGCGTGCACCTGCACCAGCACGGACCCTCCACCGCCTCGGAGCTCGACGCCTTCCTCAGCGCGCTCTCCACTTCCCCCACCAGCCAAGCAGCAGGAAACCCATTCGACACCCTCCTCTTCGCCGCTGCCTCCGCCTCCGGGCCAGGGGTAACAAGGCAGCATCTGCAGCATGCGTCCTGGATGAGCGCGGGGCGGAGTCTGCAGATGCCTCGCAGTGAGCGGCTGAGGCTTGCGGCGAGACAGGGGACGGGGGCGATGACGCCTCCTGCTGAGCTGGTGCTGGGGGAGGGGGAGGAGATGGCGAGCCCTGTGGAGCAGATGCAGCAGGAGAACACGAGCACGCTGCTGCCTTATTCGGAGGCTGGGGTTGAGGAGGTGGACGAGGTGGACGAAACCGCGCAAAGCCCGCTGTCGGGCCGCGCGCGCACGCCGCCCACCCCGCCCCTCGCTCCGGTAGCGAAGCGCGCTCGTCCTACTGGCGTGCAAGCGCCCCAGCTGAGGGAGGCGCTCCATGCCGCCGCCACCGCCACCCCCGCTGCAGGCATCAACGCGCACGGTGCTGCAGCTAACGCTGTCGCTGTTGCTCCAGCCGCCGCCGCCGAGCAGGAAGTGCAAGTGCAGTGCATGGCGCGCACGCGCATCCCCACCGCGTACGGACCCGTCTTCCTCCACGTGTACCACAACAACCTGGACGGCAAGGAGCACCTAGCGATCGTCTCTGACCCTGCGCAGCTGGACACCCCTGCAGCCGCCGACACCGACTTCGTGCCGATCCGCAGCCACACCCTCGACGCGCGCTGGCACGACGGCGAGACTGCTCAAGAGCGCATCACGCGTGGCGCGTACGTCTCCCGCCTCTCAGGCCACTCCGCCCTGCCCGCGCCTGTCCCCCTCTCCCCCGCGCCTGCTCTGGCGGACGCGCCCCTCGTGCGCATCCACAGCGAGTGCTTCACTGGCGAAACCCTCGGTTCCCTCCGCTGCGACTGCGGAGAGCAGCTTGATGCTGCTCTCTCTTTGATCGCCCACTCCCCAGGAAAACGGGGGATCGTCCTCTACCTCAGGCAGGAAGGGCGGGGGATCGGCCTGCTAGAAAAAGTGCGCGCGTACAACCTCCAGGATCTGGGGATGGACACTGTCCAAGCGAACCTCGCCCTGGGCCGGGGGGAGGACGAGAGGACGTACGGTGTGGCCGCCGCGATGCTGCGCGACCTTGGTGTAGGCTCCGCGGGGATAAGGCTGCTGACGAACAACCCGAGCAAGGTGCACGCTATGCGGAAAGAGGGGATCGAGGTGCCCGAACGGGTGCCAATGGTCCCCCGGGACTGGCAGTTGCGCGACGCCGCCTCCCACACGCATGCGCTGCCGCTCACAGCGCCCCAGACGCCCGACCCTGCCGCACTCGGCGAGAGCGGGTGGGACGCGCGCAGCAAGGGCGCTACGATCGTTGGCGGCGGGATCGTGAGGAGCGAGGAGCTGGAACGCTACTTACGCACTAAGGTGGAGAGGATGGGGCATATGCTGGACCTGCCCGCGGCGAAGAGGGTGTAGGATGGCATGTGTAGTAAATGTAGGACGGACTAGGAGGTGGGAAATTCAGTCGATCGTTTGGAACCTGATGCTGGGTGCTGCATAGAGTGATCGCTGCTCATTTTCTCAGGCCTCGAGCCTGGAATACTCGGTATCATACTGTATATTCGGGCGGTGATCAACCGCAAGAGCGGTCTTTCAGAATGTGGCACGCTCAGCGTCGGGGTCCGCTCCCTCACCCCTCTTGGCACTGTTTCGCACCTGGAGCGCGGCACAGAATTTGAAAAAGATATCTGGCACTTTGAGAGGCCAGAAGAGGGGTGTATACCCCCATTCCCCCATCTTTTCAGCCTCCCAGAATTGAGTGGCCGCTCCAAAACGCTCTGCGAGCGCGCACCGGAGGAACCATCTTCGGCTCCGGGAGTGACCGTAGTGGGCCCGCCGCTGCGCCGCGGCTATAGGGATCGGGCTCGTACACCCTGATCACCTGATCGCGCACCTCTCTCAGCTCCATGCATCTCGCCCTCCTCCTCTGCGCGCTAGGCGCCCTCGCCTCCCCCCTCCAGCAGCAGCCGCTCCTCCCCCATCTCCCAACACCCACCCTCAAGCCCACTCCGCCGCCGTACAACCCCTCCGTGCGCCCGCTCGTCCTCTGGCACGGCTTGGGCGACTCGTATGCCTCGCCTGGGATGCTCGAGTTTGTCGACATGCTCCGGGATACGCATGAGGGGATGTTCGTCCACAGTGTGAGGATTAATGATGATCTGGAGAAGGACCAGAAGGCCGGTTGGGTGAGTGGGGCTTCGCTTTGCGAAGGGAAGGCTGAGGGTGACGCGAGCAGTTTGGAGACCTGAACGAGCAGATCGAGCAGGTTTGCGAGCAGCTGTTGAACATCACCGAGCTGCAGGGCGGCTTCGATGCCATGGGCTTCTCTCAGGGTACGCCCATCCACGCCCCTCTGCGCAGTACAATTGCTAACAGCCACACCCTCAGGCGGGCAATTCCTCCGCGCCTACATGCAGAACTGCAACTCCCCGCCTGTGCACAACCTCATCACTTTTGGAAGTCAGCACATGGGCGTCGCGGACATCCCGATGTGCAAACCGGGCGACATCTGGTGCCTCCTCGCCCGTAGCGCGGTCAAGCGCGGCGTGTACAGCAGCTATGCGCAGCATAATCTCGTCCAGGTGCGTTCCGCGCATCGCCGTGTACACGTATCATGCCTGACTGACTGGCTGCAGGCCCAGTACTTCCGGGACCCAAAGCAGTACGACACCTACCTGTCCTCAAACCGGTTCCTGCCGATCCTCAACTCGGAGCTCCCGCCGCACACCCCGCCCCCCTTCCCGCTCGACACGCTCAACAGCCTCGTCCTCATCCGCTTCACCGCCGAGCAGACGGTGAACCCGCCTGTCTCGTCCCACTTTGGCAGCAGGCCCCCGGAGAACGATACGGCGGAGATACCGATGCGGGAGCAGGAGCTGTATAGGGAGGACTGGATCGGGCTCAGGAAACTCGATGAGCGCGGAGGCGTGTTTATGCTCATGTGCGAGGGGCACCATATGCAGCTCGAGAAGGAGTGCTGGGAGCCCATCGTATTGAGGTGGACGGGCGGGAAGAGGGAGGTGTAGTGCGAAATCCGGAGGTCACTCAATTAATACCCGCTTGTTCCTGCCTTCAGAACTTGTATGCACTGTAAATTTATGGCATTCCCTCGTTCGGATATAGTTATATCGCCTTTTTCGAACTCTCGACCCACCATTACGCCTAGGACGCCCAACGGAGGACGACCTCATAGGGCATTGGTTGCGTACATGGACAGCTGGACGAGCTGAGAGGATATAGGAAGTGCGACCAGCTGACCTCCCTCTTTGACCACCAACGAACATCTCCCAACCTAACAACCACCCACGAACGAAATTCAATCAACCAAAGGAACAAGATGACCACGGACCCGCCCTGTCAGAACTCGGAGCGTGTGAAGTCATTGGTCACACCTGCAATGCGTGCCTCGGCAATGCAGTCGGGCGACGCGGAGGTTGCAACCACACGGCGTATTCTTTGCTGACAGAGGGAGCAACCTCTGGACCCACGATCCCACGCTCCTCACCCCAATGGGCCCCTCTGCGGCGTTTCAGGACCCAATCTCAGACAAAGGAGCATCCTCAGATACCACCACGAGCAAACTCTGATCTCCCCTCCAGCGCATCACAGCCTTCCCCTTCCCTTCCCGGTCAAGGCGCATTTGGAGCAGCGGCATGCGCTCCGGACAGTCAGCGATGAGAGAATGTCAGACAGTTCCTTTTTGGGCAGGCGTATCCAGGGCTGTCGACGCTTTCACCCGGCCAAATCTGCGAGTTGTGGCCAAGTTATCACGCACCAATTCTGAGGAAATCATGGAACATTGTATTGGAGGCTGATTTTTCCCAAGCGGCCACACTAACCCACTCTGCTATGTGCTGCGTTTCTAGCAAAGACGCAATTTCCGAATGCCTACCATTTCTGATTCCAGCGAGACGGGTAGCTCGCTGGAGGGCAGCTAGTGGCCGGATGATATCTCGGCCTTCGTGTTGAAATCCGCTCCCCTACCCTAACCATCTGATCTGCGTTGTGGAGATAGGTTCATCCGCGGGCCGCCCGTGCTCAACAGGGGGTACGGTGACTGGGCTAAGTACATTCTTTGATGAAGGAAGGTGCGAGAGGGACTCTTCGCCTGCCAGCGGACTGGGCGATCTCGAGGATCATCGCCTCTTTGCCGCTCGTCATTTTAGCGCCTGGAATGACATCGCGCAATCGGTCTGTCGCTAATCAAAGACGAGACAATGAGAGTGCTGTGCTCATGTGTCATTATTGTCCGTCTGAACAACGAAAAGCGGTGAAGGAGTCAGGCTTGCCCTACAGCAGCCGGTTGCCTGAGTGACGGATTGAATAGTTGCTGCTCCAATCATTGGAAGTCCTGAACCCGCTTGCCTTCCGGTCTTCCCCACGGGGTGGCGGCTCCCAAATGTATGGGCGGCGCTTCCTTCACTTGTAACTGAGCATAGGTGCAGGATGGCTGTTGAATGTCCCAGGAACCCGAGCTGGGAACGTCCCCAAACTTTGAGGTCCGGTTATGCCTCGAGAACAATAGTCACGGGATACCAATCGTCGAGACTGTGGTTCTCGGCGTTTATCGGCGTAAGCTTTGGCGGAAGAGCAGCGTCAATTTCCAGCACACCATAAATTCTGATCTCGAGGCTCGCCGCCTCGGAGAAGCGTCTGTTAACGTAAAGTCTGGAGCCGAAGTGCGATCTCGGAGCCGTCGTGAATAGAAGGAAGTCAAACAGCCATTTATTCGGGGGCCGTAACGAAGGCTACCCAGGCGGGAAGTGCGCCGAGGACATGGGTTGTCATCCTTCGCGAACGTTGGAGAAAGGGGAGGAACACGGGTGCATGCCGCCGGCACGCCGGAAGGTTATTCCTTCCCAGGCAGCCACGCCAGGTCCACGCTCCTGTCAAAGGGACTGAAAGAACCATCAGTCATTAGCTTATGTTCGGCGTTCTGCCAATCGTGGAGGATCCGGTGATGGCGGTTGTCGATTATCTCCGGATCGATCGCAGGCGTTGCTTCCCCCGCCGCCAGCACGCCGCTCCCGCTTGACGCTGCGACGTTTGTCTTCATTTCCCCTCTTAGCAACCTACCCGTATAAGCTAAATATTCTAAACTGAACCGGTGCTTGCCGATACGAGCTAGGTATCGAGATATGCCTTTCACTAAACGCGCCGGCACCGATGATGATAGCCCAAGACAAAGGAAGACCTACCCTGAATAAAATTTCTCCGTCGTGAGGCTACGCGTCAGCTCCCGTTACCCGCCCACGGAAACTATACGTCTTCGCGCCATTGTCAGTCTCAAACTATGATGGCCCACACAACAGGCACGCGACGGGCAATGCAGAAGGCACCAATCTTTGTTTACGTCGGTTGCCGTCTGATTCACACTCCCCCTGGCGCCCTTGTCCCGATGCTAGCGCGTTTCAGAATCGCGCGAGAAACATGCGCGCAGAACGCCTTCGCTTCCTGCCAACTTCCCGAAAAGCTCCAACTTGTCGGTTCACTCGGTTCTTCCTGGCGTTCCTTAGCTACGGGAGTCCCTTCTGCTGGTAATGAAACACATCACACGAGCTGGTTGCTCTGGACAGTGGTCCACGGCGCCGACCGGCACTGCGTGGCACTTGACGTCCTTTGGGCGGTCTGCATTCAGCTTGACTTGCTTTCCCTTTGTCTCCGGAAGTTGTTCACCAGTGGGGACAGTAATATTTCAGGTAATACGTTCCGGCTGGGGCTGTCTAAGACCTATAAATCTGCCAACGTGCTCGCGAACATTCGGCAACTCAAGAACACCTTCCCTGCCGCTGCCCCCCACCACCAATCATTCCTCGACGCTGGTCGTCTACTTATAGTCAACCCTGCGACGAAGAATCCCTTGTGATAAATCACGAACGGGACGACGACCTCCACACAAGCTTGATCGACACTTTACATCTGTCTCGCCATGTCACCGCCCGCCTACTTCACTCATGGGCGCTCGTATGCTGAGCGCGACCTCGACCCCAGCTTGATTACTCACACGAACCCTTTCCGAGGCCACGATTTCAACGTAGACGACTGGGTCAACTCGTCTGCCTATGCCGAAGATACTCCACAACTTGTTTTCCCTCAGCAATCGACCTTCAATGGCATTCCTACCCAAGGACCGGTTCCTGACCTCTACGTCACCCACGATTTCCAGCAACAGATGTACCCTACGACAGCTGCTGCAACGCCGCATTACTCTATTCAGCCAACAATCATGGGTCCGATGGCCTCACTGTTGCCTTCATCCTCGACGTCTTCCAGCCAGCTGACAGGTGCACATTACATACATCAGCACAACGATCATAGCACCGGGTACATGCACCACAGGCGCGGTTTGACTCCCGTCCTCACGCCGACACCATCTCCCAGCAGCTCGATCTCCAGCATGAGCGACGTTCATCCTGTCACGCCGGGCTATGGTGCAGTGCCGCCCCCGCCGGAATACGCATACCACCATCCTCCTTACGCGATTTCTCCTCCCATTTATTCAGCATCTGTCGAACACGACTTCGATGCTGAAGGGTCGCTCGATCCTGAGGACCTTGAGGACGAAGAGTACCAGTCCCAAGTGTGAGGTCCTTTAGCTTTTCCAACCCGGTCAGCGCTGACATTGGGTCTTCTAGAGCACGCTGGATCACCCACAACACAAATCCTGCGCATCAGGACTATTGTGACATGTGCCGCAAGCGGTTCAACCGTGCTTGCGACTTCCGCCGGCATGTCGAGACGCTCCACGTGAAGCGGGAGCGAGGCTTCCCTTGCACCTGGCCTGGCTGCACCAGGATCATGAGCAGGAAGGACGTCCTCCAACGCCATGTCAAGCGACAGCATGAGGATAAGGAGAAAAAGAAGGCGAAGACGATGTGATCCCTCCAAGCCTGACACCTGACCATCGCATCCTTCATGCTGATCGTCTTGGTTATGAACGATATTCATGGAGATCTCTTCGAGTCGCCATGTTTGCATTCACCATTTCTTGACCAAATCTCACACCATCTCTTACGTACCACCTATAATATGCTCGCTTAGTTGACACAACATCTATCTTTACACATACCACTCGCTAATAATCATTGCTTGTCAAAGCCCTTCATAAAATACATGATATGGAGTGGCGATCGAGGTGAAGCACCAGTTCGTCGCTGGATAACATCTACAAGCTCAGAGACGGATTGTCAGCTATCGGCCGGACTGGGCCGCTTCCCACCATTTTCGAGCCTCCGAGTCTGCGGCTGGCGGGTCGAAAAAACGACATCGTGATTTGAACACTGTCAAGGGTGAGGTCAAAATATGTAGCGGTTCGAAGCCCTGCGCTTACCAGTGAGCGCTCGCTGTCGCACGATCGCCTCCACCTCCCGCTCATTATGAATCATCCGCTTCTGCATCAACAGTGAGCAAAGAACAAGGTCGTCAGGAGGCTGGAGACACACCTGCACCTCATCCGCATACAGCTCGCCTCTTGTTCGCCGCTCGAGATCCTCATCGAGCTCTCCAAGCGTGGACTTGCCCGCTAACCTCTGGCGCTTCTCCTCAGCCGCAGTGTCCACTACCTGAATGCAGTAGTCTATTATGTCTGTACGGCCTTTCCACTTGACTGTATTCGTCGTAATTAAGCGAGGAGCCGTGCGGGAGGAGAGAGACACGCACCCATAAGCTCTCGCCAGAAATAAGCGCACGCTTCCTGCTCGTTGTTTCCATTGATACCTCGTTCTCGAGCGAGATCACGGAACTGAGCAGAGTTCCTGTTCATCCGCATGCTGATCGAATCATCGGCCTTCCGCAGGTCGCGCATCAGATCTGTTCAACGATTAGCAGCGGTAAGCCAGACGGATCTGGCCGTACTTGCCTCTGAATAGGGACAGCTGGAAGCACGTCGACGGCGTTACGTGTGCTATCACATTAGAAAACGGAGGTGTGTATATCGCTTTCGATCCGAGGACGGGTTGTTGTCTAGACATAGTAGGGCGAGGAATAAGCAGATGGGGAGAGCGCCTGAATGCAGTCGTTCGTAAGCCAGTTGCCGAGATGGGCCGCTGAATGAGAACCCTAGCCGGGACCAATACCGAGCATTGAATACAGTACTACTGTACTTCAGTATTTTCCTATCTTTCTCGCTTTCTACTGCGTTTTTCTTTCGTTTTCGGCTCGTTAGATACATTTTTGAGTCAAGGAATTGAAAAAATTCCCAATACTGAGCTGATCACATTTGGCTTCGCCGTGTACTGTGCCTCCCTGCAGCCCTCATTGGCTACACTTAAGGTGCCTCTACTGCCTTTCCACTTGCAGAGCATCCCTGGCGCAACATCCCAAGCCAGAATATTGGTTCAAAACCGCGTTGCCATTAGCGAACAGGAGAGTTGAACGCTCTTGCTGCAGACCGCCGAAGACATACGTGAGGCTGCCGAGGTGGCAGTGCAAACGTGACGTCGTCGCCCAAGGGTCCCGATCGGGGCAGATGGAGCAACCGTGCGCAACCGCGCACTCCCAGCAGGCGCGCCCCTCTGCATCCAACCATGAAGTCCGCCTTTGTAGTAGCGCTGCTGGCTCCATTCGCGCTTGCTGGCCCCTCCCAAAAGCCGCTTATACCCCCTCCAGATGCGAATGTCACCTTGGTGCCGGTCACGTACGTTCCGAGGAGTTCTGATGCTGCGTGACTAGCCTCCTGACTCTGGTTTCCAGTTTGGGCGTCATGTCCCGCTGCCCCGATGCGGCACTTTGCGAGACCCTGTTCGACGATGTCCTTCAGCGGGTTGGACAAAAGGTTGACCTTGGATTGACCTTCATCGCCAAGTGCGTCCGAGCGTCTATCCAAAGCATAGATGTTGACTGTCTGGGCTGCTCTGCAGGCTGAACGACTCTGACGAGACCTACGGCGTAACGTGCATGCACGGGCCCTACGAGTGTTCCGGAAATATCCACGAGCTCTGCGTAATGTCCCGTTTCCCACAAGAGACATGGTGGCCATTCGTGACCTGCCTGAACTACAACGGGAAGGAGAAGATCGGGCTGGAGGGCACGGCGAAGAAGTGCGCGGGTGTAGTGGGCATCAATTGGGTGGAGAGTGGTGTTGGGGCTTGTGTGGATGGACTGGAGGGAAGTGATCTCCTAAGGGAGAGCGTGAGGAACACTACGGCTTTAGGGATTGAGTGCGTATTCCCTTCACTATGGCTGGACAGGTGTGGCTGATGTCTGCGAGCAGGAAAAGCTGCACGATCATCATCAACGGCGCCACGCGCTGCATCGTAGATGATGGCAGGTGGACCCAGTGCGATGTGAGTACAGTTTGCATCAATTCAGGGCTATGTCTTACGTTGCGTTCAGGACGGACACACAACCAAAGACTTCGTGGACACGATCAACAAGGAGTATTCGAAGCTGAACTGATGGATTTGCCCAATTTTGGATTGTATGATAGTAGAGAGCGACGCGTGGAAGGGAATGATTTATGCCTAACAACATGCAATACGTTCAGATTACACGGTGTGCATAGAGCTGTGCAGAAGTATAAGGCATGTTAGCCCCTCGTGCTGTCACCGCCACCGTGGTTGCCTTGATGCTGCTTGGATTGCTTACCCTTCCGCCTTTTCTTCTTGCGGGCCAGGTCGAGTACCACTCTCCATTTATCCTCCTGGCGTTTCTTGGCAGAGCTAGGTCGGCCCGACATCTGGTACCTGCTCTCCTGATCCTCATCGCTCGCCTTCTCCGCATTCCGCTCTCGCTTTTCGTCCCCGCCTTTGCGTTTCCTCGTGCCGGCTGCCAGGTGCCGGTTGAGTTGTGAAAGGGGTGCCGAGTCAGTCCTGCGGACGGGCGCGCCCAAGCCCAACCTACATGGATCAGCCGACTTTGAAGTGGTAAGTAGGAACTAAGGCACCTTGCCGGCCGGTCCCTCCACTGCCGGAGCAGCTCCTCCGATTCCGCTTGGGCCGGATAGCCATGCCTCGGACCTTCAGATATCCATGAGGAAACGAGGGATGAGGCGTTTCCGAAGGCTTGGTCAAAGAGCGAGGTGAGCTGGTCGAACGTAGGGGACGGTGACCGCGGTGATGTGGCCATGTTTGAGAGTGCCGTCACGGGGTTGGTGTAGTACTAGAACGAGTTCAAGTCGGCAGGGGAGGCATCCGATGAGGGTTCAGCTAACACTTCCTTCATGAACTGTGTTGTCCGAGTGAGTGAAAGCATTCCGGACTCTGTCCGAGTATCCCGTTGTTCCTGTACGCTCAGTTGGGTTGTACTAGTACGAGCTGCGGAACCTCTGCGAACCAGGGTCCTCGGCTCCGGTCTAAGCTGGCAGGCGCTCACCCGGAGGCAACGCTTTGCTGTGGAAATGCAACTGTACAGTTTTGCACGGAATCAATTCTTCTCAGGCTGCTGCCCTACCTACTTGTCGTGCTCGTCGTCCCAGCTACTCGCCCCGCAGACCGCAACTATCCGCAATGGCTTCCAACAAGATCAAGGCATACGAGCTGCGCTCCAAGTGCGTTCTACCTGCATATTCTCCAGTGAAGGACCGTCGCTGATACGCTTGTTGCAGGGGCAAGGCCGACCTCCAAAAGCAGCTCACTGAGCTCCGCAGCGAGCTGGGCACGCTCCGTGTGCAGAAGATCGCCGGTGGTTCCGCTGCCAAGCTCACCAAGATGTGCGCACATCCTTCCGCTCGTTTGACTGTGTGCTGATACGAGGTTGCGCAGCAACACCGTCCGGAAATCCATCGCCCGCGTCCTCACCATCACCAACCAGAAGGCTCGGCAGAACATCCGCGAGTTTTACAAGGACAAGAAACACCTGCCTCTTGACCTCCGTGTGAAGAAGACCCGGGCTATTCGTAAGCGGTTATCACACGTGAGTCGCGTCTAGGCTGGATGGGGATTCTGTCCGCCGGGAACTTCGGTTCTCACGGGCAGGCTTTTCCCATTCGCCGCTCTCCTCGAAACCAAACAGTAACTGAGTATCATTGCAGGCGGATGCGACTGCACGGACCGAGAAGCAGAAGAAGAAGGATACACACTTCGGCAAGCGCAAGTACGCTGTGAAGGCGCTTGAGTAGATGTCTTTCTCTGCTGATGGATGTCGGGCTGTTGGCTCAGCTTCATGAGGGGTTTGGGCGGCATATGCATATCTGCACATCATCTGTATGCATCGTGGTGAATGCTATATGAATTGCATGCATCTCCTGCGGATGGACATGTGCGTGAGGGGATCGTGGCAGCCGTCCGAACCACAAAGTCTATGTCCCTGACGTGAATATGGGATTAATGCGTCGAGGCGAGCTGGTACGGCTAGGAAGTACGAGTGCATAATCCTTACAGCTGGATTGCAAAGGGAATACTTGGGGCTTAAGATATGGAAATCTGAGAACGCAAGAACAACGACGTGAGTACAGACAGGAATGGCAGACCAAATGGCGAAGAGGCGCGAGGCGCTCGAGACCGTGACCTGACGCAGTCGCTGGCACTTCCTTCCGACCACCTCAGGTTGAATAGCTCGGAATTCGGGCTCCTCTTGCGCCATCTATACCCGTGCTCAGCCCAGGGCAATCTACATGGCACAAAGTTTGAACTCGCCTAATTCTCTCGATGCCAGTACTCCTGCGCCCATCTCCCGGCTTCCGGATGACATTCTCGAAGAGATCCTCAATGTCGCAGTGCTCGATGTCTTCGACGCACGTACTCGACCCGCAATACACCTCCCTGATGCCACAGGCTTTACATTTCGTCTGTCACACGTAGATTCCAGATGGAGGAAGCTCGTCCTATTGTCTGGCAGGATCTGGGCAAAGCTCACCCTTCGATTGCCTCTCAGTGCGCGCGAGCACAGACGCTTGGTCGTGGTTATGGAACACATTCGCACGGCGCCTGTTCTACTCCGCTTCTGGATGACTGCTCCTCCTGCCGTCGCAAGGCGGCTTCCGGAGCGACACCTGCTTGAGAGATTGCTGACACAAGCCAGTGTGGTTGATGCTTGCGGCGGTTTCCCACTCTCGACCAAGTTAATACCAAATTCGATTGGCCTATTTGAAAGCCTCCCGTCTCAGGACACATTGCATTTCCTCAAGCTTTCATGGGTCACTGTGTCCGGCGATGATTCCAGCCGACTTCTCCAAACCTTAACAAACAACTCGGCTTCACTCCAAGAGCTCGTTCTAGATCAGGTCGAACTCAACGACTTAGGCCAGCCGACACACCAGTTCCGGATGACCAACCTTCGTAGCCTCCAGCTCAGCCTTTCGCCTGCAAGGCTCTTACTTTTGTTGGCTGCACCCCGCCTGAAATCACTGGACCTGTCCGCCCGTACTTATCAAGGCGACTTCCGAGTGGTGTTGGAGCGTTTGATGGACATCAGTAATGCACTTCCGATAGGGCGACGCTTTCCAGGCTTGACGGAGCTGTCCATTCACTTTGTGGAGGACACCATATGTGATGAGAACTTCATTGCCTTTCTTAATTCCGTCCCAGTCTTGGAACACTTTCACCTTCATAACATGGATTTCACATCGATGGAACATACTCCTCCTCCCAATCAGCCGCTTTCCTGCATCGATCGTAACACATCCATCACGCTCAGCGCCCACGTCGAACCATTCCTTCCGCTGGCAGGCCTTCGTATTCTCTTGGCACATGCAACCACTCAAGTTCCTCATCTTGGAAACATTAGGCTCACCAGCTATGCCCCGTTGCTTAACAAGCGCAGGATATGCCTCTGGCTCAAGGATCGCGTGACGCAAGCCGAACATCTCGATGTAGGGAGTACCACCCCATTCGTCCCTATTCCCTACGAACCTCTGGTCGGAGTGCCCGTCCTGGATGCGGGCCTACCTCCACTCCGAGGGGCTCATACACCGCGACATCAAGGCTGCGAATGTGCTCCTCTCCTCTAAAGGCAAGGTGCAGCTGGGTACGTTTGCTATTCTGCCCGGAGACGCTCCAACACTGACTCGCACACAGCGGACTTTGGCGTCGCCGCCCAGATCTCCGCCACCCTGCGGCACACCTTCGTCGGCACGCCCTTCTGGATGGCACCGGAAGTGATCCTGCAATCTGGCTACGACGCGAAAGCAGACCTCTGGTCCTTGGGCATAACCGCGATCGAGCTAGCGACGGGCGAGCCCCCGCTGGCGGAGTACCACACGATGCGCGTGCTCATCCCCAAAGCCGCGCCCCCGGTGCTGGAAGGCGCCTTCTCCCCGGCGTTCAAGGACTTTGTCGCGCGCTGCTTGACGAAGGACCCGGCGCAGCGGCCGTCCGCGAGGGAGCTCTTGCAGCATGCCTTCATCAAAGGCGCAAGGCGCGCGTCGTACCTCACGGAGCTGATCGAGCGGCTTGAGGAGTGGAAGGCTGGAAGAATGAGTATCTGTGCTTGTATGTACGTACGGTCTCTTTAGGAGAGTTCAGATCAGGCAGTAATGTGTGGATGTAATGTTATATGCTATGAAAGTACTAGTGTATGGTACATGGGTGGCAATTGCGAGAGGAAAGTGCAAGGAAGGAAACGTGTGGCGAGAAACCAAGAACCGGAACGAGAGGCATGAAGAAACCTCCGACTCGCTCACGAGCCCAGCGGCCACTTCATCCTCACACCTTCCAACCACCTGAGGTACAACAACTCGGCGATCGGGCTCCTCTTGCCCTCCATGGCTGCGCTCGGAGCAGGGGAATCCGAGATGGGCGAAATCAGACTGCTCGGCGTGAGCGGGAAGGAGATGTCCTCCCCGTGGACGATCACCATGCTCGCGTCCTGCCTCGGTTCCCGCGGTATGACCTTGTCCGGCGACAGGTGCTGAGCGTCGCGTAAATGCTGCCGCACTGCTGCGTTCTCGTTCAGGCCAGACAGGAGGTCCAGCACGACGCTGTGCGCCAGCTCGGGGTTCGTATCCCTCAAGTCGGCGAAGCCTCGCGCAAGCAGGTAGAGAGATTCCCTGTCCCGGGCATCCATATCGTCCCTGATAGCCTGCAGCAAGCGCGTCAGCAACTCTCCGGCATCAGAAATGAAATGTATCACGTTCTGCACGACGGGCAAGACGATCTGGCCGACAAGAGTCCTGCCCATCCTCGCCGCGTCGCTCCTCTCTTTGCTCCGGCCCCTCCTCTGCGGGCTGCCTCTCCTCGGGCTCACTTCCAGCGTGACGGCAGCCCGTCCGCCCTCGCTACTCGGAGTCCCGGGCGCCTCCCGCTCCGGACTGGCCCGGCTCGAATACTCCGCAGATCGACCCGCCTGCTGCTTCACCGGCCGCACCGTCCCATGCCCCGAACCGCCCGCTTGGCTCAGGACAGTGACAGTCTGCTCAGAGCTCGTGCGGGTCGTGTATGATGCAGGTCGGCGAGGTGGGGTGTGCGGCATGGCTGCAAACGGATCCGAGCTGGCCGGCTGCGAAGTGGGCTCGGCCTGATACGAGTCCGCGGTGCCCCAGCCGGTGCTGTCCTCCCACCCTTCCAGGCGCTCCTGCTCCCGCTCGTCCTCATTCCCCGCACTTCCCCGGTCCACCGGCCGGGAATTTGAGCCCCCACTACCCAGCGCGCTCCTCACGGTGTCAAAGTCCCATTCGCTCACTCCCGCACTCTGGACCGTCCCATATCCCAACCCCGAACCCGACCGTGGCCGGAGCGTCGACGCGTCCATTTGCTGCGCCTCGCTGGGCTTTCCAGGGGGCGTCGCGCGCGCTTTCCACTCCTCGAGCCGCTCGATCAGCTCAGTGAGGTACGACGCCCTGCGCGCGCCTTTGATGAAGGCATGCTGCAAGAGCTCCCTCGCGGACGGCCGGAGCGCCGGGTCCTTCGTCAAGCAGCGGGCGACAAAGTCCTTGAACGCGGGGGAGAAGGCGCCTTCCAGCACCGGGGGCGCGGCTTTGGGGATGAGGAAGAGCACGCGCATCGGGTGGTACTCTGCCAGCGGGGGCTCGCCCGTCGCTAGCTCGATCGCGGTTATGCCCAAGGACCAGAGGTCCGCTTTCGCGTCGTAGCCCGATTGCAGGATCACTTCCGGTGCCATCCAGAATGGCGTGCCGACGAAGGTGTGCCGCAGGGTGGCGGATATCTGCGCAGCGACGCCAAAGTCCGCTGCATGCCAGTCAGCTTTGGAACGTCTCCAGAATAGTAGACGTACCAAGCTTCACCTTGCCTTTGGAAGACAGGAGCACGTTCGCAGCCTTGATGTCGCGGTGTATGAGCCCCTCGGAGTGGAGGTAGTCCAGCCCCAGAAGCAGCTCGCGGCACACGACTGCGATGTGCTGCTCAGGAAAGGCGCCGGGCTTGAGAAGGTCGAGGCAGGAGCCGCCAGCGAGGTACTCCATGACTGTTCTCACATCAGCACACGCTGTATAGTACACGGACAGATATGAGGCGTACCGATCCAGAGCTTGTATCCCCTCACGAAGCTCCCAAAGTACCGCGTGACATACTCGCTATCGCACAACGCCAAGTGCGCGATCTCCTGCTGTATCTCGCTAATATCATCCTCGCTGCTCTCCAGGTCGATCTGCTTGATCGCCACCACCCGCTGCGTCTCCACGTGCAGGGCCTTGTACACTGTGCCGAAGCTGCCCGTGCCGAGTTTCTCGAGGAGGGTGTATTGCGTGGCGGGGTCGGAGGCGGGGGAGGGGGAGGGCAAGGAGGGAGGTTGGGAGGAGAGCTGCCCGGTGGATTTGGTGCGTGGGGGCGTGAAGGGTGTGGGTCGGGTCTTGGGGTGCGAGGGCGCGGACGGGGTGCGTTTGTGTTGCTGAGTGGGGATGGGTGTGAGGTGCATTGGAGCATGCGAGAAGAGCAAGGGCTCACGAGCATGATTTGGGGTATACAGTCGTCACAGTATATTAGTCGTCCGTGCGCACACAATTACAGAAGTTGGGGAAGAGCTGATCGGATAGTATATGCAGGTACAACCGCCGTCGGGAGATGCGCGGCCATCAGAAGTGCGTCATGAAACGGTGATTGAGAGACGCTCGCCAAAATGCAGTTGGCGGGGAAAGAGACGCGACGCGCTCAATTTGGCGACCACGTGGATCGCACGTGCTAACCTCGTCGCTCTGCACCTTTCCCGTTGTTCCACTCGCTCGAGAGCCTGCGTTCCGGATATGTGGCTGTCAGGCATGAATTGATGATTAGTGTATACTGTGGTGTAATGATGTATAAGGATGCAAGAAACAAACGCAATGAACCAAGAGACGATAACAGAGTCGTGACAAGAAAATGATCGCATGAAAAGCCTGAGCAGCTAAGGAGGGAGGTGGTCAACCACCGCGATCCGTCTCGCCGCCCTTCTTCTTCTTCTTCCTCTTCCTCTTCCTCTCCCCGTTCACACCATTCACGTGCTCTTCAGCCGCGCCCGCGTCATGAGTCTGACTATCGTCAAGCTCCATCCCTTCCTCTCCGGCCGCTGCGGAATCCTCGTCGTCGCTACTCGGGAGGGGCATCGGCCCTCTCCAACCCTTAGGCGGACTCTTCCCCTTCTTCCTCGCTGAGCCGGGCATGCCCTCTTTCCGAGCCTTCTCGGGCGTCGCGGACGCAGGTGGTAGCACTTGCGCCGCCGGCGAGCGAGGGAGAGGAGCCACAGGCGAACGGGGAGCAGTAGAGAAGGCTGGGACCACGATGGACACGGAGGAGAGGGATACGCTGGCAGAGTCGGCGATGGAGGATGTGTCGAGGGTGCTGCCCTCCTCGAGCAGCTCGCCGTCAGCGCCGGTGAATGCGCCAAGGAGCCCGTTCAGAGCGTGCTTCTTGTTCTTCTTCTTTTTCTTCTTCTTCTTGCCCTCGGGCAGGAGCGGGGCGCTTTCGTCGATAGATGCTGGAGGGCCTAGCAGGCCCAAGGGTGCGTTACTTGCCGGAGCGGGATGTTGTGCCTCCGCCACCGTGGGCGTAGCACCAATGGTGAAGATCTGCGCTGCATGCACTCCGGATATCGAGACCGTTGGCTGGAGGGTGAACGGGTTCCGCCTCTCCTGACTTGCCGGCGCTAAACCACATGATCAGGACATCTCCCACAAGCACAAGCCTAACTACACCCACCCGCAGCCCCCTTCTTCCCAGGCAAGTCAAACACTCCCCTCCTCTTGCCATCCTTAAGCTTCTTGGAAGACCCGCTGGCCATCCGGCTCCGGCTCTCCTCCGTCTCCTCGTCGCTCCCACCCTTAACTTTCCCTCCCTCGGAGGCGTCGTCCGGCCGCTTGCGCTTCGCACCCGCGAGCTGCCGGTTGAGCTGGGAGAGAGAAGCGCCCTCCCGCTGCCTCTGCACGCTCGGCACAGGCGCGCCCAGCCCTAGCCTACATACAGCCTTACATCAGCACTCCCATCACCAGGAGACAGGAAACAACGCACCTCGCCGGCCGCTCACGCCACTGCCGCACCAGCTCCTCCGGCTCGCCCTGCGCCGCCCGTCCGCGGGGTGGAGGCGCTTGGGCCATCCATGAGGAGACGAGGGAGGAGGCGTGGGCGAAGGACTGGTCGAGCAGCGCTTGGAGCTCGTCGAATGATGGTGATGGGGCCCGCGGGGGAGAAGGAGGGTCGGCCATGCTGATGTTTGCGTAAGGTGACTGTCCAGTTGTACGCGGTGTATTCTGTGCTGTAGAAGGTATCAAGAATGTTGCTGCGTGAAGTATCCGGCGGTAGAGATGTACAGGTGTTGTGTGGTCCGTGCGGTCTGTTTTCCAATCTCCCTGCATGTGACGCGCCAAATGCGACTCGCCTCGGACACACTTCGGCTCCGCGTTGTGAATAACCGAGTTAGTCCGTCGGCGGCCCGCCAAGTGGAGACCCCGCATTCCGTCGGCCTCCCGGGCGCACGTACACCCACCGACTCGCTCTGCTGGGCGTCCCTCCACTGCTCCCCCTCCTCCTCCTGCTGTCTGCTGCTGCAAGACTCTGAACGATGCGCTTCCCCGCCGCTCCGCGCCAGTCCATCCTCAACGTCCTCCGCAACGCACAGCACACCGCCTGCCCGTGCCATGCCTGCCGTTCCGCTGGCTCAGGCGTCTCACACGCGCTCGCGGGCGTAAACCAGCTCAGGCGCATGGCAACTCCGGTCGACGGCGTCGCCCTGCCCCAGAAGGAGTATGCGTTCGAGGTCGCTGCTGCGAACCTGCGCTTTGGAGAGGGCGTCACTAGGGAGGTCGGGATGGACCTGAAGAACATGGGTGCGACGAAAGTAAGCTTTCCCTCCCCTCTCCTCCGTCCTCCGGCATGCTGACGTGATGTATGCACAAAGGTCGGCCTCTTCTCAGACGCCAACGTCGCCAAACTCCCCCCCGTGCGCGTAGCGATCGACTCGCTCGAGGAGAACGGCGTGCCATACGAGCTGTTCACCGACGTGGCCGTCGAGCCCACCGACGCCTCCTGGCGCCGCGCCATCGACTGGAGCAGGACGCATGATTTCAGCCATTTCCTCGCGTACGTCCTTTCCACACCTGAGTGCGGCGGCATGACGTCTAATTTGTCGCAGTGTCGGCGGAGGGTCCGTGATGGACACGGCCAAGTGCGCTAACCTGTACGACCCTCGCGCATACACAACACGTAACCACCTCGTACTCATGACATAACCAGCTTCACGGTGTACAAAGATGCGGACTTGTTCGACTTTATCAACGCGCCCGTTGGCAAAGGTCTGCCCATTGGGAAGACGCTCCTGCCGCTGATCGCAGGTGCGTCGCGCATTCCCCGTGCTAGCTACTTCTTCTGACATTGCTCCCTGCGCTTTCAGTGCCCACTACCGCCGGCACTGGCTCCGAAACGACAGGCACGGCAATTCTCGACATCCCCTCGCAGAAGTTCAAGACGGGAATCGCGAACCGGGCGATGCGGCCGATCCTCGGCATAGTCGATACGCTCAACACGGACACGTGTCCGCGGCAGGTGCACATCTCCGCCGGGCTGGACGTGCTCTTCCACTCCCTGGAGAGCTATACGGCCATCCCGTACTTTGAGCGCACGCCGAGGCCGGACAACCCTCTCAAGCGCCCGGCGTACCAGGGCAGGAACCCGATCTCGGATGTGTTTAGCATGTGGGCGCTGCAGCAAACGGTCAAGTACCTCCGAAGGGTGGCCAAGGATATGGGCGATAGGGAGGCCAAGAACCAGATGCTGTGAGTGCGCTTGTATGGTTCAGGAGCGAATGCTGACGCGTGTGCAAAGGCTCGCCGCGACCTTTGCGGGTATTGGGTTTGGCAACGCCGGTGTGCATATCTGCCATGCTGCGTCCTACCCCGTGCGCACCCTACCACGCAAGACGTAGATCATCTATTGACAAAGTATGCAGATCTCTGGACTGAACAAGACCGGGCCCAAGTGGAAGCACCCCGAGTATCTCACTCCCGGGCCTATCATCCCGCACGGCATCTCCGTCGCGCTGACTGGCCCGGCCGTGTTTGAATTCACCGCGCCCTCCGACCCCGGCCGGCACCGCGAAGCTGCGGCAGTCTTCGCCGGCGTGCACGTCTCCGACCCTTCTATCGCCCGCGTGCCCGACTCGGACATTGGCCAGCTGCTGTTTGACCATATCGCAAAATTCCTCGACTCGCTCGGCGTGCCGCGCGGGCTCCGCGCCGTAGGGTACAAGGAGGCGGACGTCGCTGCGCTCGTCGAGGGCACGCTCCCCCAGCGCAGGGTTCTCGACCTCGCCCCAGGCATCGGCGATGTCCCGGGTGAGGACGGCCGAGAGCACCTGACACGCATCCTCACTGGTGCGCATCATTCCCGCGGGTCACTTCATCAGCTGACCAAAGATTGCATAGCGTCGCTCGACTACTGATCGCCCTGCCTGTTTCACCCATGCTAGCCTGTTGAGAAGTGCGGTGAGTGCGCGTGCGACTGTTCGCGTGCTCCGAGTCACCACGGCACCGGGCTCAGGGTCTCGCTGGGTTAGAAAGTATGGAAGAGCAGAACGGGTTGATGAACCGCAATCCCGGGAATGTATGCTAGTCACCGTGGGCTGTGCAGCTGATTGGTTCAAGATGCTGCTCGTGGGATGTCTATGCAAAACGAAGTGTATTCTTCCAGGCCCGTTAGAGCTCGCTAGGCCCGTCAGAAGGCTGCTATGTGACCGACTCGCTTGCCCTTTTTCTCAGCGGTATGTTGAGTTCGACAGCGCAGGCGGGTCACCAGCTAAGGCGCCCGGCATACGCCTATCCACTTGGCATGAACGATGTAAGGGTGCGGCCGTTCATTCTGTAATTGATTGATCGAGACGCCCAAGTTGGATAGTTTTGACCATGCGCTCATGCGCCCCGATGCACATTGCGCAGCACCGCCCTCGTCCCTGAGATTGGGCTTCTAGCGGCGTACTCTCTTTCTCCACCAATAACAGCAAGCGCCTTGCGTAGCTTCTGCCTCGCTTAGCGGGGTGAAAGGGCAGCGGCCGCATCCTTTCATTCACTGCCACTCGTCCAACGCTAACGGCATCCAAAGTCATTCTGTTGCATTCCCTTTCCTGGCCGTCCTTCCCGCGCGCGCCTAGGCTTGCTCTTCGTCTTTGCTCAATAACTCAGCGGGAATGTGCCCGTGTCTAGCGCACGAGCCCGCACCGAATCTTCCATCGTGGGCTATGCCGCTCTTTGTCGACCTTTTCGTCCCGCCTCGCGTGTGCGAGAGCACGACTCGAGCGGAGTTTACGTCAACGCGAGATGCTGCAATAGACCGCACGCGACCTCGTCTTGCCCCAATCGACCTGCTTTTCCGGCCTGAACATCGTGCACTGGTTCCTGGAGTTCTCCGCTCGGTACGCAAGACGGAATATCTCGACCTTCTCAGACCGTTGTACCTTCGCTTGGAGAGTTCTGAACCTCCGTGGCGATACAAGGATCTCCACCTTCCCCGCGTGCCAAAGAAGCACGGAAGGGACGCAGTTCCGTCATTGCCCTTCTGGATGCTGTTGGTCATTGTCGAGTTGCCCGTGCCTCCGGTTCGCCTTCCTGTTGTGCGTTGAGGATTCCGCACGGTGGTTGCTTTCGCCGTTCGATGTCTGCTGCAGCGCCGTTTGCGAAAGCGCAATCTGTCGAGGTCGAAGCGGGATCAGCCTTCAAGTTTTGCCCGGGATTGGACTAGCCCCGACTAGCCCGTTGCATAACAACGCAGGCAGCTAGCAGTCATTCTCGAGCGGCGATACCTTATCGCTTGTCACGTATGCCACCGTTGTGCATGATGCGTGGTGGTCAGGGTTTATAAAGCTGGAGGCGAGTCAACGTCAAGAGTCATCAGCTCCTCCTACGACAAGCAAGCAATACCCTACAGCCTCACCTAATACCTTAACGACTACACTACGCTTCCTCGCTAATACCCAACGCACATACCCTACATCACAATCAACAAGGACTAATCCACCAAACCCCCATACAACCAACCGAAACGAACATGTCTGGCCTTCGCCCCTTCTCGATCCTTTCTACGCGTGTCTACATCCGTCGATTCCTCCTCGGTGAAGTCGACAACTACGTCTCTATCCGCAACGACCCCAACCTTCTCCAATACATTCCTTGGTGGGCTCCGCTCAGTGCCAACGATGCTTGGACTGCCATAACTCGCCAAGCGGTGGTCACACCCGGTGCCATCAATGTCGAAGCACACATGGCTGTTGTTGACCGACAGACCAACGCCCTCATTGGCATCTGCTCCATCAAGGTGGACCCTACGGGCCAGCAGGCGGAAATTAGCGTCATGATCACACCCGGCTGGCAAGGTCGTACTTACGAGCAAGAGACCATTCGTGCGCTGGCAAACTGGGCCAAGACCGCAGTCGATGGACCAAGAGTTCGTCGCTTGATAATCACCGTCGATGCTCGCAATACCGCCGCTCTCACCGCTTTCGGAGCCGCTGGATTCGCAATGGTTTCTCAAGGCCTGTGGGGCGGCCAAGTTCCCTACTATGTCGTGGCGATGTGAGACACGGACTCGCTTCACGGACTTGATGCATGCTTCTGACCATGAGTCAGGGATGAATGATGTACCGCACTTGCTTTTACGTTACTGCTCACATTAATTACTTCGGACTTCTTCTCATACATTCTACACAACCGCAACTTAATCACGTATACAGCGCTTATTTATACCAACGCATTCGTTTTCTCAATGAGACCAAGTCCATCACTATTAAGTAGCGTCTGAGATTCCACTGCGCCATTTCTCGGCAGCTCCTCGCTGATTTCAGGCGAAATGTAGCCGCCATCAGAAGCGCCTCTCTTCGAAACACCATGTGATCATCGGTGCACACTTCGTCCCTGAAGATAATCGCCGTTCTTTATGGGAGGAACACTGATCCCTCAAGTGATGGCTCGGGTGATCCCGGAAGGCACATACTAGTACGCCAAGGTACTATTATCAGCTATGACTGAAAAAAGCCTTACGAGCACTAAGGCAAGGTATACAATCCACGTGATCCTTGACGCTCCGAAGCCAAAGTGGTTATTGTCCACACGACATTCTTCGCTAAAAGTATCAAATGACACCGTCCTTTTCCCAGTTGTGATGTGAAGCATGACTAACACTCGTGTGCCGGTACGCTAATAGAGGCATTCACTGTTTCTTCCGAGTCCGGTTACTCCCGGATACGCGATGTCACGTGACCCAGCGCTTAAGCGGCCGCTGCTCGCTCTGAACCCCGCTGGAAATCAACTCATCCGGCTATGACAACAGTGATTGATCCCGCAAAGCTATCCCCTTTCAGTTCAGATCCTATCGAAATGGGTCGCAATGCACAACGAGATGCACTGCCACTAGCTCGACGTGCCTCGCGGAGCGCTGGTTCGTACAACCACTCCGCTCCACCCCCTCTCGGTATTTCCGAAGTTTGCCCGTCTTATGTGAGTTTCGCTTAGCACGCTGCACCGTATTGACCGGAGGTTTCAACAAGCCCGTGAGCCTTGACGTTCTCTCGGCTCCACTTAACTCTTTGCTGATTTCAAAGAAAATTGGCTTTCAACGGCCCCTCCATAGAACGGAGAGCCTCCAACTGTCCACCACAAAGTTGGGGCTCTCCTCTGCAAGCCCAGAGGCCCCGGCGTTTCGGAAGGCCCGGCGCTCTAGCTCTGTCCCGTTTTGAAAGGCCGGGATGCTAACCATACAGCACAAGGTGCATTGTCCGCTCGCTTTCTGTTCTGCTATGCTGATACACGCGTCCAAAGATACGCTGCTCACGGTTAGTGTTGCTAACTCCGAGTCCTGTAGCAAAGGAGAGTCTATCGCCCTGTACCGTGCGTTCCGAAAGCTATGGATACCTTGCCACTATAAATAAGGGGGTCACACAATAGACGGTCAAAGAGAACCGACCCCATACGAGTTTCACCGACCCAGTATAACAGCAAACAGACTTATTTGTCTTCCTTGACGAACGGGCCTTACCTCTATATCGCCTTACGATCCTCAACCCAATGTCTGTCGGACGCCCATTCAACCTCCTCAGTTCGCGCTTACAATTCCGGCGCTTCGTCCTAGGAGATGCACCCTCCATTTTGGCAATCCGCAATGATCCGAATGTCCTGCAATTTCTCCCTTGGTGGTCGCCTCTGAGGCCTGAAGAAGGATGGAACTACGTCACGCGTCAAACTCAATCCGCGCTGGGTGCTCCAAACGTCGAGTGCCACTTGGCAGTCATAGAGCGGCAGACGTCAGCTTTGATAGCAATCTGCTACCTGAAGGTCAACTCGTCCGGAAATCAGGCTGAGATTGGCTTGATGCTGGGCGCCCTTTGGAGAGGCAGAGGTTACGAGCAGGAGATCCTCAGGAGCATTGGCATCTGGGCCAAGGCGGGAAGTGATGGGCCGGGGGTGGAACGGGTGACCATCACCATTGATGCCAGAGACACGGCAGTTTTGGCTGGTTCTGGTGCTGCCGGATTTGCCATGGTGTCCCAAGGCATATGGGCTGGCCAATTCCCTTTTTATATGGCCGCCATGTAGCATTGATATATGCACCTAATCGGATCAAGTAGAGTATTTATTTGTATCTCACAGGCTGAGCTCCTGCAATCATATCATATGTACGCCCCCTACTTGCCTCGAGAGTCTCCCGTTCTTTCAAGACTTTCCTACACTGAACAGCATCGCCCCAAGGGTACAGAGACCCATTACTAGTACTGACTGCGGTCGAAATCTGGTGCAGAATTCACTACAAGCACGCGACGTTTGGAAGGGCTTTCTGGCACCAAATGGCTCGAAAGAGTCGCCTTACTTCTCGTGCCTGTTAGCAGTACCACGTCGTCGGTTGTGCCTAACGGACTCGACGCACTGGTTGTAGAGCGCTCTCTCGACGATATGCAAGTGTTCCCGCGAGGGGGGACCCTTCTTCACCCCTTCGGCGTCTAGCTATATCAGGTTCATCCACACCGCCACAGCTGCCACGCTGTCAGTCCCCACTAATCAATCACCGTCAGACGCTCTCCGGCCAGGATTGACTAGCGACTGCTCCCGCCATTTCCACTGCGGCGTTCGGAGACGCAGGTCCCATCGCCCGATAAAGAAATCGCAGTAGCACGCTCAGTTGTCTTGCTGGCGCTTTATACGCCGCAAGCTCACGAAAGCTTCCGCAAGCTCTGGGCGGAACACGGATAAGGCAGTTCGACGTCGACAAGTTGCATTCTTATCCAAAGAAAGCTCACATCGTGTTCGAAACATGCCGCCTAGTCACGTTCATAAGGCGCCTACCCGGGTGACGACGGCAATGGCGGAGCGCCCATCCGCGGACAGCAAGTAGGTTTTCCTCATTCCTGTTCCCTGATATCCCTACATGGTAGCTGATCAGACACCGGCGCCAGTGAGGGCGCTCTCGTTGCAAGGTAGAATGCTTCTCATATGGAAAAAATTGAGCGGCCCTTCCACCGCTGTCATATCGCTATCCCGGGACCTCAACTGGGCGTGACGTGCAAAAACAACTTTGCCGGCCAACGCCTGGCGTATAAAACCAGCCTAAGGACGCAGCAAGACACACCACTTACGAGTACCGTCCCCGCCACACAAGCCGGTATACCCTTACGATACTGACGTCCCTCGATTGGAGACAGTCTGTAACACAGTCGTGCCCGATACACCATCATGTCCGGCTTGCGCCCTTTCAAAATCGAAACGCCGCGTCTCGTCATCCGTCGGTTCCTGTTGGGTGAGGTCGATCACTACCTTTACATCCGCAACCATCCCACCGTGTCCGAATCGCTCCCGTGGATTACCCCTCTTTGTCCGGACGAGGCCTGGGCATTCATGACGCGCCAGGTCGTTATCTCGCCCGGCGCCCCAAATGTTGAAGCACATCTTGCGATAGTCGACCGAGAACGCGAGTACATGCTGGGCACATGCTTTGCCAAAATGGACGTTTCGGGTCACGCCGAGGTGGGGTTGTTGCTAGCTCCCCAGGTTCGAGGATACGATTTGGAGGTGGAGGTGGTGAAGGCTCTGCGCAACTGGGCCAAGCACTCGCGGGACGGGCCGAGGAGCAAGAAGGTCACAATCAAGGTCGATGCGAAGGACGATGCCGCGCTGTCTGCCTTCATTGCGGCCGGTTTCAACAGAGTAAGCCAGCATATCTGGCAGCGCAAATTTCCGTATTACGTCATTTCTGCGTGATCGAGGATTGGACTATTGTGATTATCACGGTCTTGTGACGCAAGTCTATAGCTTTGGCATGAATACGGACGGCATGTAGATGATTGGAGCAAAGAAGCTTACAAATTGCACCCTAGACGCCAGCGAGTGCCTAAGAATGTAGGAATCGAATCGGAACATCATACCGGCGCCTGCTTTTGGACTGCTTGGCCAGTACCACGAGCGGGCAAGCGCTCTTCCTTCTGCTCCGCCAAGCGCTTAACAAGTGTGATTCAAAGCATGCAGATTATTCATCCCTTCGAAATGGCCTGCACGGCATCCCGGGCATCCTCCCATAGGTCGCTTTGCCCCCATACATCGGCGACGGCCGCAATGACAATCCAGCACGCTTCCCTCTCCCTCTCCCTGACGGCGCGCTCCTCCACGCCTTCGCCTATCGCCAGCGCTACCGCCTCCCCAATCTCCCAGCTCTTCACCAGCACCTCCCTGCACGCTCGCGCGAGCGTACGAAGTGTGTGAATCTCCCCGCTCATCAGACGATCGTCCAGGTGTCCCAAAAGGGCGAAGATCCATTGAGCAAATATGGGCGGCAGCGCGGGTTCGAACGGAGACGTGGGGTACGGCGGTGGGGAAGGAGCGGGAGGGTGGAGGGCAGTGTTTAACCAGTGGCCGAAATACATCAGGAGGTGCAGTATGCCCTTCTGATCAAGAGAGCGCAGGAGGGCGGTAGTGGGAAGCGTGCCGGACTCGTGCGCAGCAGCAGATAGCGTCAGAACCGGACTCTCCATGCGTTCCGTAGAGAGTTCTTCAGGAGCATAGTCTAGACTCGGCTCAGTTTTTATAGTCTCTGCCGGAAGGTCCGATGCAGTGGTTGACTGCGATTTCCCTGCCGCAAATGGCTCCTCCCGATCAGTGATGAACGTCCACCACCTGGCCCTGTCGGTGACTTTCGGGTACCTTGGTGTTGGCGTTGGTCCAACGTATATGGTTGGTTGTTGTACGTTCTGGTCACCGATTACTGAGGTATTCTCGGACTAGAAGGCGGAACATACCTCGCGGAATCTCCTGAACCCTGCGACGAACATGTCCTTCCACTCCTGGCTTGGCACGCGGCTAGTCCCATCCATTTCCCCGATATCGTCCAGCACATTCGCCGGTGGAGCGACCCGGTTGAGTTTCGCTTTGATTGACTTTGCCTGCTGCACCCATGGTGCCGGGGCGACACTGCTAGCAGCAGGAATCGAGGGTGCTGACGTCATCCAGGGTAGCTCGGCATAGGCCCGTCTATGCAAAAAAGGGCTCAGAGCTGTAGAGCTTATCAAGATAAGGTAGATAGATACCTGACTGTGAATAGGTACTCCATCCCATCCTGCGGAACTCCATCAAAGTCGGCCCGCAGATCCCTGGCCACTGGAAGGATCTGTCGCTGCAGACCGGGCTCTGCAAGCCCTTCTCCATCGCGGTCGTCGTCGTGGGTACCGCGTTTGCGCTTGAGATTGTTGCGCTGCATGGTGGTTATAGAGCAGATTGCGATGTCTGCACACTGACCGTGTAGCGCAGTGGTAAGGGTCGCCCACTGGCAGTCACCAAATTCCAGGCAAATGCCGGCGCGCCTCGGGAGCATTCCCGATCGGGCATCGCCCCAAATACCTCCGCTCAGTCTACGAAGGCCGTCGCTCGTCGACCTCAACGCGCTTCATCCTCGAGCGAGCCATGTCAGCCTACACCGCCGCGCACAGGCTGCGCGTCAAAACGCTGTACAAAGCATACCTGAAAGACGCCCTAGATTGGACCATCCAGAGGGATATCTGGCGGTCGCAGGCGCTCGAGATCAGGGCCAAGTTCGAGCGCAACAGGTACGTGCACTCCCACCCATCGCTCTTGTCCCATTGCAGGGCTGCAGGGTGGCTGCGACTATGTGAGAGAAGAATGCTGATTGTATGTACTGCAGGAATATCCAGGATCCTCGCCGAGTTGAGATCCTAATGCAGGAGGCAGAAGCGCACTTCCAGAAGAACAAGCATCCCGATCCTCAAATCTGTGAGTCTGGAACCTTCCAAGCTCGCAGAATCTCTCTCTGACCGAGATTTAGGGCCAAAATACTTTGGTGGCACCAGATAGTGCGTAGTTATCTCGCGTAAATTATTGGGCGTGAACTGACTTGATTACTCCGACGATAGTGAGAGGAACCTTCCCGTGCGTATCTTGGCTCGTATGCCATAATACATATGCTGAATCTGTCTGTAGCCACCAATGGATCCTCCGGCACCCATGGGGGATCACTAAATCTGTAAACTAGAAACTGTCTAATAACAGATATTTGGAAGATCCTTCGGTGTTGCGTTCCAAGATCACACATGTTCTACACGTTTGGTGTGCGGCTGGTTGCGCTCATTGGCACTGGAAACACTCCTTGCGTCGCTGTTTTGCTCGGTTATGGGCGATCGTACGGGTTTTCTGAATCAATGAGCCTTTGAGATGGATGGTGGCAAGACGCGAACTGGCGTGTCGTGGCCACTGCCCATTAAGTATTTTGGGGAACAGCCACACGGAAGTATCTGTCTAAGCTCAGAGGCTGATTGCACGCATTGAGGCCAGTCGTACTTCAGTCAAAGCAAGGCGACCATATACTCGTCGTCCTCATCCATTGACCGCGCCCCATATAATCGCTCTAACTATCTCTGCAACATGGCTTCTCGCATTAAGGCCGAGTTCAAGAATGACCCCATGGAGCTCAAGCCGCTGGGACGACGACAACAACCCGTCCGGCCTCCGCCACCCCGTCCAGCACCGTCGCGACCTGGCCAGTCCAAGGCTTTCGTGCAGCCAGACATCAAGCCCAAGGTCGAATCCAAGCCTCTTCCCGAGGATCCGCCTGGAACATACACGGATTTTGTTATCACATCGAGCGGCATTTCGGAATGGCGACACGACATGATGCGATTCAGACCTACCAATATGAACCAGGTCGTCAACCCGATGGATTGGATAAGGCCTGTGAAGCTAAACAGGAAAGAGCTGAAGAAGAACTACAAAGCGGTGGACAAGATCGAGCCGGCAAGGCCACTGCTCGGGCTTGATGGCAAGCCTGTGGTCGGACCCGACGGCAAGATAGTTATGGTCGGCGGACCGGACGGCTTACTACCCAATGGGAGAGCCAGGCCGAAGGACAACGGGAAGGGAAAAGATAAGGATCAGCCGAAGCGAAAGTTCAAGAGGACAAAGACGCGTCAGGTGTTCCGGGTCAGTGATGAGGTTAGGGCGGTCAGGCGGGAAGAGAGGCATCCGTGGGTCATGGAGAGCGCGGATGGTGCGCACGTCTGGGAAGGGCGGTTAGAGGATCGCGGTCCGCAGTTGCAGGTCCTGCTCTTCCAGTCGCAGAAAGAGGGATTTGTCGCCGTTCCACTCAGCAAGTGGTACACGTTCAAGGAGCCACCGAAGCACACAATCCTCACCCTGGACCAAGCGGAGCAGTTTGTAAGCACGCCCAATGTTGCATGCGAGACTGTGTTAACGCGGCGGGCGCTCTGTAGGAAAAGGACCTGGCGAAGAGCTCTGATATCCAGCGGTGGATGATGCGCAAGACCGGTGGCAGGGTGTCCGAGGCGACCCAGCTGACGCTCAAACGGGAATCCTCCGCCGAGCCTGCCAGGCCCAGGGCAAACGCCGATGGATCCATACATGCGCGCTCAGGCGCGCGCATGTTGCAAGTCCGGACGGGAAATGCTGCCGATTACGGCGACCAAGGCGATGATGATGAGGGAGCAGAGGGCGCAGGCTCTCGGCGACGACGGGAACGGGAACGGGGTGGTGTACGTTCGCTTAACTGTATACATGATCACGCATATACTGACCTTGTCGCAAGGGTGGTGACGGTGATTATGATGAGTTTGAGTACGAGGAAGAGTTCCAGGATGACGATGAAGGAGCTATCCTGCCTGATGATGAAGAAGAGGATGAGGAGACCAAGGCGCTCAAGGAGAAGGAAGCGCGCATGATGCGTGCTGCGAACGCTGTGAATGACGAGAATCGAATGGACGAGGATGGCCAGGAAGAGGATGAGGATGAAGACGAGGATGAGCTGAACGACGCGGGCAAGGCTATGAAGAAGGCGCTCAAGCTTTGGGAGAAAGGTGCATATGCGGACGAGGACGATGACGACAATAAGAACCCTTACCTATCGGTGAGTCTGATAGTCGCGGTTCTATATTTAAAGTTTGACCATGCTGTAGTCCGAAGAGGAAGAGGAGGAGGAAGGCACCGAATCAGGCAGTAGCACGCCTCTGCCGACCGGAGTGTTACCTCAAGCCTCCACTCCCGGCAAGTCTGGAACGCCTCGTCCAAATGGCAGCGCATCCAAGCCCACATCTCGTAACATCTCCCGTGCCGGCTCGCCTGTCGGTGGACGGTCGTCCAACGGCATCAGCGGCGCGAGTGTCCTTGCGCACCGAGCGACCAGCCCACCTCCCGGCACCAGCCGACTGCCTGCTGTCGGTGGTGTTGCTGCTCGCGCTCTGAGCCCCTTGGCCGCCGAAGCTGGTGGGAGGCGCGCAAGCAGCCCGCCGCGAACCGCGCCGGCTGCCTCCTCCCTCAAGCGTAAGGCGCCGGATGACGTGTCGTCCCCTCCTGGCGGGCGCGGGTCCTCCCCAGGACCCACGACCGCTGCCTCGCCTGGTTCATCCAACACGCCCAACAAGCGCCCCCGCACTCTTCCCAGGGTCGCGGTGCCGGCCAGCCTCGTGTTCGACAAGGCTATCCCGCCCGGCCCGATCATTGCCTTCCTGCGCATGAAGCCGCGCACCACGGGCGACTGCGTCAAGAACTTCAAAGACTGGTTCAAAGAGGACGCGCGGAACAAGAACGTGCTGAGCTTTTGGATAAAGCAGATTGCCAAGCTGGACAACTCGAGTGGCGAGAGCGTGCTCAAACTGCATGATGATGCCAAGCTCGCGCAGATGGGCATCGAATTCTGAGGCAGAACTCCTTCATTTGTAGTAGTATTACATAGTCATAACATGCCAATGCGATTGTGTCGCGCCGTTGTACACTATCGTTGTACACGTACGGGGCAAGGGTATACAAGGGGTGCAAAAACCAACAGGGTGCGTAGCTTTTAGGCCGGCAACACAGACTTGAAGAAGACAGCGTATGGTGCGCAGGTCCGTATGGCAGAGACACCGAGACGCCGATCTTTCATTCAGGAGGCTTGTTAGCGAACGAGCTAAAGTCGACCTCTTTCCACGGCTCATCGTCCACATCCGGCAGATCCGCCCGTCCCGGCTCCGGCCAAGTGCCACCCCCAAACCTCAGCCCACCCGCCGGTGCAGACTGCACATTCTTCATCGACCTCCTCGGCCTGGGCCTGATCTCCCTCCCCACCACCGCGGGCGCAGGGAGCGGCACGGGTACGTCGTCCATATCCATGTCCACGTCCTCCGCCAGTGCCTCGAGCTCAAGCTCCATCCCCGCGTGCGTCGGGCTGAGGACGGGTGAGTTGCCGGCAGAGCTGCTGGGACTCGTCTCCCGCTCGATCCTTCGTTTACGCTCACCGCTCGGGCCCGGAAAGCTAGGCAGGGAGAACAGGGCCTTGCCGTCCCCGTTCTCTGGCCCTGCGCGCTCCAGCCGCTCGTACAGTGGGCGAAGCTCCTTCTCCCGCACCGCTTCGGGAGAGATCAGGTCGAGCGTCCAGACCACGTCGTCCCTGTGCGAGCGCCAGAGGGGAACATCCTTGTCCCCCGGGCGGGGGAGGATGTTGGGGGTGCGGTAGCCCTCTGTCACGCCTATTCAATCCAATCCACATGTGAGCAACACAAGCACCAGAGAGGGTGGGGAGAAACACGCACTCTTTCGGATCTCGCGCGGGACATTTTGCAGACGCGTTGTCACCTCATCGTCGACGCTGGCGAGACCAAGGCTAAGTCGCGGCTCTCTCGACTTCGCCGGCAGACGGTGCACATACTGGTTATACGGCTTTGGGCCGGTTGCACTCCCGAGCACCTTGTCCTCCGTCGCGGACCGTTTTGTGGGGAAGTCGACCATGGCGAGTGATGAGCTGGTGGGCGTGTAGTTAGGGTGGGAGGAGAGGAAGGCGCGTCTCGTTGTACATTATAGGTGACGCGTGGTCGGCCCACACGACCTCGTGCTCCGCATTTAGCGCCGGTGATAGTTTCGTAATGCGCTGCCAGCTGCAGTCGCCCGACCGACAATTGCCCTCCTTACTGCTCATACTGCTATGGCTCAGAGAAAGAAGGTGTGGCTTGACTGCGACCCCGGGCACGATGATGCGATCGCCCTCCTCATGGGGCTCTATCTGCCGCAGATCGACCTGATCGGCGTATCGACCGCACGTACCCTTTTACTGTATCCCCCGCAGCGCGCTGCTCACCCCCCGCAGGTGTTCGGGAACACCAACGCGACAGACACGTACCAGAACGCCGTGCGGCTGCTGCACGCTTTTGCCGCCCCCGCGCACGTCACCGCCTTCCCGGGAGCGGTCAAGCCGCTCATCCGCGTAGCGCGGATAGACGCGGAGATCCACGGTGCGCATGGGCTGGGGGGCACTGAAGGGCTGGCGCCGTTCGAGCATCCCGAGGTGCAGAAGCGGGTGCATGCTGCTGGGGGGAAGGGCGCGGTGGAGGCGATGGCTGCTGCATTCAGCGCCGTGGAAGGGAAGCTCACGATCGTGTCCACCGGACCGATGACCAACTCTGCAGCGCTGTTCAGCGCGTTCCCGCACCTCGTTGGGAAGGTCGAGCAGATCGTGTTCATGGGAGGTGGGGTGGGGCTGGGCAACCGGAGCCCCGTCGCAGGTGCGCATTATGTTACTTCCCCATCAGGAAGGCAGTGGCTAACCCGGCGGGGCAGAATACAACATCCTCTGCGACCCCGAAGCTGCGCAGATCGTGTTCGACCTTCCCGTACCCAAGGTCATGGTCCCGCTGAACGTGACGCACACTGCGATCTTTGACGAGGACGCTGTGACCCAACTAGTGACGCGAGCGCACCCGAGCGCGCACAAGGTGCAACTATCCTCGGTACCCACGAGCCCGCTCCGGCACACCCTGTACACGCTCATCCACTTCTTTGCCAGCACGTACAAGGCAGTGTTCAATTTTGACGGCCCGCCAATACACGATGCCGTCGCTATGGTGTACGTCGCCCATCCGGAGTTGTTTGAGGCTAAGAGGTATAGGGTGGACGTCGAGCTCGCGGGGCTGCATACGGCCGGCGAGACGGTAGTCGACTTGTGGGACTATCGGAAGTGCGATGATACCTGGGGACCGACGGGGAAGAACGTCCTGCTCACGGAGAAGTTGGATGTGAGTGGAACAAACATCGACTGCGTGGCCGTCGCATGCTGACGACAGACACAGGTGCCGAAATTCATCGACCTCTTCCTGGAGTGTGTAGACAAGGCGGATAAGGTGTCGCCGCTCAACGCGCACAAGACATAGAACATGATTAATTGGTTGCTGTCCCTCTCACCGCTCTGAGCGGATTCGTAGCATCGATGCTACGCCTCCCTGTCCCGCATCAGCAGCGACAACGACGACTCTGCAAGAGCTCCTCCATCGCCTTTCCTGTTTTCTTCCGATCGCGCACCAAGTTAACAGCACCGCCGTTCACAATTTGCCTATGACAACCTCTAGCTCCAAATTCTAGCTTCAAATCATCTGGAAACCTTCTTCGCCAAGTGCCTTCTCTCCAGAACGACCCTGTACCCTGACTTTTCGGGGGCTTGGAATTGGCTTCATTACTCCTGCCGAATCTTTCCCGTAGGCTCCGCACGTCCATCCTTAGCGCCCTCGGCTTCCCACGCGGCTTGATGGACTGCCGAAGTGGTCGAAATGGTCATCTATTGATTGTCAGGACTTAGGATTCAGCAGTCCGCGAACGCCGGGTGGCTGGACAGTGGCCGTACAGTGTCAATACAGGGAGGCTTGCTCTCTCCCCTCCACTGCGCTTCTCGCTTGCTCGGCTCCCTTCGCCGCGCTCTTCCTTCCTGCTAGCGCAATTTAATATCAAGAGCGCACAGATTGCGGCTGGTGGTGTCCGGACTTGCCTACCTCTCACTGTACTTCTGTCTCTCTGCGAATGACGTCGCACAGGACCTCCTGCCAGATGACGTCGCCCATTGTCTCCCTCATTCTCTGGCTTGCAGGAACGGAGCCGACGCAGGTACGGGCACGCAGGGGCAGGGGCAGGCACGCCGCTTGCTTTGGCCCTTGGGTGTCGTAATGCCTGGCCCGAGCTACAATTAATGTTGGATATGCTCTATTTTCTCGGGCGCCTAGCCTCTCTCAATTCAAAATGGGGGTGCTTTTCTCCTCCTAATTGCTCCGTTCCGCTGCGCAAAATCTACCATGCTGAAGCTTTCTTCCTCCCCACCCGGATCACCCGCTGGTCCGGCTCTGTGGCACCGGGACTAGTACGTGCCACGGTGCTTCGCTGCAACTGTATTGCGCGAATCCACCGTCTATCTTTGCCAGCCTCCAGACTCGAGCTTCTTTCAATGTTATTGACAGATATGACGTTAGTACACTTGCTTATTATTGGCTTGGAGATCCGCACTCTGGTGGCTACTGGTGGAAATGCATCGGGCAGGCATGGAGTAGAGGTGCCGTGTATCGGCATTGTCACCCAGACTACACTGTGGCGCTTTCTTCTCTCCTTTGTTCCACTCAACTAATCTTCTCGATCTTCTCGACGGTGTTCTAGGTTAATTCTTGATCTTCTATGACGAACGATTCTTGCTTCTTGACACCAACATTCTCTCCTCAGCAAGTGTTTCTCGGGTCTGACCCCTCTACACCGCCTGTTGAAGTGACTTTGCCTCGCCGCTTCTCGACTGAATGAAATCCTCCCACCATGCTTATCGGACCACCACCGTGCACACCCGATTCCAAATCGGTGCTTGGGTCGCCCAGACCGAAAATTCTAGTGTCTAGACCAGCCCGCAAACCATGTACTTCTGAAGCGAAAGTGGCTACCACACAATCTGGAAAGGAAATTTGGAAAGACAGGGTGACGCTGTGGTTCTTGTGGAGCTCCTCGTGGCTTGCACTGATCTGGGCATAAAAGGTGGGACTTTCGTGGGGCAAGACCAGGACTCTCAGTTCTCTCGCCCTACCTGCCCCTCGATCTGCTGTCATTCAAGCAACCTCGGCCTCCGGTCATCTCCATCTTATCCTGAGCCCTTCCTATTCACACAGAACAACACCATGTTTGTCTCTCGCCTCTCTGCTGTCGCACTCGTTGTGTCCAGTGCACTCGCCGGCACCATTGGATGGAAGCGTGACATCTGCGGTCTCGTCGACGCCGACCTCACCCTCGACACCCTGGGGGTCCTTAATGTCGATTACGGACACATCGGCCCTATCTGCTTGTGCATCAGCGGTCTTTCCGGTATGTCGCGTCCTCACCGTGTTCTAGCAGTGCAGTACACTCACGTGCTCTCTAGATTTTCTCACGACCAATGCCATTGTGGCCGTCCCTGTTCAGCTCCTGGGTGCCGCCGAGGTCGAAGCAGCTCTCGGAGTTCTGATCGGTGGAAGCCCGGTGTGCAATTCCTCGCCCTCCACCAGGAAGCGCGACACCTACGTGTTCAATGACAACATGTGCCCCAAGGGTCAATCCCTGTGCGGAATCCAGAGCTCATGGACCAAGACCGACTGGGAGTGCATCGATACCAAGACCGACCTTGAGAGCTGCGGTGGCTGCGTCTTGGGTGTCATGGGCACTCCTGGCGACGGCGTCGACTGCACCGCTATTGAGGGCGTCGAGGATGTCGCTTGCGCTGCTGGCCACTGTCAGGTCTTCTCTTGCGCGTCGGGGTTCCGCGTCTCCGACTGCGGCACCACTTGCGTTCGAACCTCCCACCACACATAAAGCGAATTTCTGAATTTTCTCGGGATTCCTAATTGGACTTTTCTTCTTCATATTAAAATGGACTTTCTGGTGCTCTTAAGACGTGCATTCGCTTTTCACTTTTCACTCGCAGTTCAGAACATTTCTTAACTGTTGTATCAATTATACTACCGTAAAAGTCGCCCAAAATAAACATTTCATTGAACATGAAGGCCAGCCGGATGGATGTCTAGTGAAGCGACAGCATGGGCCTTCGCCGCGAGTCTCCCGACTTCAGCCGAACATAAATTCGTCCGGAAGCATTTCATATCGGCCCTAGGGCCGGACGACAGATCTAGACTTCACCTGAAGCGCCCAAACCAAATCCACCTTGCAACCCCCGCCCTTCTCTTCTCGAGATAATCTGATCGACTGTATCCCACTCTTGAATCTGCCAACAGTTCTTGTTTCTGTGCCGTGTGGCTTCGATTCATCACTTTAGACGTTCTTTCGCCGTTCCCTGCATTTCCGCCGACGGCAGCCATGGGGGTGAAACGAAAGCGTGCTTCTGTGGTCGAGCCGGCTAAGAGTTCAGCTGTACGAACGTTGGCAATATCAACTGCGGATGGCGGGGCTTCGTTATCGTCGAGACGTGCGTAGTCATCCTAATACTCCCCATTACTCACGCTGAACCAGGTTGTCATAGCAAAACGGCGAGAAGCTCAGCTGTGTGGGATTTGTGGAGAGAAGGTGCCGATCAAGATGCTTGCCTACCACATTCAGCTCGAGCTAGACCAGCTGCGTACGCTGGATGTTCCGAGCCAGCCTCATGAAGCCAGAGTGGAGACCACTGGGTGCGTTTATACCCTAAGGATGTGTGTATTATTATGTGCTGACTCTGAGCCAAGTCGTCGCAAAGCCGCCGTACAAGCTCGTCAATCTCTTCGTGCACAAGCACCGCGAGCGAGAGTCTCTACCGTTCTGGCATCGGACCCAACCAACCTGGAAAGCACATTGACGCTTGTGCGACGAAACCGTCATGAACGAGCGTCCCGCTTGCGAGAATACGGTCGTTCAGTCACGAACATCGCTGCCGGCCCCTCTTCTTTGAGCCAGAAATGCCCGATCTGCGAGCAAGAGGTCTTGGGCGACGAAGATGTTGTCCAGGCCCATGTCGATGCATGCTTGGCACATCTACGGCTTGGACAGGATGGGGAGCGAGAAACGGAGATGGAGGAGGACGGTGACGAGTACGAGTGGGCTGGTCAACGGAGAGTCCGAGTCACGGCGCTCAATGGTTTTGCTGGTACGTCGAAATACCATTTCTGCTAGACCACCACGTACTAATCTGTGCAACAGGAACTGGCTTCGATGTTCTCAACCACTCTCAACCGGACGTGGAAGATGAGCTTGATATAGACGGTGATGACACCGCCGTCTTTGGTACCGCGCAGTTTGGCGAGAATGACATTGTCGGCAACGAGGCCGCGGGCGAAGGGGACGATACGGAGAACGAGTCTGTCATTTCGGAGAGCGGCGAGAGGAGAGTCAGACGGCGTACATTGCGCGATCTTGTTGCGGATGGGAAGGCGGTGAGAGCAAGGCCGCCAGAAGACGGGAAAGTACAAGAGGAAGAGGTCATTAGTGTGGGCGAGGCGGAAGAATTGGACTGTGCTGTTGCTACCGCGAAGGACAGTGGTAACAGTGCAGCGGTGGTGCAGGCGTTGGAGGCGAAAGTGAAGCAGCTTGTGCGTTTAGCGGATCGTTTATCCTGACTCCTTGCAGCATACTAACCATTTGTGCAGGAATCTGTCCGCGTCATGACGCCTGGCTCATCATCTTATTGCCGCATCTGCCTGGATCCATACGAGGAACCTTTGGTCAGCTCGCAATGTTGGCACGTCCACTGCAAGGAGTGCTGGATGCGCAGCTTAGGCGTGAGCAAGCTTTGTCCGCAGTGCAAATGTATTACATTAGTGGGGAGTCTGAGGAGAGTGTATTTATGAATCGTCTATCTGCTGGAATGTAATCAGCACTTGTTCCTCTGTCTGAAGATAAGGAGAAGGGGTCATATCTGGCCTTGAGTTGACTTCATGACCGCCATGCTTGCAAACCTGCTCGAGAGCGGTTACACAGCGAGGCGAAACTCGAAACGAAGTCCGAGGATGTTCAGGTGCCAGAATGGCACACCACAAGAATAATCTTGAAAGATAATGAATGTGGGCGGTGAACTCACAGATCATATGCATACAAGCTCCGACGACGGCGACGAACATAGCATAACACGTCTCATGAGCGATCCAGCGAATGCCATCGAACGCAGCTCATGCTAGTGGGCTGACCAGCCTGTCGAACCAGTTAGTCGTCTCCAGAATGAAACACGCGAAGTGGACGCACTGAATGAGAGATGGATGCGGGTTGCTCCGCGTGTAGCCGATGTAGATTATGAGCGGGATCCAGCCGTAGTACAGCACCGTCTGAGGCACCGGTTAGACAAAGTGACACGTGCGGACAACAGAAACGGCGCACCTTGGACACCTCGACAAGGGTTTGAATGCGCTCCTTTGGGACAATTAGTGCAAATCAATAAGTTTGTAACGCGTGCAAGACGTACTTGTGTCTCTTCAGAAACCATGGTTGGCCGTCTGTGAGCAGAAGAGGAGCGCCGGCCAGGATTCGTGTGCCCTTGAATAGCGGGAGCAAAATATCGATGAAATGAAATTTTGACTCCGGGAAGGATGATCGCCTGCACAAAAGTGGTGAAAGTCCCTAGAACAATTGCAGACTTGCTGCACCATCTAAAATGTCGCTCGGTAGGCCCTCTCAGGCCGTCTTTCTGCAGCCCCCAGCAGCAACGAGCGCTCCTTTTGCTAAGTACGCGCCGTAACTGCGCGAATTTCGTTTGGTTCTGACGAGCTTGATGCAGCCGTCCCTCGCCTGTCACGTCGGTTACTGTTCACCCCATTGCTCTCTTTTCGATCCTCGACCACTATCTGCGGAGAGATGAGAAGCAGGACAGGGTGATCGGAACCCTTTTGGGCTCGCGACAGGATGGAGAAGTTGAGGTGAAGAGCGCATTTGCGGTTCTGCACGCGGAGACTACGGAAAGGGTGGCCGTGGATATGGACTACCACCGGACGATGCTTGAACTGCACCAGAGGATCAACCCGAGAGAGGTCATCGTTGGATGGTGAGATATCATTTATTCTATCAGATGGTGTGGTGCTGACGTGCCGGAAGGTATTCGACTGGCGCCAACCTGAACACCTACTCCGCGCTCATTCAAGGATTCTACCAACACGAGACCGCACCGCACCCCGCGATTCACCTTTCATTAGACACCGATGCCACGGATGGTCAGCTCGGCGTGAAGACATACCTCAGTGCACCTGTTGGCGTCACCCCGAAACTCGAAAACTGCGTGTTCACACCGGTACCATGCACGCTGCGGTACACCAACGTAGAAAAGGGCGGCTGTGCGTGTACTTCTTCCTTGGTTCTGACTCGTCATATTGACAACGCTTCAGTGGATCTTCTTACCAATGCTGCTTCGTCCTCGACACATCTTGCGCACCCGGAGCGAGAGATGGAGGAGCTCGAAAAGGCTATCACTGACGTTGTGGGCATGCTAGACCGCGTGCTCACGTACGTGCAGGCAGTACTGAAGGGGGAGCGGAAGGGTGATCCCGCTATCGGTCGATACCTGCTGGATACTCTGAGCGCAGAAGGGCCCGCACTGGGCCGCAAGGGTGCAGAGGCGCTCATGGGCAGCCAGCTGCAGGACACGATCATGGTGTCGTATCTTGCGAGCTTGGTCAGGAGTCAGGTCGAGGTCTCATCTCGCCTTGCTCTCGTCACGTAGTGTTGTACATCATGTGTTTGTCGATGGGGCGAGCGTCATCGCTGGTGGCATCTTATGCGCATACTTAATGTTCATACCCCTCGCAATATCCGTGACAGCCAGTCCTGGACCCACTTCGATCAAACCCCTGCATTCAATTCTGTAAAAGCTACAATATGGGTCAAGGCACGTGGTGGATGCCATCTCTTTCCCTACATCGATCCGCACCATACCCCTGGTTCAAGTGCTCAGGCTGCGGTTCATGAACCGCCTCTTCGTGAAGCACATCCACCACTTGCTGGGCTTGCCAGTGCCGTCCGCATACAGCCTCTCGACGAGACGAGCCGAAAGCTCTTGCCGCACTTGCACAAGATACGACCTCAGTTGATCTATAGAGTAACGTCAGTACACGGGGGGAATGCATAAGGAAGGAATGCTAACCCGCATCGATCCTGCTCGGAGGCGCCTGATAGTGCGCGTTCAGGGGAAAGCCAGCGTCACCAGGCAGAGGGAAATTGTCCACCGCATAGGTGTTGAGCATCTTGCCTGCTTCATTCTGGTTGGGTGGGGTACGGGATGCCTGGATCTTGGAAAGGCAGTCGGAGATGTAGAGGATGAGGATGATGAGCAGGCGGTCGGCGGACCCCTTGATCTCGAAGTTGCGGAAGAGCGAGTTCGCGCGGAAGAGGTCGAGCGTCTCGTCGATAATATCGGGCTCGTTGGGATCGGCTGAAGAATTTTTGGATCAGGGAGATACAATTGAGATAACCATGTTGGTAGCGTACCCACGAGAGGTGCAGGTCCACGTATTCTCGTTTTGACTGGGAGGATGGCGGTGTTGCCAATGGTCCGCACGTCCGGCTCCTCATTGAATGCGGAATGGTATGCCTTCCAAGACCAAGTCAATGAGTTTGCGCGTTCCCATTTGATACAGATGATACATACCGGCATGTTTAGATTTGTAGTTGCTCGTAAGGATGGTTAGGATTGAAGATGATGGATGCACACGAAGGTGTGTGCAGCAGTGGCGCAGCACGCTAGGAGGACCGCGTGGACGGCGAAGGTCCCTGACGTCGTCGATGGACGCGCTGCTAACACGGCGACTCGGACTTGGCGTTGTTGTGCAGTGACGGACGCGCCATCCTCAAGCAAACTAAGGCCGTTGCACGAATATGGCGGACGGTAATGATGAGGAACGTGGGGCGCTGATCGAGTTTCGGGCTTCCAATCCATCTGCGGTGACCGTGTCACGTACGTGTTTTCACGGCCACTCCGTCCCCGCATCCTAAAACAGAAACAGGCATCGTCAAGCGGCTGCGGGCCATGGTGCTTACGCTCTTGCCTATCGAAGTCGAAGAAAGCAGACTTATTGACTCCACCACTCGCATCATCACCCCTGCGGTCATAAATTCTTTCGGAAAGGCTGCTGGGGATTTCCAAGAGGCGTTGCCTTTCTGCCTACTGCGTGCGAGACGGACTTTCGAAGAGGAGGCGCAACGGAACCCTGCCGATTTTGATGAGAACATGGCAAGAGGTTCGTAGAGTGCCTGCATCTATTGTTTTCCCTTCTGAAAACGCATCACATAGCTATGGCTTGTGAGATCTTGGCCAGAAAACTTGTGCATGTGGTTTCGCCGGAACGGTTAAATCATGTCATGTCCAAGAGGTTCCGGTATAAGATGTGGGACGGATCTGACAGCTCAGCCGTTTCCGCGTTGGAAACCGCTATTGACCAGCACTGGTAACTAACTGCTTAGTCCGGGGAGCCAACTGTGTCTGACTTTTTACATAGCACAATATTTCTGTCCTCCACAGAAAGTCAGCATGGTGCGTACGATCGTATTCGGGTGCTGTTGTTATGCTGAGTTGGTTCAGTCGTGCAGAGCCTCTGGAATGGAGATTGGATCCAAAAGAACAACGATGACTTTGACATCGAATGCAAGCTATTCTTCTTCGTTCAGCAGGTCTCACCGCTAAGCCCGTTTGCAGATGTTCCATATACTCCTCCGCATGATCGGTCAGTATGGCAAGCGCTCAACCCCGATCGACTCTCCGTACCGTCCTATCAAAACTGGCTGCGCGTTTTCTTTTGGCTTTGTTTTCTCTTCATATACTCCAGCGCAGTACAGCAGCCTCTGGACCGCCTGGATCCAAAGCATTATTTCGATATCTGGGAAGTCATGCTTTATGTGCAAGCACTCGCTTACAGCCTAGAGGAACTCACAAGGGTACGCAGGCTCAATAGCCGAGCAGTTTGATGCTGAGTGGTGCCGCAGACATACCAAAACGTGCGCTACTACACCTGGAAAGCTGCTTTCAGTTTCTGGGTGTGCATATCCCTGTTCACGGACGCCCTGCTCATCGCTGCTTTCGCCTACCGCATTGCTGGTATGGCAAGTCCGAGTGAGCAAATCAGCTTGCTGTATCATCTGCGGAGCTTCCAGATACTCAGCTGCGTTTCTCCATTGATCTGGTAAGCAACTGAAGTTTTCGTTCGGCCGCCAACTAAACAATCGTATCAGGATGAGTATGGGTGTTTATCATGCTACACCCGTCCCCGTCTGATTCCCTACAACAGAGCTTCTTACCATCGTGGATGGCTTCAAGTATATTGGCACCATGCAAATCTGTGTTTCCCGCATGCTGAAAGAGTCTGGCATCTTCTTCGCAGTATGTGGTATCCGCACCATGATCACTAGCCAAATCTCATCAATCTTAAGCTTCTGGCCATAATCGCCGTGGGATTTATCCAGGCGATGTTCGCGTTGGACGTCGCGGACGGTGCGAATGATCAAACCGGCTGGGACATAATCAATCTGCTCCTGCAAGCACTATTGTCGTAAGTGACATCAACACGCTCATTGGATATACACATACCCGTTCCAGGTCTCCGGATTTCACGATGTCCGTTGCAGGCGCGAGGTACGTTGCCCAAATACTGTCTTCCGCCTCATGCTAAGCAGTCCGCATTGTAGCTCCTTCGGATTGTTCCTATTCTATTGCTGGAATGTCATCACCAGCATCATCCTCCTGAATATTCTTATTTCATTATTCTCATCGGCGTATGCGGATGTGAGCCTCCGGGATTCGCTCCTGTTTTTGGGCCTGGCTGATTTGTGCACAGGTCACGGACCATGCTGAAGCGGAGTTCTTGACCTTCTTCGCTCACAAGACGGTGGACATGATCCGGGCTCCGGATAACTTCGTTTATCCCGCACCTTTCAATCTAATAGAAACATTCCTGATCATCCCCTGGCAGTAAGTTGCCGCAGCCGGTGTCGTGTACCCTACTAACTCCCCTCAGGCCATTTCTTTCGCGTGGAGTCTTCAGAAAGGTACGCCATTTGGTGTGCACCCGATAGGCAATTACTAATTTCATGACCAAGATCAACCGTGTGGTGATGACAGCCATCTTTTTCATTCCGCTGTGCATCGTGTCGATACATGAATCCCATCTGAACACGAGGAAGAGCAGCCTCATGCGATCAATCTTCAATCGCATCGAGGAGCCTGAGGATGATATCGATGAGCTCCACGACCCTCCCTCCGATGACCCACAGGGCGAGATCTCCACTATTCCCTTCGAAGACTTAGTGGCAGGCTTCCCCAATATCGCACAGGTGAGTCTGAGGTCTTATATGAAGGAACTTCTGCTGAGTGTCCGCGCTAGTCGAGCGAAGAGTCCATTCTGACGCAGATTGCCCACCTGAGGGACAAATTGGATTATCTGGTCATGAGACTAGATCTTGATTCCAAAGATAAAGACAAGAACGGAGACGGCGAAACCTGATGGTAGTTTGATTGGTGATGGATATTACACGTCGTTTCCTCCCCGCACCCATGCTGTATTGATAGCCTCATGCACACGGACCATTTTCTGATTATTCAAGCTCTCTCCTTTTAGTAACGTATTCACGCGCTGTTTGCCCGTCTCGGAGCCCTTCGCCACAGTGTTGTATGAATGAATGGTCCATCGTCCTGGCAGGGTTGCGTCCTTGGAGGGTTGGCGGACCCTGATCTGTCGAAATAGACTCCACGGCCCAATTTGGATGATGATGGAATCGATGTAGACTGATCGACGCTCAGCCTCGACGCCGGAAGAATATCATCAACCGCGCCGAACTGCAAGAAAGCTTATATTACCGCTCTATCGCCGCTCGACGACCAATGCCACTCTAGCCCCTCCCTGACTTCCAGGCCAACCCGGTCCCCCAAACTCAGTGTATACCAGCTCGGTAGGCCGGATGCTGTCGCCCAGCCTGACTAGAGCTGCCTGCAGTCGGTACTTGTTGTGATGGACCAATGGGCAAAGAACTTTATGTAATGATGCCTTCAGTCGGAGTTGAGTGATGCATACTTTTAGGTATGAGGAAACAATGAATGAATTGAACTCCGCGCGCGGGCGGCGCGGGCGGAGGTCGCTCTACCCAGGAACGCAGGCAAAACGGCAAAAAAAGGGGCCCCATTCTTTGGCTCCCGCAGCGAGGGTCTTGTCACGGGCCAGGCGCCAATTGAATGTGCGGACGGAGGTTTGGTGTTGACCGATTAATGACAGAAACCTTCCGCGGTCGACCTGCCTGTCCTGTCACGTCTTCTCTCCGTCCAGTATGCAGCGCTTTGGCCCGAAGTACTGCACTGCTGATAGCGCTCGACCGCAAGGCTTGTTGACGTGATCACCCATTGTGGATTCGCTCCCATTATCCGCTAGGTTGTGAAGCAGCCTCAGACACTGTCGGCACACGGCCATCTCGCCTCTTTTGTTCTGGCTTCGCCTCATCATTGCCCTAGAAGGCCCGCGGAACCAGGGCGTTGGATATCGTGGTCAGACGCCCTCGGTTCCTGTCCCTTTTCCGTGCAAGGCCCGCACCGCAGCCGGTCGCCTCCCAACGGATGTCCGAGTCATGTCAACTCGGGATCTCCGGAGCCTGATGCTGTGTGGCCCGATGCGACCATCAGGCTTTAGCTCGGCAGGAGGCGCAATGCTGCTTGATACCCCTGTGGAGCAGCCCATGTCATCCGACCTCGCAAGAGCTCTTTATCATGTCGGGTTGTATATAACCGCTGGCCACCGGGTAGAGAGAGGGTGCAATCGCCTCCCTGCGAACAGGACGATTCGTCACTCTCATGCCCTGAACTTGGAAACTGGTGCTCTCGATGATCATAAAGTGCACATGCCGTGCGAAGCGGACGGTGTCCGGGGACTCGCGGGTGGAGAGGACGGCTCCGGACGGTGCTCATCTTGGCGTGTGGTCGTGCCTTTTTGGAGTACCCCGCTGCTATTGTGTTGCGGATACTGCCCGGCCTCCAGGATACTCTCCGTCTAATGGGCCGCCGAAATCGAATCGTGAGGTTTTGGACGAACATCCAGGATGTAGCGACGAGGACAACGCGAACTCGGTATTGAAAAGCCGTGGCCCGCCAGGTTGTTGTGATGACGATGTGAGTGCGACGTCTCTCGCCCTTTCTTTTTTCCACCTTCTCCTGTCGACACGTGTGGACACGCGAAATCGAAGCGTGATTGGCCTTCCCGTTGCTTCCCGAAGGAGGATTTTGCCTTTGCGGGCTGCACAGCTTTCACCGCTTTGTTCTTCCAGAAGGTTCCAAGTGCACAACGGTCGCGTTTTGTTCTCTCGAATTGCACCCGAAGGAGCCCGGGAGCTTGGCCAGACCGAGTGCTTGGACAGGTCCCGCGTACCGTGCTGTCACCACACCTGCGCAACAACTGTCGGAAGAGCTGTCGGCTCCGATACCAGTGTCAGCCTGCAATCGACGGTCGACGGTGTCACTCCCTCATCGACTGTCGACGGTGTCACTCCCTCATCGGTGTCGCTGCTCAATCCACGTCGGCCATCCTCTCAGAATCGCATATAGTCAGCATCGGACTCAAATGGCTCTTCCTTCGTCCCCTCTCACTTTCTCCCCCCCTTCTTCTCCCTCAGAGCCCCCACTCTGTACTCACCTCGCCTTTGTCCTAGTGGCCCACTCTCCCAGACACCATGTCTTCCAGCACACCCATCGACACCTCGGCGTCCAGGAGGTCCCCAGCACCGACCACCTCTGCCACGCTGGCACCTCGCTCCACCTCTGCCACGCTGGCACCTCGCTCCACATCACCACCGTCGGGAAACAAGACGTCCTCGCCGGGGTCGTCTCCCAAGGTCGCCGTAATTGGCCCTGTCAATACCGACTTCTCAAAGACTTCATCTTCCCACCCGCGCTCTGATGCCGAGCACATCGCTGCTACGGCGGGCTCTCATGACTTTGGCTTCGACTCCGCCAGGCGAGCGTCCATGCCGGCGAAGTATCAGACGCGGGATCTGAACTTGCTCAGCCGCGCCTTTTCCCCTCCGGCGAGCTTCTTTCTCTTACACTTTCGAGTCCTAGCCTAACTTAATGTCACAGCCAAGCGCGAGGGGTTCTGAACCAGACGCAACGCCGTTGAGGCCCGTGCCGACATCGTCGGCGCCGACCGCTCCGGCGCCGACCGCTCCGGCCCCAACCGCTCCGCCCCCAACCGCTCCGGCGCCGACCGCTCCGGCCTCAGTCAATCCACCGCCTTATGTCGACGACGGTTCCACGATACCTCACGACGAGGCATTCGTGGTGGTCTCCTCCACTGCGCAGGAGGTCCCTGCAGACGGCGAGGCTCCCCCTGCAGACAGCGAGGCTCCTCCGCCTTACCACGGTGATGGGGTGCCTGGTTCCACGCAGCGCACCCAATGGTTGACCAGTCACCTGTACTCCCGCCTGGACACGTTGACGTTCAACCTCCCCGGGCCGCTGTACAGGCCGATCACCAGGGACACGCTCATTCGGAAGGGCCGCAAGGACTTGGTCGAGGGCAAGACCATCGGCGACATTGGCAACACTCTCTTCGCCCATGCCCGCACCTGGAAGGCCTCGCGCTGCAACGTCTCTGTGCCCCACGTGGACCCGCGCTGGACGACGGTCAAGTGCAAGGTGCTTTCCGACTCGCCCCACTTCGAGTCACCCACCCACCTGCTTGTCCTCGTCACCGGCGCGGGCAAGGATATGACGTACACCTACGTCCCCGTGCATGACCTGGTGTACCTTACGCAGTGCACCGGGCTCAGGTCCGGCATCTTCCCTCCTTCGTTCCCCGAACGCAAGCAGGAGGAGGATGGCTCCTACAGCGTGACGCTGCCCGTCGTCCTCCTGCCAGTTCCGGCGAACCACTGCTTCGGCCTGCTCGACGATTACCTCTACTCCCGCAACCTCACCTTCTTCTTCCAGCAACTCGTCTCTCCCATCACACCCAACCTCAAGGAGAGGCATTTCGAAAACAACTACCAGCGTTGCCAGTTCTACGTCAAGCTCCTGATCACCAAGTTCTCCTTCCCGCAGATCGCACGCCGCCTGCTGGCTATCCACCACCTGCACCAGGATGCGGTGCACCTGGGCGTCGTTGACCCCTCCTTCTGGCGCGTTGTCAACGTTGCCTGGTTTTCCTGCGGCGCCGCGCTCAAGGCGAAGAAGAGGGAACTGTTGGACAACCAGACACTGAGTGATTCCTTGGGACAGGGCGCCGGTCGTAGCGCCTCCATGCCCGACATCCCGCTCTAATCTGTCATCGGACGCCTTCCTTCCTTCCTTCCCCTTGGGTCCTAAATGCTCTGAACCACTGGTATCCTTTCCGTATATTGCGATTCTCTTGAGTTCCCTTAGCCTACGGCATCTGATGATTGCTCACGCCGCTCCTTCCAATTCCGTTTTCTCAGTACCTATTTCTGCTCAGTATCAGTTTCTAGCTCAGTATCAGTTTCTGCTCAGTTTCTGCTTCCCCCTATGCTCCTCGCGTACGTACTCCCACTGGTCCCACGCATCTAAAGGTCCCGTATAGTGTACCATTATCAAGTCGGAGTACCGACTCGAAATCGAATGCCGTATCAAAAGATCCTGCATGTTGTGCGTCTGCCGTGGAGGACGCCTTCAAAAGCGTTCTTTGGGTGAGAAGAGCATCATTGTCGAGCAATACATTGCCAGGGAACAAGGTTCGCCGCGAGTCCGCTCGATAGTTAGACCACAAAGTTCGGCGCTAAACGCCTTTGTCCGGGCAATCAACGCCATCTGATCCGCTTAGATCCGCCTGTGGACAAAGGGCCAGCCGACATGAAAGGGATGTTTAGCCTTCTGGGGTGCAACCCAGAGCCTATCATGCGGGCGACCCCGTGAGGGTGTCGGAAAACATCCCGCACAGGGGACCACGGTCCTTAGTTTCCCTCTCTATCCCCATGGCCCCCTTTTTCTTCGTTTGTTACGGCAGGTATTTTAAAGTTTATCGGATAGTCGGTCATTGCTGTTCTGGATTGGCAAGTGGTGCAAGGTTCGTCATATTCGCAGATGGCCGTGAGATAGTCGAGTGCGGCGCAGGGCGTGGATATGGTAGAACTACGGGATATGGAAATAGTTACAGACATATATCAATCTTTCTTTCACTTTGAGCCAGTATTAAGTTCGCCTGCGAAAGGGCGTCTCTGATTCGAGCGTTCATATTACGGATCGGCCGGGCGAGTAAATTTGAACATAGAGCAGATTGAGGGGATCATTGGGGCGACCACAGAAGGCAGCCCGGTGTTGATTCACCGGCGAAATCCGAGTCTGCATCAAAGGACAGGATGTGTTGGTAGCTGAGCCGGCCGAAGCCGTTGTTAATTTCCTGGCAATCCGCGAGCTCCGAGTCCAGGTATACGGAGACCTGCAGAAGCCGTGGAAGACGCGCCCAGTATCCTTATTGGAAGTCAGCAGCGGAAGCAAAAAGTGGACGATGTCGCCATCTCCCCCGCCTCCGAGTCTGCTGCCTCCCAAATTGCTCCAGCTGCTGGTCGAAGAGAATGGATTCATCAGCGTCTGCTTCGTCAATCGTTCACCCGTGCGCATCGGGCCACTGCTCCTTGTGCAGCTGCAGCGATTGCCATGTACTCTATTCTGGGCGGCTCAAGTACGCTCGCGTCGAGTAGCAAGATGACGCTCTCGGCACGGCGCGTGTTGGCTGCCGCGACATCCCGAGGACGGAAGCACTGTTTCTCGTCCACAGCACCTGCCCGAGAGCCCCCAACCCCGGTGAATGCCCGCAACCTGCAGACACAAACGCACATATCCCCGAGACCAGATCCGATATTCCCTTGTGTCGATGCGCACTCTGCAAGAGCGTCACGCGTCCAGCGCAAACCACCGCCTTTCCTTCCTGCTGCTCATGTACCAGCGTCTTCTGCTACAGCACAGGACTCGCCGGACGGGTTGCCTTCGAAATCGGAACCAGGATCAGGACCTGAACCTGCATACTCATTCCCGACTGGCTACGAAACATATCAGCATACCGAGCCCTTCGAGCTGTCCTACAGCACCATCCCGCTGCCTGGCTTCAATCTCGCGTACGAGACCTGGGGCACCCTCAACGCCGACAAGTCTAACGCGATCCTCCTTCACACCGGACTCTCGGCTTCATCACACGCGGCGAGCACGGCCAAGAACCCAGATGAGGGGTGGTGGGAGGCGTTCATCGGTCCCGACAAGCCGATCGACACGTCCAAGTACTTCGTCATCTGCACGAATGTCCTGGGTGGGTGCTACGGTTCCACAGGCCCCAGTTCGGCCGACCCGTCGTCCGCAACCGGCGACCCATACGCCACACGCTTCCCCGTGCTGAGCCTATTCGACATGGTGCGCGCACAGTTCCACCTGCTGGACTACCTCGGGATCAACAAGCTATATGCGAGTGTCGGGTCCTCGATGGGCGGGATGCAGAGCCTGGCTGCGGGGTGGTTGGAGCCGGATCGTGTAGGCAGGATTGTGAGCATATCCGGGACTGCGAGGAGCAGTCCGGGGAGCATTGCGATGCGGTTTGCACAGCGGAGTGGTACGTCTACCTGCACATATGCCACATCCTTACGCTGACTCGTTTCTGACAGTGTTGATGGCCGACCCCAATTGGAACCGTGGCTTCTACTACCACGGCCAGCCGCCACACACGGGGATGAAGCTGGCTCGGCAAATAGCGACGATCACGTACCGCAGCGGACCCGAGTGGGAGCTGCGCTTCGGTCGCAAGCTGCGGGACATCCCGCTCTCTGCCTCCTCTGTGGACGGCAACCCGAACCTGGAGGGGCGCACGCCTACTGGCGCTCGCGTACCCGCTCTCTGCCCAGACTTCCTCATCGAGACATACTTGGATCACCAGGGCGAATCTTTCTGCCTCAAGTATGACGCCAACTCGCTCATCTACATCTCCAAAGCCATGGACCTGTTCGACATGACGGAGGAGGCGCTGGCGGATCTCCCCTTCCAATCCCGCCCGCGCGCTTCGGACGGGGATCAAGCATCACACGGCAGACAGCGGCAACCGCTGTCCCTCTCCCCGCCAGCCGCGTACCTGCCCTCCCTCGCAAAAGGACTAGCACCGCTCAAGGATATCCCCACGCTCGTCCTCGGCATCCAGAGCGACATCCTCTTCCCCGTGGAGCAACAGAGAGAGGTGGCGGACGCGCTTCGCCGGGCGGGCAACCATCAGGTTGTGTTCTATGAGCTGGGCGGCGTGTGGGGACATGATACATTCTTGATCGATGTCGCGAATGTGGGAGGCGCGATCAGGGGTTTCTTGCATTAGGGCGGACAGTGATGGAATAAGGGGAATGGAAGGCTTTTTCGTGATCGGTAGTTATAGCATTGTACACTTGACACAGATAATTCAAGCAGTATTGTCCGGATATCTGCTCGCAATTTAACCGAAGAAAATGCGACCGGACCCTTGCTCAGCCACCGAGAAATGTAAGGGCCTGAATTTTCGAGGCACTGGCAGGCGACGGTCTCTCTACCAAGGACCATGTCCCTCAGGAAAGCAGCAACCTGCTGCTCTCGCTTTCTTAACACGTCGACATGTGGCTGCACTTCCAGACCTCGAGTGGAGCTTACGGTCCCGGCTCTTGCTCGCGGTGCGGCTCGTGCGGCGGCAGTGAGGCCGTGGGAAGGACGGGGTCGGACGAACAGCGAGCAGGGAAAGGAGAGCAAGAGAGGGACGCACAGGGAACAGGGGCATCAGCAGAGATTTGCACCGGCTCGAGGACAATGGGATCAGGGCAGGAGGTTTGACGGCGAAGCAGGAAGGGGAAGAGGAGAGGCCCAGCAACAAAGGGTCGTTCCTCCTCGCCAACATGGGGACCAAGGCAGGAAGTTTGAGAAGAGATCCGATGCACCGAGGTCAGTAAAGCCAGAACCTAGCCCTGCGGCACCAACACCTGCGAGTCCTGGAGTTGAAGACTTTGTTACTTCGGACCGACCGCCAGACCAGTCCAACGAAGTCAAAGAAGGCAAAGGAGAACCTGCGCCACCTGTCCAGCTCCCCATGCGACCGTACGACCTCGCCCAGCGGGTCACGAAGCTTGCAGAAGACGGCAAGATCGACGACGCGATCTCTTTTGTAAAGAGCTCGCCGCTGGCATCGCAGAACACGATCGTATGGAATACGCTGCTCATGTACATCTTCAAATCGGGGAGGTTCAATGCCGGGTATTCGCTATTCATTGACGTGAGCAGTCACTTCATTTCTGGTTCCTGAGGAATGGCTTCTGATGGGCGCGCAGATGAAACGACGTGGCTTCAAGCCCATCCCCTCAACATGGACGATCCTATTCCAAGGTTTCGCCCGCCGTGCTGCCGATACCCGCGAGCCCATCAGCGAGCTTTTCATGGATCGCATCTCCTCTGCCTATACCCAATTCACCAAGGTTCTGGAGGGACTGAAGGATGTGAACCCTTTCACGGTCGAACAGTTTATCATCCCCTTCAACGCGTATCTCGACTTGCTTCTTGCGATCGGACGGCATCAAGAGCTATACAACGTTTTCCTTAGCGTGGAAGATTACCCTCCGCTCAAGGCCGATGCTGTTACGTACGCCATTGTCCTCCGCTGCCTACTCAAGCGACCAGACGTGCCTTGGAAAGGGGAAACCGGAGAGGTCAAGGAGATCCGAGATGCCCAGCTCGCACGCAAGGTATGGGATCAAATGCGGTCTGGGCGGAAAGAAGGCATCATTGTTCCCGTGGATTCACACCTCTTCTCCGCTGTGCTTCGCCTCATGAGCATTTCGCCTCGCATTGCAGACCAGCAGTACGGACTCGACCTCATCGAGGAATATCTGGGTTTGATCAAACCAGGCACCCTCAGCCCGACACAAGGAACAAAGGTCCCCCGCAATACCTATGGACAACCACTCGCTTTGACGGGCTACTCATTCCATCTCGCCCTACTCCTGGCGGTCCGCATGCGGCGATTCCGCTACGTGCTCAACTATCTGCAGCAAGTACAAGACTCTGCTTGGGCAGCCAACGTCCTTGAAACCGGGCACATGAACCTGGCGATCAATGCGCATGGCGAGCTCGCAGCCGCCAAAGGGAGCACCGATGTTGAGGAAGCGTTCGAGACGATAGACTGGATGATTCGGCAAGAGCAGCTTGACCCGCGAGTCTGGAGCAAGGTAGTGCCGAACCAAGAGACATTCACTTCTATGCTGCGCGCCTGCTGGAAGGGAAGAAACAACTACAACTTTACGAGGAAGACGTTTGCTCTGATGACCGGCTACGACCACCTCGACTTTGACAAGGACGATGAACCGAAAAAGCCGCGCATGAGACGCGGGCGGACGTTCTTGCCCGACGCGCAAGGGATGAGCTGCTTAATACGCTCCTCCCTATCCAATATACACAACATCCATCATGCATTCCGCATTCTCAAGCATCTCGGTCTTGACCGCTTCTTCGAGGATGGTGGACGGCACGGACAGACTCGGCGTGACCAACGGGTTACGGCATTTTATCGCGCCAAGCTCGGAGAGGCAATCTTAGCGGCCAAGAGCACCGCTGGCCTGAATCTACCGTTCGACGCGAACTGGCTTGGCGAGGCTTCGAGACGATCTTATCAAGCCAAAGACAATTTTGAGCGCAACTGGAAAGTTGGGATGGAGCTGAAGGAGTGGATGGGAGAGACACTGCCGTGGAACAGTGTGAACAAGCTAGAAGAGAGGACTGATGCCATCCCGGTGGTTGCGCCCGAGCCAAAGGGCATCCAGGCTCGATTGCTAGCAGCGTAATATATTGCCGTAATGCTGAGATCAACTAAAACACGGGCTACCTAAGCTGAGAAAAATGAGGGTCGTTAAAATGAGTGTTCAGTATCCAATCAAACAAAGCGTGGCTCGCTAGCGGCCGCAGTACAATTGAGTCCGATGTTTTAGACGAGAAAATGACGATGTGAGCTCTCATGACTCATCGCTCCTTGAGAAAAAGTCAACTAGGTTACCGTCCCTGCCGTTGGAGCCCGAGTCGTGCCTCTGAAGTGCTCCGCCATTGCGGTGGAACACGTCCGCCAGGTCCTCCTCGGCGCTGCCAGGAGCCTGCGGCGGGTCGTAGTACGACCCCGGGCGTGAAGCGGGAAGCGGCGGGAGGAACATGGTTGCACGATTGTTGATGTTGTTGCCCTGGAGGTCGACGGGGGAAAGGGCGTCGGCCCGCTGCTGCGCAGGCATGAACGGCGGCTGCGCTAGCCGGGAGGAGACGCGGGCATGCGGCTGACCCGCCCGAAGCCCACCAGGAAATGTAGAGCTGCTCTCGGTCGGACCGCTGGGTGGTGCTGCGTTAGGGACGGGGCCGTCATGCAGCTGGAAGCCACGTGCTTGGGCAGGAAGGGTGTCCTGGCCCATGCTCCCGCTTGGCGGGGGGACGTAGCTCGCCCGAGCAAGACGCGAGCCTCGCAAGCTCGCAGGTGGGGGCGCCAATGCCGGAGAGGTGTCGAACATGCTCACCGGGCGGCTCTCCGCCAGGCGCGGGGAGAGCATCCTCGGCCTAGGCGGGCCGGCAGCGCCCGAGTCGACCAGGCTCAGCGGACGGGGCGGCATAGCGCGGTTTGGGGGTGGGCGTGCCATGGGTACCGCCTGGAGCTGCTGGAACACGCTCGCGCGCTTGGTGGTCGGGCTCGTGTCCTCGGACCCACCGGGGAGGGTAGGGAAGGCCGAGCGGGTGGGTGAAGGTGAAGGGGAAGGCGAGCGGTCGGCACTGCTCCTCCTCCTCTGCCCATCTCCGAACGCCTGCCCAGGTGCATCAAGCCTGCTCAGCCTGCGCGAGTCGCCCATGGCCATCTGCATAGGCTCCGAATTGCTAGGGACGAGCATGCTTCCCGGCCTGCTCATAGGCAGAGGAGGTAGCTTGCTCAGACTGTCGTTCCTTCCGTGTCCGTGCGAGTGTGCGTACGTCGGGTTGGGCGGCTCGAGCGTGCTGTGTTCCTTCTCCGGTGTCTCGAGTGTGATGAGCGCTTGGGTGGGGGAGGACGCTGAGCCAGAGCCGGAGGCAGAGTGCAGCGAGCCCCTGCCGGGGGAGGGCGAGCGGTCCCGATCGCGCCTCGCCTGCGCTGCCCCGGGAGCGAAGGGGGGTGCGGGTGGCTCGAGGGTGCTGCTTGCTATGCTGAGTGCGCTCAGGCGGTTCCTTTCGGGCGTAGAGGTGGCGAGGAGGACGGCCGGGTCGCCCGCGAGGGGCGCGAGCATGCTATTCGGCCTTGACATGGGGAGCGGGGGCAGGCCGGCGATGCTCATCCTATTGCCTGTGCCGTTGCCAGCATCGTGGAAGGGCATGACGGGCGGGGCGAGGAAGCTGTCCCTCTCGTTGGGGGGTGTCGTGAGCTGCTGGTCAGGCGAAGAAGAGGAGGCGTTGCTCCCGTCCAGGCTCAGGCTGCCGGGGTGCTCCTCGTGCTCCTCGATAGCGCCAATGCTAGGCTGCATCGTGCTGAACCGTTTGTCCCCCATCGCGCTGCTAGCGACGAGCGTGGTACCACCAGGCGAAGAGGGGGACGGCGCGCGCTTGTCCTCTCCCCCGGAGCCCATAGAGGCCCGATCAATGCTCGTCTGGCTCATGTTTCCCCGGATCATCGATAAGCGCGGGTTGAACACGCTCTGGCGGGGGTCGTACGGCAGCTTGGGGGGGTCCAGCACGCCCGAGTTGTCGCCGCCCGTTCCGCCCTCCTCTCCATCGTGGGAATAGGGCGCCTCGGAATCGTACGCCTCCCTCGTCCCTGTCTCCAGGGCGACGGGCTTGTACGCTGGTTTCCCGCCCGGTCCCCCGCCAGAGGAGGAGGGGCCGCGGGAGGGCTTGCCCTTCCTGCGCCAGCGCAGGCATAGGACGCACCCGACCCCAACGAGCAGGAGGAGGAAGAGAGTGTTTAGCGCGAGGAGGCCAAGGAGGGCCGGGACGTAGTTGAGCAACTGGGTGATGTTCGTGCTCATCTGGTCTTCTGTGCTTAGCGTAGGCGCGGAGGGCGCATCGGTGGACCCGGACCCGCTGGCCGTGTCCGTCGATTGCGCCACGCTCGCAGGCACTGTCCCGCCCCGGATGGCGACGAACTCTTGGAGCGCTGTGAGCTCGTCTGTGATGCCCAGGAGCTGGACGTACGGCCCGCTCGTGGGAGTGCCAGACGAGTCCGTGTCGCCAAAATCGTACAGGCTGTACACGTTGCGCAGGAAGACGTCGCCCAGGAGGACGTCGTAGCTTGATCCGCCGACGGCGAGGCTCTGGGGGAGGAAGGTGCCGATGCAGCTGTTGTTCGACACTTCGCGGTTGCTGTCCAGGGGATGGATGTACACGCGCTGCCCGGCGAACCAGAATGCCACCGTGACCTGCGCGTCGCACGGGAGCGTCCACTGCTGCGCGGACGTGTCGAGCGACGCGCCAGAGACGGAACCGTAGATCGCTTGCGCGATCGCGGACGTCACGTACGCGTACGAGGTGCCGCTGTCGAGCAGCGCGACGGCTTTGCCGGACGGGGCGCTCGCGACGACCGAGGTGAAGCCTGCGCTGCGTCAGATGTGCACGAAGATAGAACGGCAGGACCCACCAGTCATGTTCCCGCTCGCGGTCTCGATGGCGTCGAGTGCGACGGTCCACCGGTCAGGGTTAACCGCAGGGACAGTAGCGAGCATTGCCTGACCCTGTATCCCCGCGTACTCCGGCACATACTCTCCAATCGTCAGACTCCCCTGCGTGGCCTCGCTCGGGTCCTCGCTCCTCTGCAATACAAAGCTGATAAAGTTCGGTTCCCCCGGTTTCTGGGCAAAGGCGTTATAGAGCAGGCTCCTCCCCCAGCTCGCGCCGGTCTCGTTCACGCTCATGTCCACCTGGGAGAGCGCCGTGAACCCTAGGCCGACGATGCCCACCGCGCCGTATTGCAGGATGGGGTTCGAGGCGGAGGAGGCGAGGATGAACGCTTGCGAGGGTAGGTCGTACGAGGCGAACTGGACGTCGGCTTGCGCTACTAGGCCCGCGGTGTACCCGATTCCGTAGGACATGTTGATGAACACCGTCTGCGGCCGGGGTTAACAATCTCTCTACGGAGAGGAGGGAAAGTGGGGACGCACGGACTGTGTGACGCTGCTCAGAGCGGTGCTGGGCTTTACCCACAAGTCGCTCGAGCCCGTATCGATCTGAACCGGCAGCTGCGTGCCGCCAATATCGATCTGTGCGATGTATACGAGGTCGGCGTCGGTCGACACGCCCTCGGTGTCGTTTGCGGCTGTGGAGGAGGCGGCGTTCACGGTGCCTTTGTAGAATGAGGCGCCGACTGTGTGCGAGCGCGCGGTGGTGGGGGACGGGGAACGGTGTTGCACGAGGGGGAGGGTGATGCTGAGTGCCAGTGGGAGGGCAGCGAGGAGGGCGAGGAGGCGCATCGTTAGTGAGTGGAAAGTGAGGTCAAAGCGAATGAACAAAAGAGTAAAGACAGCTTATGCAAAGAGAGCGAAATGAGCGGCTGGCCAATGACCGGATATGGAAAGAGTGCGAATGCCTTGCTCGGGAGATGGGCGAGCAGTGAGCGAGCGACTGGACGAGGAGAGGAAGCCGGAAGGACAAGGAGCCAATAATGCGCGTCCCGCGTGCACGGGTCAAACCTTGCACACCAACTTCCATACAGAAGCCTAGGGTTCTAATTGGCCACAATGGATTTTATTTTCGTACTCTTTGCTCATTTCATAACACGAGCCCGGTCAGGCACGTAGCAGTCTGGGCCAAGCTGTGCAGGAGGACCGGGCTTGCGATTGAGGGTGCTTGGTAGCCCGCTGCGGTCGGAGCACAACCGAGTCGGTGGGTTGCCACACTCTGAAACCACGTAATTACCGCCCTAATTATCATGTACAACACCCATCTAATAATTACTCTAATCTCCTCTACCCGCGGAGCCGGAGCGCACCCCCTCCTCCCACGTCCTCCTCACCGTCCTCCAATACCTCACCTCATCCCCCCTCGCATGCGCAACATGCGGCGTATCCTCGTACCGTTCCGTGTCCACCTTCCTCCCCTCCCCCCGCTCTAGCTCGATCATCTCCTCCACGCTCTGCCAGGGCACGATCTTGTCCCCCTTACTGTAGATATACGCTCTGGGCGCTTCGGCAGGCAAGAGCAAAGGGTCAAGGAGATCCTCCCGCATCCGCCCCGTCGAGTCGGGAAAACCCAGAGCGGAGTTCACACTGCGCATGAGGCCTAGCGCAGCGTAGATCCCATACCACGCGAGCCATCGGAGCCAGGGTGAGCGGAACACCATGGAGAACGCGTGCGCACCGCCGCGAGTCGTGATCGGCGCGGGGCACGAGTCGTAGATGAGCGCTGTGGCGGGTATTGCGGGTGCGGGGGAGGGCGCAGCGCGCGAGCGGAGGATGCGACGCGCGAGGGAGATGAGGGATAGACAGCCGCCTGCCAATTCCAATCCTCTCTCAGCGCGTACTCTCTCGCACAATTACAGCAGGAGACGCACCATTAGAGAACGTATGCACTAGCAACCCCTCCCCCGCCCCCGGCATCGTGCCATCCACATCCACCCCCATCTCCCTCAGCAGGTGCACGACGACCCCCAGCTCGCGCTCCCTGTACGCCTCCCCAAGCCAAAGATGCTTCTGCGGCGCCGAGACTACAATCTGGGCTGAACCGGGGTAGAGCGAGGCGTAGGACCGCATGTACTTCGCTGCGTGCGCGTCCGCCGCGTCCACTGCGGCGCTTAACCATCAGCGAATGCCATCTCCCTTTTTCTGAGAAAAAACACCCACTCCAGCGCATGATAAGCACCACCCTGCCCCGCCCACTCGCGTCAGCCCCATTTCCCACCCAAAAACTGAAAAAGCGAAAAACGCACGCAGGATCCTCAGCGCCCCTCGCCCCCTCAGGAGGTACGCACACCACCGTCGGGCTATACCTCAGCACCTCAGCCTTCATCCCCGGGAACTGCACTTTCACCCCGCGCGGCTTGCCATTCGCCATCATGTTCGCCTTCGTCATACTGGTCGCGTATCTCGCACTGCGTGGTGGTCGCACGAGAGCAGGCCTTTCGCACAGAGAGTTCGAGGTAAGAGCGCGGCCGCGGAGGGGCAATACAGCTGGCGGACAAGAAATTGTCCGAAACAGCCGGAGCATCCCTCCTCCTCGGTGCTAGCTCTTTTGTCCGGGACAGCTACGTGCGTTGGGGAATTGACGACTCGGACTGGATGTCGACATCCACCGTCCGTCCCAGGAGGTTATATCCAGGGTCGGGCCGTGGGAAGCCCAGCGCCGAGCGAGCAGCAGCAAACTCGGGAGCGGGGGGCCCAGGGGCAGGGGAGCGAGTAGCCGGGTTTACCGGCGCTCAACCAGGGCTGGGGAAGGCCTGATTCCTTCGCGGGCGGCACCGGAGGTCATCTCGGTGCACAGAATTACGTGACGCTTACGTAATCACCCGCTGAAATCCATTCCGAGTCGCCCTTTTCCCCCTCCGTCCTCTCCTCGTCGCGCGCCCACGATGGCCACCCGCCACAGCCGTTTCCGGCCCTGCATCGACCTGCACGCCGGAGTAGTGAAACAGATCGTGGGCGGGTCGCTCTCCACGGACGAGTCAACGTTGCAGACAAACTTCGTAGCGAGGCACGTCCCACCGTCTGCCCCGTGCGGCCCCGCTAACCTACTTCTCAAGCTAGCCACTCCCCAGCCTACTACGCCCAGCTGTACAGGGACAACAGCCTCACAGGAGGTCACGTAATCAAGCTCGGCCCCGGAAACGATGTCGCCGCGCGGGAAGCGCTCTCCGCCTGGCCAGGGGGGCTACACGTCGGCGGTGGGATCACGCCCTCGAACGCAGTCGAATGGCTCGCAGCAGGCGCAGAGAAGATCATCGTCACTTCCTATCTCTTCCCCTCTCAGAAATTCTCCCTCGAGCGGCTTCAAGCGCTCGAGAGGCTCGTAGGGCGGGAGAAGCTTGTGGTGGACGTCAGCTGCCGCAGACGAGGGGAGAAATGGATCGTCGCTATGAACAAATGGCAGGATCTGACGGATATGGAGGTGAATGCGGAGACTTTGCAGATGCTCGAAGCGCACTGCAGCGAGTTCCTCGTTCATGCGGCGGACGTGGAGGGCCTGTGTCAGGGGATCGACGAGGAGCTCGTGCGGAGGCTCGGGGAGTGGGTCAGCATACCCTGCACGTACGCGGGCGGGGCGAGGGATGTGGCTGATTTGGAGCTCGTGGACCGGCTCAGTGGGGGAAAGGTGGACCTCACGTTTGGCAGCGCGCTGGATATCTTTGGCGGGAAGACGGTCAGGTTTGCGGATCTTGTGGAGTATAACAAGCGTGTGGAGGGCTCATAGCAGGAATGGACACAATTGAATGTAGAATCATGCAAATTTCTATTCGTGATATGGATATGGTACCAATACACCAGACCAAAAGTAGACCAAAAAGGCGTGCGACCAGCACAAAGTAAGCAAATACAATTCGAATCCGATCCCATCCCATGCACAGAGAAGCTTACGCCTGCGCCTCATGACTCTGCATGACCAGCAGACTCGCCCTGCTCCCCGAGACCACAAACGCGGAGGCGACGTCACCGATCGTCTTGCGAATATCCGAATTGATGCTCGTCTCCCTCCCGTGCTCCGCGAGCATCTGGCTCAGCTCGCCGTGGTGGCTCTCTGTGGCCAGCCGGCGCCCGCGGCCAACGACGATGACGAGCGATTTCCACGAGCCAGAGCTGCGCTCCTCGTGGTGCGCGCGCTGGGCGAGGACGTGCAGAGGTTGCGAGCTCGCGAGCGTGGAGAAGCTCACACGGGTGAGCGCGTCGTTCCCCCCCTCCGGGCGCGCAACCGTCTCCCAGGCGATATCGTCCGCTGCGCTGGAAGCAAGTCGGAACTGGGTGGTATTGTGGCCGTAGACCGTATCCGGGTAGTGCGTAGAGTGGACGGTCATGCCCGCATTAAGCGTGGAGGCGATGTTGTCCTTCCCCGTATGGTGGGTAGGCGCGGGCGTCTCGAGGTCCACTTCCGTCGGCAGGTCGCTCTTGGTCACGCGGACGACGGTGGCGCTGATCGCCGGGTGGGCGCAGAGCTGGACGACGAATGCGAGCGCGGTACGGTCGTCCGGCCCGCCAAAGAAGGGGAAGAAGACGTGCTGCCCGTACCCGCCTGCGGTCTCGGAGGGACCGAGCCCGCGGTCGATGAAGAGCGCGACGTCTGCGGGGGCCTCGGCGAATACGCGCCGGGCGAACTGGGAGTACAGGAGGGAGGAGGGCGAGTTGGCCGGGGCGGAGGTGGAGGGGGTCGAGCCAAACAGGTTCGCCAGAGGGCCAGAGTAGCTCGTCGTTCCCGACGCGCCTGTTTGAGCCTGCTCGAGCACGCTCGTGCCCATCGCTTGCGGTCCCCAAGGGATGACGACGAGGTCCGAGCCGTGCTGTGCGACATGGCGCGAGACGCTCGAGGAGAAGGAGTCGTAGTTGACCACTGCGAGGGAGGCGGAGACGGGGATGCGGTTAAGGTGTCCGTAGGTGCGGAAGACGTTTACGAGCGGGTCCGAGCGGACCAGATCGTCCGTCACGCTCGCTTTGAACAGCGCCGACGCGCGCTCGGTCAGCTCGATAAGCCGCAGCGCGTCTATGCGCACGGGGGTCGCGCCTGCCGTCGACGTGGGCGCGATCAGGCCGGGGAGGAGAGTGGGGAGACCAGCGAGGCTCGGCAGGGTAGTCGGTGCTGGGTTATACTTGTCGCTCTCGTCGATTGAGCTAGCGCGGGTACCGAAGGACTGTGCGGGCCCGCCTGGCGCTGGCTGCAAGAGCTGCGTGAGCATCATCAGTGCGGGCAGGTGCTCCATCTTGTTCAGCACGACGGTGATGCGGCTCTTGATCCGCTCCTCGCTCCGCAGGCCAAACGTCGTCGTGCGCGGCGCGGGCTCCGTCTTCTCCTCCACCACGAGTGCCGTCTCGCCCGTGCTGGTGCGGTACTTTTCCGGGTAGAAGAGGAGCGTGAGAGGCGTGGTCATGAACGTGAGAACGATGGCTTCGACGACGAACATTGAGAAGATGCGCGTGTCGAGGATGCCCGCGGAGAGACCGACGTTGAGTACGATGAGCTCTACAAGGCCCTTGCAGCTCATTAGCGTGCCGATGGCGCTCGACTCGCGCCAATTGAATCCGAAGAATGCGGCGACGGAAGCGCAGCCTGTGAACTTGCCGACAAACGCAATCACGCACAGCGCGACGATGTAGCCCCAGTCGACGGCGCGGTCCAGCAGCCCTAGGTCGGTTTGGAGGCCCGAGAGGGTGAAGTAGAGCGGGAGGAGGAGGAGGGAGACGAGGTCCTCGAATTTCTCCAGGAGCGCAATGTTGAACCCGCCGTCGTGGGGCATCGTTAGGCCCGCGAGGAAGCCGCCAAAGATGGCGTGCACGCCGATGACGTCGGTGAAGAAGGCGCTGGCAAAGACGAGCAGCAACGTGAGCGTCATCATGAACGGGGTGGGGCCGCTCTCGAAGCTGCCTGTCTTGCGTGCGAGCCAGCGGAAGCCCCATTTGACAGGAAAGAGGAGGAAGAGGGCCCACCCCGTCACGCAGAGGAGGACGTAGACGGCCATCACGCCCGTGCTGGCGTTGACGAGCGCGACGGTGAGGGCGAGGAGGATCCAGCCGACGAGATCGTTTCCCACGCCGGCGGCGAGGGTGACGCTGCCGACTGCGGTGGAGAGGAGCTTGGTCTCTGTGAGGATGCGGCAGAGGACGGGGAAGGCGGTGATGGACATTGCCACGCCGGCAAAGAGGAGGTAGTTTCCAAAGGAGACGAGGGACGTGTCGATGTACTTTGTGTACATTGGCACGGCGAGCGCGGCGCCCAGCCCAAAGGGGAGTATCATTCCCGCTGCGGAGATTGCGAGGCTGGCGCGGGCGTTGCGTTTTATGAGCCTTGTGTCGACCTCGAGGCCCACGACGAAGAGGAAGAGGACGAGGCCGATATTCGCGGTGAGGTTGAGGTAGGGGATCGAGAGGGGGTTAAAGATCGCGTTGGTGAAACCGGGGATACGACCCATTGCCGTTGGACCGAGGAGGATGCCGCCGATGACCTCGCTGATCACCTTTGGCTGCCTCATGCGGCCGAGAAGGAGGCCGAGGAGCTGGGTGAAGCAGATGATGATGAACAGCTGGATTACCCACAGCCGGATCGGGTCGGTCGTGTTCACCGCCGCGGGGTTCTGGCCCTGCAATAGACCGCCCTAGGGACCCTGTTAGCATGCTACCTTGCGCGAGGAGGGGGAGGACGTACCTGTGTGGGCGCTGTGCGGGCGAATACATTTGAAGCTGAGCGGGCGACGTGGATGAGCGACTCTGAGAATGAGAGGGACGGCATCGCGCGTGCTCGTGCAGGGCGATGGGGGGGGAAGACGCTGTGTGGGGCTTGATAGGGGACGGGATGGACTTATAAGGTGTTGAGAAGTGGGTGCGGCGATAGACGGTGGTGGATGGGTTGATATCAAGACGGGGGAGCGGACGAGGGGGGGATGGTCGACCTGAGCCGGGATGGGTCTTAGTTGTGGGATCCGCCTCGCCCGTGGCACGTCACCGGAATCGGACTCGGATACCCTGATCAAAGGAACGTGAAACAGAAACCTTGGGCATGTCTCACTCTCATTGGCCAAGCGATGATATCCCATCACACCCCTGACCGTCTCACGGCCCGCACTCAATTCAAAACATAAAGATACGCCCTGGATAATGAAAGACACTGCCGATATCAGTTCAGATCAGCATCCCCCAGAACTGCCGCACTTGTTACGTGCTTCACCAGGGGTGGGCGGTGCAACAATCCCGGCTTGGCGGCTCGAGGCGGCCGTATGCGTGTGCGCGCTTGGCAATGGACATGCGCCCGTCCAAGCTCCAGGAGTCAACAATCATTCCCGCGCCACCAACTCGAGCAGTAAAATAGATTACATTCCCCCGTGCCCCTAACGACCCCACTCCCCGCTGGCATGCAATGATGTCTACACCAGCGCGCTGGCACGGTCGCCCCTCTCTTTTGATGCCCCTTTCAACATTCCCCGCGCTCCACAGTACTTCTACTTCTGCTGCCGCCGGAAGTACGGTTTCTCGATCAGGTGGATCGGCTGCTGCCCCTCTGGCACACCAGGGATCTCCTTCTTGTAGCCCTAAGCGCATGTCAGCTCCAGGATCCCACTAGCGTCACCCCTGCTCTCCCATGGAGGGAGGGCGAAGGCCACTCACGAGCTTTGTGAACGCGCACGCGTTCAGCGGCCGCTCCTCCTTCCTGCACGCATAGTAGTACTATCCCACCGCGGCGCATCAGCCCTGCCCCTCCCAGGCACACGAATGGGGCGCACCTGGTTATTCCACTCCAAGCAGTCCCAGTGCGCCTGGAACTCGGCCGCACACGCCGCCCGGAGCTTTGTCAGCCTGCACGACGGGTCAGCGCGGGCCAGGTTTGGACAGGAAGGGAGAGGGATGGGAAGGGGACGCACACGTCCTGCGCGCAACGAGTCACTTTGCGCCCTTCTTTTAAGCAGTGCGCCGGGTCCCGGCTCTCGTTCTTGCAGAGCATGAAGTCCTCTTTGTGCACGAGCGACACAATGCATCACAAGATGAGCAATAGCAGCCCAGAAAGCAGAGAGGGAGGAGGGAAGAGGACAACCCATAGTCAGCCGTGCTCCTCACAGTTGTCAACACGAAAAAGCGCACCATTAAACTCCTTACACGCGTCACCAATAAAGTACGCCGCGCTCTTGAGCGGCGCGCTCGTCGTCCCGATCTCCTGCAGCGGCGGGAGGGGGTCGCCAGGCACGGGTGTGAGCGGGTCCGCCGCAGTCTTGTTCTCCGCCATTCTTGCTCTTGTGCAGGTCTAGTGCTTGCGCAGATGGCCCCCGGACTGAGGGTGAGGCGTCTAGAGGTCACCGTGCTCGGAACACTGGCAGACAGAGGACGCCGGATGCGGTAAGATGCTGTTTGCTTCCGGGGGGATTGCTCCCGCTCAACCAGGTCCATGATCGTGGACTTGCCCTACGGTGCCCGATCGTGTCCTACGCCGATGAGTTGGTCCCGACCGAAATAGCCTGCTCGCCGTTAACTTGAACTCTTCGCGACCTGGATGTGTTGTTCCTCCCATTCACAAAAGCTATATAAGGCCTTGAATGCAAATGCGGAAATGGGCCTTGGCTGAACTCCCGTAATATCCGCAACACTGTTACAAAACATCATCTGCTGATACTTATCATGGCACTGTTCCAGCCTGCTCCTCCCCCGTCGACTCCTCTCGCCGAATGGAGGGTAATGTTTCCTCCCTAACCGGGACGCTGCTCTACAATTGCTCATTTTCTCCCCTCATAGCTTCTGTCTCCCAATGCTGGGGTCCGCGTCTCTCCTCTGTGTCTCGGCGCCATGGGCCTGGGTGATGCCTGGGGGGACTTGATGGCCGGTGTCATGACCAAGGACGAAGTCTTCAAGGTACATCGACCGTCCGTGCTTGAAGGGTGTCCAATTTCTCATGCTTCGCAAAGCTGTTGGACGTGTTCTTTGAGGCTGGGGGCAACTTCATCGATACCGCTAACAGCTATCAAGACGAACAGTCAGAAATCCTGATCGGCGAATGGATGAAGGCTCGTGGCAATCGTGACCAATTGGGTATGCTGTTTATCCGTCATCATCAACGCGTGCTGAGCCCTTGTAGTTCTTGCGACAAAATATAGTACCTGCTACGTCAGAGGTCGCAAGGATATCAAATACTTTGCCAACTACAACGGCAATCAATCGAAAAGTCTTCATCTCTCCATTCGCGACAGTCTGACGAAGCTTCAGACCGACTATATCGATCTCCTCTGGCTTCATTTCTGGGACTACACAACATCGATACCGGAGCTGATGCAATCGCTGGATGCCCTCGTCAAGGCGGGCAAGGTCTTGTATCTTGGCATCTCGGACACTCCAGGTATGTACAAAGCCGCGTGCCGCAGGATGAGCTAATTGGGAACATCGATAGCTTGGATCGTGGCTAAAGCAAACCAATATGCTCGCGACCACGGCATGGCCCAGTTCGTTGCCTGTAAGTCACATGGTTCTCATGCGACAACTGCCACAAAGGCTGACACGCGGTACAGACCAGGGCAAGTGGAGTTGCCTAGACCGCGATTTCGAAGGTGACATCTTGCCGATGTGCCATGCGGAGGGCATGGCGGTCGTACCTTGGAATGTCGTTGGAGGTGTAAGACCCATCCGGCATTATCAAACAAACGGCATTAACTTTTTTGTGTAGGGCAAGTTCAAGACCGCCGCTCAGGTTGCACAGAGGAAGAAAGAGTCAGGCGGCCTGCTGAGGACATTTGCTCAGGACCAGACGGAAGAAGAGAAGCAGATCAGTGCTGCCTTGGAACAAGTCGCCAAGGAGGTTGGCGGTGACGCTTCCCTTGCGAACGTGGCCATAGCGTATTGCTTGCAGAAGCAAGCTTACGTCTTCCCCATTATCGGCGGCAGGAAGCCGGAGTATATTCTCGAAAATATCAAGGTCTGTACGACATGACTGCCTTATTTTCCCGGCTCACTCCTCGATCCCTTAGGCTTTGTCCATCAAGCTGACCCTAGACCAAATCGACTTCATCGAAAGTGCAGTTGCTTTCAAGTTACCCTTCCCCCACAATATGCTTGGCACCGACCCTGCCCTTACGAGAAATGGGCGATGGAGCGGTGTTTTCATGAGCAGCGGCGGCGTCATCAAGTTTTCCAAAGCTGAAGCGCCGATCCTCCCGTCTGAGGGCGTTGAGGAGCAAGTAGACATGGGATCTGCACTCGGTGGCGGGGCTTCACGTAGCAAGTAGCGTTTTTTCTACCTGCGGTCCGGCGAAAACAACTTAGCGAATGACTACACAGACAGCTGACGAAAGCGTTGAATGAACCTCGATTCCGGGCTGCTCAAGACCATCCATAAGATTATCGGGATATTCCCATAACCTTACCGTGTCAGCACGGCCGCCCAAAACACATAGAACTGAAAGTCTTGGTGTTCGAGTTGGCACTCCCGGAGCTTCCTCACCGGTCTGCATTCCTGCAACAAACAGATCCTTCTCAGGGGCAGCCAATCTACCATCAACTCCTGTGCATGCCTCCGCAGGATTCCACAGTGCGGGTACGATTCTGGGAGAACTTGCTCTTGTCCGGATGGGCTGATACTGTACCGTGACATGCGAAGATCGCCGCAGGTTGGGGCAGTGGGACGCGCTCGGCTGACTCCTGCTCAGGGGTGCTGGTGCGGCGCTTGTTCAGGGGAGCGGCTGGCGGCTGGTCGACCAGCAGGGGCATGACGCGGAGGTGCTCCCCGGACATAGTTCTTGTCTTTGTGATCCCTGCCGTGGCAGCTTCTGTCCTTCGGCTGCGCCCAGAACCCCAACTTCCGACCGTCAGCACCAGCAGATGCATCATCTGCATATATTCACTACAACCCGCAGGAGAAGGCTGGCTGGAGTCGGAACGATCCAGAGTTCGGCGTGCCCATGAAAGCGCTGTAGCGGCATATTCCACAAGGCACGCTGTCAACCCCAGCCCCTGAGGCTGTTAGACGAACTGACGTCATGACGCATAGGTTCGTATTGAGGGACTTTCCCCGAAGCCGGCGCAGGAGAGCGCATCGGGCTCATGCGCATTGTTGTCGTGGGCATCCCCTATCTCCAGGCGATCCTGTTCTAGCATGATCTGCAAAACAAATCAACTTGACGGATGCCGGAGAGTCTGCTTGAACCCGTCGCCCACTTGGATGTGACGCCCACCCGGACCGGGGCCAGCCACCCGGCACCCTGCAGCTCAGCAGACCGCTACACGGTGCGACTTCGGAGATGATACAATAGCAATGACTAGGCGCCGAGAGGTACTTCCCAATTGCCCAGGGTGTATCGCTTTTGCCTGGTGATCGTGGAGAGCCCACTCGCAGGTGAAAGCGAGGGGCCTGTGACCCTTCCGCTTCCGTCGCTCTTAGCCTCGGAAGAAAGGTTCTCCCGGTGACAAGTCTCCGGGGGTCCTGCGAACGGCACAACAAATCGTCCAACAAGGCAAACCACACAAGATCCTCTACATCCTGGGCCTATACTGCGATTTTCTGGACAATGATCTAAAGCTGGAAGATCGATCTGCGCCGCAAGGTATGACAAAGACCAGACTCGCAGATAATCCGTGACGTCTCTTTTTCCGATTAGCGGAATGGACGGCTAAAAGGTTGCGGAACTCAGCATCAGCCGTCGTCACACGCCGCAAGCTGGTCACTCTATTGTCGATCTTGTCTGGTTGCGCTCGTATGGGCGCGGAACGGGCGGTTAATCAGCTTTCCCGGTGATCCAGTGCGCGCCTATATAGCGATGGACCTCACTCCCGGAATTCCGACAATCGCCCAGACATTCAACTGTCTATTGCTGAGCTCTATCTGAGTGTCAGCCTACGCCCATATTCTTTACTCATCTAAAGAATTCCCCAGCCCCCAACATGCCCGTCGCTATTGAGCAACCCTTCCAAGTGATCCCTACTCTGGACTACTCTCTTGTCGATGGCAGTCCGGAGGAGCGAAAGAGGTTCAAAGCCGATCTTCTCCATGCTCTTGTCAACGTCGGGTTTATGTACTTGAAGAATACCCCCGTGACTCAGGCGCGTGGTATCTTCGTACGGAGTCTGTTAACTCATCTATGACGGCAGGAGCAAGTCAACCAGCTTCTCGGCTATATCCCCAAAGTCTTTGACCTTCCCGTCGAAACCAAGATGACTTGTTCGATGCTCAAGTCACCCCACTTCCTCGGATATTCTCGGCAGGGCCAGGAGTTCACCAAGGGCGCTCGTGACAACAGGGAGCAGTTTGACTTTGCCACGGACTATGCCTGTACGTGGAAGGAGGGGGATATGGAATGGAAGAGACTGTGGGGTCCTCCTCTGGTATGCGCACAGCTGCCGTCTTTCTTTCGAGCTCGTTCATTCCATTTCTAGTACCCACCTGAGGAATCGCTGCCTGGTTTCCGGAAGTGCATCGTTGATTACCTCAACGGTGTTGCTGGCCTTGGCTTCAAAGTGGTCGAGCTAATTGAGGAGTGCTTGAAGGTCCCTGCTGGCAGCCTTGCTCAATTCTACGACGAGGAGCGGATGCAGCAGCGCCTTAAACTGCTCAAATATGTTGACGCGTCTAACCTTCGCCCTGAAGACGGCACCCAGGGTGTTGGTCCTCATTTCGACCACGGCCTCCTTACATTCCTTTTGCAAGCTACTGCTCACCCTGGTCTGCAAGTCCAAAACAAGGCTGGTCAGTGGATCGATGCCCCTCCTGTTCCCGGCACGTTCGTTGTCAACATCGGCAAGGCTCTCGAGATCGCTACGCAAAATGTCTGCATTGCCACATCCCACCGCGTCATTTCACCGCCGAAGGGGATGGGGTCCCGCTACTCCGTCCCTTACTTCCAGAGCTTCTCTCTCGCGGCCAAGGTTAACCAGGGCATCCCCATTCCGCAGGAGATCCTCGATCTCAAGCGTGGCCGCGGCGAGACTGGAATCGTCGAGTCCGTCAACTACTCGGAGTACGCGACGGAATGCAATGGTCACGTGCAACTCATTGGTCGTATCAAGTCCCATCCAGATGTCGGTGAGAAGTGGTATCCTGAGCTCTTCAATGAGCTTTTCCCTGATGGACGACCGTCGTTTGGCGCCGCCTATTGAATTCGTCTTCTCGGAATAGTAGGAGCATTCGACGTGTAATGCATAGGACAGATCATCATTCAGTGCTAGCGTAGGGATTTTTTGCATTCTTTCGCCAACTTGCTTTAGCCGGATAGCCACAGGTAGAAGAGACGCACTACTTGCTGCCGCCACCAAGTGCAGTAGCCATGTCTACTTCCTCCTCAACGCCCTCAGACGGGAGGATGGGGGCTTCCGCTTTGGAAAACCTGATAACACCACCGCTCGTCATGAAGATGCCGTTCCACCCCCCATTTCTCGTAAGGGCGGGGTCGGTCCCGAGCATATTGTGGGGGAAGGGTAACTTGAAAGCAACTGCACTTTCGATGAAGTCGATTTGGTCGGGAGTCAGCTTGATGGACAGAGCCTAAGAGCTCGAGGAGTGAGCGGAGGGGAAGTACGGCAGTCATATTGCACAGACCTTGATATTCTCGAGAATATACTCCGGCTTCCTGCCGCCGATAATGGGGAAGACGTAGGCTTGCTTCTGCAAGCAATACGCTATGGCCACGTTCGCAAGGGAAGCGTCACCGCCAACCTCCTTGGCGACTTGTTCCAAGGCAGCACTGATCTGCTTCTCTTCTTCCGTCTGGTCTTGAGCGAACGTCCTCAGCAGGCCGCCTGACTCTTTCTTCCTCTGTGCAATCTGAGCGGCGGTCTTGAATTTGCCCTGCACAAAAGGTTAATGCAGATCGTTCGATAATGTGGGTCGGTCTTACGGCTCCAACGACACCCCAAGGAGCGACCGCCATGCCTTCCGAATGGCACATTGGCAGGATGTCACCCTCGAAGTCGCGGTCCAGGCAACTCCACCTGCCCTGATCTGTACCACTTGTCAGCCGTTGTGGCAGACATCTGTTAAGAACCATGTGACTTACAGGCAACGAACTGGGCCATGCCGTGGTCGCGAGCATATTGGTTTGCTTTCGCAACGATCCAAGCTGTCGAGAATCCAAGTTAGCTCACGTTGTAGCATAAGGCGTTATGCGTACCTGGAGTATCCGAGATACCGAGATACAAAACCTTGCCGGCCTTGACGAGGGCATCCAGCGATTGCATCAATTCAGGGACCGATGTTGTGTAGTCCCACCAGTGTACCCAGAGCAGATCAATATAATCGGTCTGCAGCTTCTTCAGACTGTCGCGAATGGAGACATGAAGACTCTTGGAGTGATTGCCGCTGTAGTTGGCAAAATACTTGATATCCTTGCGACCTCTGACATAGCAGGTGGTGAATTTTGTTGCAAGGACTGCGAGGAGTCAGCAGGCGCCGATAGCGCCGAATAAACAAGCATACCCAATTGGTCACGATTGCCTCGGGCTTTCATCCATTCGCCGATCAAGATCTCAGACTGCTCATCTTGATAGTTGTTAGCAGTATCGATGAAGTTGCCGCCAGCCTCGAAGAATACATCCAACAGCTTTCCGAGGCATGAGATTAGGACAAAATACAAGCAGGGAGGGTCGATGTACCTTGAAGACTTCGTCTTTGGTCATGACACCGGCCATGAAGTCTTTCCAGGCATCACCCAGGCTCATGGCACCGAGACAGAGAGGAGAAACGCGGACACCAGCATTAGGAGACAGAAGCTATGAGGCGAGAAATGAGCATTCTGGAGCTGCGTCCCGATTAGGGACCAAATATTACCCTCCATTCACCCAGAGGGGTCGACGGCTTCGGAGCAGGCTGGAACAGTGCCATGATTAAGTATCAGTAGTCGATGTTTGGTGGTATGCGATATTACCGGAGTTCAGCCACGGGCGAGTGTCATTTCTTCGTTTGCGTCCAGTCTTATATACCTTATGTGAATGGCAGTATCGACACGTCCAGGTCACGAGCAGTCATGGATCGTGCCGGACAAGTCGCGCGGCCCAGGATTAGTCCATGACCGCACTTCCACGCCCGTCCATGCGGCCAGCCTTAGTTCTATCGAGGGTCCAGCCTTGGGCCAGCCGCTCTCGCGGCTGTGCTGACAGGGTAAGGTCATGGAAATATCCTGGTAATTCTATGGAGGGTTTGAGGCAACCGGGAGTTGTTCCTGGCCAACGGAGTTGGTCCAGGTCTGGCACGCAAGAATGGGGATGTCGGTAAGGGTCCAGGATGCCCGAGCTTCGAGAAGCTCTTCTTGCAGTCACATGACTCACCCTCTCATGATGGCATGATGCGTTTTAAGCCGAGATGCTCTGCACCAAGGTGACCGCAATAGAGCTTCAGTGGCCCTGCACGAGATTTTATGATAATGTTGTGGTACAGACAAGCTCAAAAGTCGAGTGTGCTATCATTTGAAATGAAGGTTAAACCCCCCGCCGGAGGCGGGGGGCGAGGCGTGCCCGTAGGGACGCTTCAAATGGGCGAGCGGAGCGAGGCCATTTGAAGGGGCACGGAGGGCGCAAGCTGCTCGCCCTCCGTTGGCCAGGCTTCCCGGAGGGTTTTCCTATTTTCATGAGCTGTCTGTGCATTCTTTCGCCAACTTGCTGTCGCGGGACTACAGGAAGAACAAACGCATTACTTGCTACGTGAAGCCCCGCCACCAAGTGCAGTCGCCATGTCTACTTGCTCCTCATCGCCCTCAGACGGGAGGATGGGCGGTTCTGCTTTGGAAAACTTGATGACGCCCCCGCTGGTCGTGGCCGCGCCGTTCCACCGCCCATTTCTCGTAAGGGCAGGGTCGGTCCCAATCAGATTGTGGGGGAAGGGTAACTTGAAAGCAACTGCACTTTCGATGAAGTCGATTTGGTCGAGGGTCAGCTTGATGGACAGAGCCTAAGGGATCGAGGAGTGAGCCGGGAAAATAAGGCAGTCATGTCGTACAGACCTTGATATTTTCGAGAATATACTCCGGCTTCCTGCCGCCGATAATGGGGAAGACGTAAGCTTGCTTCTGCAAGCAATACGCTATGGCCACGTTCGCAAGGGAAGCGTCACCGCCAACCTCCTTGGCGACTTGTTCCAAGGCGGCGCTGATCTGCCTCTCTTCTTCCGTCTGGTCTTGAGCGTACATCCTCAGCACGCCGCCTGACTCTTTCTTCCTCTGTACAACCTGAGCGGCGGTCTTAAACCTGCCCTGCACCAAAAAAGTTAGGGCAGTTTGTTTGATAATGCCGGATGGATCTTACGCCTCCAACGACACCCCAAGGAGCGACGGCCAAGCCCTCCGAATGACACATTGGCAGGATGTCACCCTCGAAGTCGCGGTCCAGGCAACTCCATTTGCCCTGATCTGTACCGCATGTCGGCCCCTGTGGTATATGTCGCATGAGAACTTTGTGACTTACAGGCAACGAACTGAGCCATGCCGTGATCGCGAGCATATTGGTTGGCTTTCGCAACGATCCAAGCTGTCGAGAATCCGAGTGAGCTCACGCTGTAGCATAACACGTTATGGGTACCTGGAGTGTCCGAGATGCCGAGATACAAGACCTTGCCGGCCTTGACGAGGGCATCCAGCGATTGCATCAATTCAGGGATCGATGTTGTGTAATCCCACCAGTGGACCCAGAGCAGATCGATATAGTCGGTCTGAAGCTTCTTGAGACTGTCGCGAATGGAGACATGAAGACTCTTGGAGTGATTGCCGCTGTAGTTGGCGAAATACTTGACATCCTTGCGACCTCTGACATAGCAGGTAGTGAATTTTGTCGCAAGGACTGCGAGGACTCAGCAAGCGCCGATAGCGCCGAATAAGCAAGCATACCCAGTTGGTCACGATTGCCGCGAGCCTTCATCCATTCGCCGATCAGGATCTCAGACTGTTCGTCTTGATAGTTGTTAGCGGTATCGATGAAGTTGCCACCAGCCTCAAAGAACACATCCAACAGCTTTCCGAGGCATGAGATTAGGACAAAATACAAGCAGGAACGGTCGATGTACCTTGAAGACTTCGTCCTTGGTCATGACACCGGCCATGAAGTCTTTCCAGGCATCGCCCAGGCTCATGGCACCGAGGCACAGAGGAGAAACGCGGACACCAGCATTGGGAGACAGAAGCTATGAGGCAAGAAGTCAGCTGTTTTGGAGCTGCGTCCCGATTAGTGATGGAAGATCACCCTCCATTCCCCCAGAGGAGTCGACGGTTTCGGAGCCGGCTGGAACAGCGCCATGATTTAGTATCAGCAGATGATGTTTTGTTGTTGATGATAGTATCGCAGTTCAGCCAGATGCCATTTCTGCGCTTGCGTTCAAGGCGTTATATGCAGCACCTTCTGTGAATGGTAGGAACAACACATCCAGATCACGAGGAATCAACGACGGGCGAGTTCCGGACCAACTCATCGGCGTAGGACAAGACAGCGCGGCGTAGGACGAGTCCATGAGCGCATTTCCACGCCCGTCCATGCAGTTCTGTCGATGGTTCTGCCTTTGGCGAGCCGCTCTCCCATCATCACATTCTCTCCGTGGCTGTGCTCAAAGAGTAAGGTAAGGTTATGGAAATACCGTGGTAATCCTAGGCTGCTTTGAAATGGAAGCAATTTGTCAAGCAACCGGGACGTCAGGGAGTCAGGGTAATTCTATGGCAACTACATCGCCCGGCAACCCGGTGCCGAGCGTTGTGGCAATGTAATGATGATAGGGTCCCGATGGAATCCGGTCATATCGGTACGAAGCGCGGCTCGGGGCCAACAAGGCGTGAACGTGGACCATAGGCGTATCTATCCATCCTTGCTCCATTCAACATGCGTGGGCGTGCAGAGTTGGCGTCGTCGACCTCACAAGCCTTGTCGCCCAGTGCCCAAGAGCTGCCATTGAACCTTCACACACTTGCCAAGACCGAAGAGGTATTTGCGAAGTTGCCCGTGCCGCCCGCGGGGCCCGGCACGTCCTCCCTCCCTCACCCGAACCCCACGCACTCGTTTTGGACCCACTCAACTCCTGACGCAAATCCTCTGGCGAAGGAAGGTAGTAATGCACCATTACCTCCTGTCGTGGACGTAGCGATCATTGGCTCTGGCATTTCTGGCATCGGTGTCGCTTATCATTTGGCCGAGCTCTTGAAGAAGGGTCAGATCCGCAAACCAATCACCATTGCAGTGTTCGAAGCGCGCGATTTTTGTGCGTGTAAAGGTTCGGCGAGACTAAACTTACTAACATTGAGATAGGTGCGGGTGCGACGGGGAGGAATGGAGGTGAAAAACGCGAAACTCAAAGATCTCCACTGTCTGCTCATAAACATGTGTTGCACATTAGGTCATTTGACGCCTAACGTATACGGTTCGTTCACCCATCTATCCCAGGTCTTCGGCAAGGATGAATGCCTGAAATCGCTCCACCTTGAACGACAGTGTGTGGAGGATATTGTGGGCATCATCAAGAAGAACAAGTGGGAGGCCGATGTGGACTTGGTTGATGGAGGGAATCTGAGGTTGCATTTCACGGACGACGAGGAATTGGAGGAAGAGATGGACTTCAAGGCTGCTCAGGAGGCCGGCATTGACTTGACGGGTGTGGAATGGCTTGATGCCGAGGAAACTAAAGAGGTGCGTGGTCATTCATCGTCCCGAGAGAACCATGGCTCAGCGCTCACACAGAAATACGGTGCCTCCTTCCCTTCAACGCGCATCAACGCCTACAACGTCTATCCCCTCAAGCTCGTGACCAAGCTGTTCAACTTTGCAAAGACGACTGCGACCTCATCTTGGTCATACTTGAACCCTTTCTCCTGGTTCCGCCCTGCACCACGGTACTTTATGTCCCTCTACACACACACCCCAGTGACTTCCATCACGTCCGGGACCTTGCCATGGAACGTCTGGGCATTGGAGACCCCGAAGGGAAGCGTCATGGCCAAGGTCATCGTCCACTGCACCAACGCGTATGTGTCGCACCTGTTGCCTCACTTGTCAGGACCAGATGGTGTCGTTCCGACTCGTGGACAAGTTGTCGCTACGCGTGCGGCCGTTCCGCGAGACAAACTGTGGAACACCAGCGGTGTCGGCAACGAAGGGTTCGAATACTGGTTCCCTCGCCCTGCCAAGTCGGATGACAAGGATGGGAAACCCCTCATCATCCTTGGCGGTGGGCGCGAGAGCTCTGGTCCCAAGTACGAATTCTACACCACCGATGACTCGTCTATCAACCCGGAAGTGAGCGACACGCTGAGGAAGTTCTTGCCTGCCGTGTATCCGGATCAGTTTGAGAAAGGCAAGGAGCCGGAGATGGAGTGGACCGGAATAATGGGCTATACGAAGACCTACGAACCCATAGTGCGTGTTCCATTTCACTCCGGGATTGCTCAAGCACTAATCTGAGACATGCAGATTGGTCAAGTATTGGATGCGGCCGGTCAAGTCGTCCCTGGGCAGTATATGAGTGTTGGCTTCAGCGGTCATGGCATGACGCGCGCGTTCAGATGGTGGGTCGCCTGTGAAGCTCCTCTTGTCATCGCCTAATCAAGTGTTTCAATAGCTCCGAGGCGATCGCATCCATGGTCCATGACGAGTTATCTGGAAAGCCAGTAACGGTGCCGGACTGGGTACCTGGGCACTATAACCGGGGATGGAAGAAGGGTCAGGGCCGGACGTCCGATGACTCTTGGGTAGACGCCGGACAAGCTATTGACCATGTGTGATGAGGAATCTATCTCTTCATTGCAGCTCACTACGGAGATGGTAGGCAAAGTCCGGGAAAATATCCGTAGAGTAGGTAAGTGTAGCTATTAGACAGCTTGATACACGAGTGTAGCGAGTGTGTAGGAAGGTATATTCTGTTGTGAACGTGTCGATCGTGATGTGGATGGAGGCAAGTCCGTGCTAAGAAAGTAAACCAAATTGCCGATGGAGAGAGGATAAGAAATGGAGCATAACTGCAAACAGATACAGATGAAATGAAACGAGTCCGATCAATTTCCGCTCGAACTTGGTCTTCTCTTGGAGGACTTTCGTGGAACGCTGGGCGGTCCGGTGGAGGGAGGGGTAGACGATCCTGCAGCATCGGCGCTTGCAGACTGCCCATGCGCCGGCACGAACTCTGAGGTGCCAACTGATGGGGATCCAGCGATGCCCGGCGTGGATGGAGGGCCACTTGATCCACCGTTCCCGCTGGACTTGAGCGGTCGCATAACAACGAAAGAGCGCCCACTGACGGCTGGCTTGTCCTGACCTTGCTGGGTCTTCGTTTTCTCCAACGCTGCAAGCCGTGGTGCAGAGAGAACGTCGCCTTCACTGCGCCTACGATTCCGTCGGAACCAGTTTGTGGGCCGCTCTTGAGTAGATCGTTCGTCTCCCTCGTCATCAGAGGTCTCCATTGGATTCGACAAGCCTCTGAACCACCGCTTTCCCTTCTTTGCCTTTGCCGCAGCCTCATTCTGAGCGACAATGGCCGAAGTGGGAGGCGGCAATGGCGCTTCTCGCGGAATCCCGATCAGGCTCAGCCGAGAAGTAGACGCAGCAGCAGCGATCGAACCAGAGGCTATCCTAGCCATAGGGACCCCAGTAGACCGTGATGGCCCACTCTGACTCTGAGTAAGTGGAGGAAATGCTAGAGCAGACGCGTCTTCAATGATCGCTGTTTGTGACTTGGTTCGTACATGCAATCTAGGGGGCGGTGTTTGAGGCTCTTCGGCAATCACTTGAGTACCCGGCCATGACGACGGCGGGGCTGTAGGAGAACTCCGTGGAGTCGTATTTGCCGCCCTTGCTGCTGCTAAGGCGCTCCTACCGCCAGGAGAGACCGGCCGCATCATACGTGCGCCGGGTGGCGGAGATGCAGGCGCCACAGGTGGTGCAGCACCGCGAGGTAGAGACGGAGGTGGAGTGAGCATTGTATAAGGTGATTCAAAGTTGGCTCGACCCCCTCGGACGCGAGTGAATCCGGATTGCGGGGCAGGAGCCTGGGGCTGCTGCGGCAAAGATGCCATGCTGTCGAGACGTTCGTGACTGACACCTGATGGCACGGGGGATGTCGCCACAGCAGTGTACTGCGGAAACGGTTGCCAAGCGCGCATGATACTGAAGTTTGCCTGATCCTCGTCCAACGTCTCCTGATATGGGCGGCCAACATGAGCTGGGCTGAGGAAGGAGCGATCTGTGGAAGCCGTTGGCACCGATGCATACGTAGGCCGTGTTCCAGATGGCGGCCCCAGCATGTTTGCAGAGCCTGCAGGATTGGACAAATTCCGCGAGTGGTTCCTGCGCCTATTCTTCTTGTGCCTGTCAGGGAAGCATCCCACCCCAATAGCACCGGCGAGACCGGAATCGTAGTCATTCGCAGACTTGTCGAATGAAACACCAGTGACAAGTCGAACGACCCCTTCCAGGATCTTCATCACCAGCATCAACAGGAACTGGAAGTAGATGAGACCTTGAATGATCAAGATGGTGACAGCGATCCATCCACTAGCCGCAGTGCCAACAGATACCTGCAAGTCGGGTCAGATGGCAATCATGTCCTACTACAAAGGTGGACGTACAGTTGGAGACAGGATGACCAGCAACACTGCAGTCGCGATACGCCCAACGACAAAAGCGAAGCTCAATATACCCATATGCGCCCCCTTGCCCCACGGCAAGAAGATGCTGGTGGCCAGAGCGGTGGACACCTCCACGACCAGGAAAACGACAGCCTGTGCTATGCCGCTCTTCCAACCTGCGCCAATCACGATCCCGATCGCAAGGTTGCTGAGCAGTGGGACACAGGCGAACATCTGCGACTTCTGCATATACGTGTTGTAAAATGGTCCGAATGCCAAGAGTGTTCTTGTCGCATCGTATAACTTCGAGGTCGGGATCGTGGCAACGCGTAAGAGCAGCAGAGCCGGGATGATAACAGAGAATATAGCAAACGCCAATGCTGCAAGGACGATAGACGTGATGGTGGTGTCTGAACGATCCAAGCTGAGCTGGTACACGGAGAAGATGGTGATAGGGAAGTGGAACAGAAGCAGGAGACGAACAAGGTTGCCGTGGAGGACATTCCCGTGAAAGCTGCCTTGGCCCAGCCTGTAGTGCCACCATTTGCGACCACCCGCGGATCGAACCATGCCATGTCCCAGGGTCGAATGACCATGTCCAGAGCCAGGCATGTTGTCGTCGCTCCGTGTACCTTCGAGTTCGGAGAAGTCCTTTGCCACACTGTCCAGTGCGGCGCTGTAGGTTGGGCTGCGAGAACCGGGGAAGATGGCGCTGACGCGCTTGGGGCCAGACATCACGGTGCCGATCCACGACAGGAACCAAATGAACAAGCTGATGACGATCACACCTCCAGTGATGATAAGGAAGAGAGACAGGCATATGCCAAACATATCCTGAGGTCGAACGCCGATCATAGCGGCTATCGAAGGAATGCCAGCGTCGGCGTCGGCTGGGAAAGTCAGCAGGTAGTTGGGAGCATCCAGGTCCAAATAGAGAGGCGACGTGCTGTCGACGATCTGGTCGTTGAACTGACCAGGAAGCACAATCGGTGGCGCCGTCAATGGGTCCCAGTGCTTGTCCGCTCCGGTACCCTGGGTGATCGTGACATTGTATACCAAGCTGGCCCATGCAAGCTGCGCAAACATAGGGTCTGTAGACTATGTCAGTAACGGTCGAGATGGCAGCAAAAAGTGTACGCACATGTGAATTGGGGCCACTGCACCGCGACCAGACCGAGGGCAAACGACCACTGCGTGTGGAATATAATGTCCCTTGCCAGCGGCGTGGCAAACCTCAACAATGCGGGAGATGCCGCGAACCTCTCTCCACTGATGGCGCTCGCCAACACCGTTCCGGCCCAACGAATATCACTCCATCCAATGCCACCGCGCCGTCCTCCCCCCCTCCTCCACGCAGCGCTAATCCTCGCCAACCCGTTGACTGCCCAGTACCCAATGGTCAAACCCACGCTGACCCAGAATATGACCACCAGCACACCAAATCGGTTCTGGGCGCCATCGTGGTCCGGCATCGGCGAGGTGTCAACATCGATACAGGCGAGCTCGTATGCCGGATCGGAGGTGTCCACAATGCGGATTTGGGTGGTGATGGTGTTGAAGTCGTACGTCTTGCTGAGTGGGATGGCAGTGCTGAACGCCAGAGGTCCAGGTGAGAGCGGGCAGTAGGTCGCATTGTTCGCAAGCCAGTTTGTCTCGTTGACAGATGATGGAAGCTGGTACGGTAGAGGGGATGCAGGGCGAAGATTAAGACAGAAATAAGAGGCAGAGTCATAGACGTCGAAGGTCAATGAGGAAGCGTTGGTGAACATAGTCGCTATCGTATATATGAGTAAGCGCTCGCAATACAAGGGAGATGCTGAACGTACCCAGCTTGGATACGCCATCAATCGATGCATTCGAAACACCGTAGATGGTGTTATTCGTAGAGCCCAGCACAGTGAAGTTCAACCATCTACCCGGTGTGCCGTCGGGCGTCTGGGTAACGAGCTGTCCATACACGGAATCGATGTGGATTCTTCGTGACGCATTGTAGTAGCTGGCGCTTTGAACCGAGCAAGAGCTGAAAGGGAATTGGAGCGCCTGTCCAACGGCGAGGCGGGCGCAGATGGCGAGCCAAAGGAGCCGACGAAGAAGATGAAACGACATTGTTGAAAGCTGTTAATGTCGCATAACACAAGTGTACTGTCTGAAGTGGACGAGCGCTGGTCTGCGGTGGAACACAGATGGCGGTGGGTCGATTTACGCCGTGAGTGAGCCGATGCCTGCCAGCGGCCTAGCACAGCCCGCTGTGGATAGTGTAGATGTTGCGCCGCGATGCCCGGACGCTACCCTCACAAGTTTGGACGAGGGGCCGGGATGCTGGGAAAGGGTTCGAATATGGCCGACAACGACCAAAGAGACGATGAGGAAGCGATAAAGGACGAGGAGGGGAAGAGAAGAGGTCAGGTATTGTCCGTGCCAAAGGCAGAACCTCGAGGCTGCCGAGGTAAGACCCGCCCTGACAGCGCCGCGCCTTGTGCTTCCATCCTGCTTTAGACTGGACTCGTCGTCACCGCCACGCTTCTCTTGACGCAATGCGCCCCAATAGCCACCCTTCCTTTTCTTACGCAGGTGGTGACTCTAAACGTTCATGCTGTATACCAGGCTCATTTCCTTGGCATTATCTGCCGCTGCTTTCCTGTTTTGCTGGGCCCGACAGATGGACACGTTCAGCCCGCCAAGACCGTCAGACCCTGAGACTCCCGAAAGGCCAGCAAGTAACACGGAAATGGATTTTGACTGCTGGTCCGTCTCCGTGAACATCGGATGGAGACGTCACAGCTCAATTTCCCTCCCAATAATGTCTGCAACACTGTCAGGAGACAGCTGCGAAAGCTATGATTCATCTTGCTCTTCGAGCCCTGTTATCAAGGTCCTGTCGGATTCGCTGTGCAGACGCAGTGCCAGCAAGAGTGTCGCTAGGGCGCCAAATCTTGTCTGGCTAAAATATTACTGTATTCTGCCACAATCGCTCCTTCTCGACGTGGCATTTCTACTTTCTGGTCAACAACAACTGGCACCCAAATTGCTGCCTGAAAGCCTACCCCGCCGCAATCCTTATCGCAATGCCAGCACTGCTCTCTTGCCTTCACTGGGTGTCGTAGGGGTCAGTCCGCCTGGCGTCCAACCATTTCTTACCAACAATGTATTAGCTGACCGATATGCATAAGCAGTCTTTATAACCAAGAATTCATTCACGTGGACTCAAGGAATAGCTTCTAACTCCTCGATGACTAACTCGTCATCCCGTGGCAACGATAGACGTCTAGACTCAGGGTTCTCCGGCTCCCCGCCTATATGGACAATGTGTGGAATAGAAACAGCCCTTCCCTCTTCCCTGGTCACACCAATCGAAACTCGTGTTACGCCTCGGCTATCAGGCTGACTGCGGATTACCTAGGCATCACCGGGTGGCTTTAACGCCGGAGGTGTATAATACGCGGCATGAATAAGCTGCTTACGCGGCTGGAAGAAGCAAGAACTATCCTGAAACACTCGCGAATATTGCCACAGGCCGTGGTGATTGATGCTTCGCTATATAAGACGCGCATGGTATGCTGAATAGAGGATCCTTCTCGGGCTGGATTTCTGTCAGATCTGGAAAAGAAGCTGGTCAAATGCGCAGGGATGGCTCCTTCGCGTGTGGCCGGCTGTGGAGGACCCCTCCGAGCAACGTGCAACCGAAGGTGTAGGGATGGCAGACGGTCTGGTCCGAACCCGAAGACCTGTCGTCTTTCGGTTTGGTGGTCCTAGGGCTGGACCAGCAAAGGACCGGGACGGGTCCTGAATCAGTCCAGGACCGGTCCAAGGGAGGACCGGACCAGGAGCGACACATCGTCAAAACTACGGACTTGTCCGGGACTGAACCGGACTGAACCGGACCACGGCCATCCCTACGAATGTGGTTCTTCATGAACGGGGCGCTAGGACCTAGACCTTTCTGTCCTAGCCGGGCCAAGCAGATTTGCACTTCGCGAATTTGGCCGGAACCATTGGCTCCTACAATGTTCTTATCTGATCCAGGGGCACCTTCACGGCTTAGACACCGCGGCGGACATTCCCGCCGTTGATCGGACTTCGTCAGACTAGTGGAGCCGCCTTGAATAAACCGCTTGGTATTGACGAGCCGGTTTTGCCTATCTCTTGCTTGAGAAGCGGTGGTTCACTAGCAGTGTGTCGACATCCGTGCGATTCCTATTGCTTTCGAAGCTGCTGTTCTTCACCATGGCTACTGCCGCCAAATCAATTGGAGACACCAGTGCGATCCTAAGCAACCACAACTTTGCGGCACCGCGGCGCCTTTTCTGGTGGACATATACGATGAGATCGGTCTCTCGGCGGAGAGGCCGGATGGGAGTGTCGCCTTGTTTGGTAAGTGTCCATCGTTCGTCAGATCGGGAAACCGAGAGTGCATGCACCATTTCTATTAGCTGACTGAAGTTTTTCCTTTTTTTCTTCTACACAGACACATTGACCCCTCGCCTTACCGGCAGATCGCTCACTTCAGACATGCCTACCGAACGAACGCTTTCTTATATATTGACCGAACCAGATGGTCGGCTCAACATCGAACCACAGAACGCCGCTCTTCGCTGGTTCAGCCCCATCGTTCAAGATGTCTCTGCCCTCCGCGTCGGCCAAATCTTTGGCACTTCTTGACGTGGAGAATAACGCTGTTCTCGACGACTTTGTGCAGACCGACACTCCGAACACTGCCTCCATCGAGAAACTAGAAGACCTCTCATCCAGTCCCGTAGTGCCGGCCCTGGTCAGCCTCGACATACCTTTCGAGTCATACCCTGAGGGCGGTCGGGGCTGGTGGGTGGTAGTAGGGTGTGCGATTATATCTGCTGGTACGCCAGGCGGTTGCTATCGTTCATTCCCTTGCTTACCTCCGCTACAGTCACTCTTGGTTCGTTGGAGTGCTTGCGTGCGTGAAAAACTTACTGATGAGTGGCTCACTAGGTTGGACGTAAGAGGATGCAATGGTTTTCAAGTAGTGACACGAAAGGCTGATTTCTCGCTTAGTCTCTCATGGGGAGTTTTCCAGACTTGGTACAAGGAATATCTGTTTCCGGATGTCGAGGACTCGGTATTGAGTTTCTTAGGATCTCTTGCGGGAATGGTACGGCGAATTATTCACTGAGAATTTCCTTCCACTGACATTGTGACAGATATCAACACCGGTCGCCTTTGTCGTGGGTAAACTGGCGGATAAATAGTGAGCTGAGATATCCTCTGAGTGTAGTGACCCATCTCAAATCTCTTTGCTAGCGGATACAGGGTGAACGCATTCACGCATTGGGGGATGTGGTGTCTGACTGCATGGACTAGCCATTCATTACCGCCGGCTGTGCTTGCTGTTTCGTTTCCATGCTCGTCTCCGCCTTTTGCACGGCTCTCTGGCAGTTCTTCCTCGCCCAAGTAAGCTGATTCGGCGATCGTTTGGGCCGTTGCTGATCGGGCGACAGGGTGTGCTAGCTGGTGTCGGCCTTGGCCTGGTTCTTCCCATCGTTATGTCCTATCCTTCTCAGTGGTTCCGCCGTAAGCGAGGACTGGCCACTGGTTTCGTGATCGCGGCGTGTTCTTTCGGTGAGCACTGTTGTCAGAGATTTCGATCCAACGCTGACTCGGACAGCCGGCGGCGCTACTACTCTCATCGCCGAGCAATTGCTTAACAAAATCGGGCTCAGGTGGACCCTTCTCAGCTATGCCTGTCTGTATGGGCTCCTGATGGTGGCGGGCCTTTCCATGCTGAAGAGCAGGGCGCATCCTGGTGTGGCAGCTGTGAACCGCGCAGACCGAATTCGATGGGTCGACCGAGCTTTGTTCGCAGACCCTGTCTTTTGGAGCTTATCCTTAGCCATAATGTTGGCCGTCTTGTGAGTCATGGTTGCCGCGCATCTTCAGAGCACTGATATCAGTTCCGTGGCTACTTATCTCCCTACTTTTACATTGAGGAGTACACCCGCTCCATCATCCCTGGTGTATCGCCCGAGCTTGTCACTGTCCCCGCGGCAGTCATGAACTTTGCAGCTGCTTTGGGACGCACCCTTGTCGGACACGCGGCTGATCGAGTCGGTGCTTGCAATGCCTTCATTATTGCGGTCGGCATGGCTGGTGTTGTACAGCTACTGATTTGGAATTTCGCCTACAATTATGCTACGGTGATGGTCGCTTCCATTACTTTCGGATTCTTCGGTGGAACATTTTTGTCTCTTACTTCTGTGATGGGTGCCTCGCTCTATGGCGTAAACAATCTCGCCACCCTGTCTGGTATCTTGACCTTGTTCAATACCCCAGGCAAGTCACATCTCAGCAGGAATCCGTTTATGTGCTCATGTTCTATTTAGGCAACGCGGCGGGTGCGCCAATCGGTGGAGCCATATTGTCCGCGGCAAACAACAATTGGCATGCTTTGATCTCATACAGCGGTGCCACGCAGATTGCGGGGGCCGCGTTATTATTGTATGCGCGGTTCAAGAGAGAGCCACGTTTGTTTGCAGTCATCTAGTATCCCTATAGGTTCCCAGCATTTGACTCTAGTATCTGTGGAACATAGCAGCTGATAAGAGCGTCGACGACTGGACGGATCTGTATCAATCGAATGCACGTAGATGAGACATTTCTGCCTAAAGAGGGTTCCGGCTTGACGCCATCATATGAGACTCACCCCCGGCCGGCTGTTTTCTCACGGACGCCGTCAATGACGACTCTTTTGGTGGCGAGGGGTCTGTTCACATGTTGTTCAGGCGGCGGCCCGGTGGGAGCTTCTCAGAGGTGCAAAAGCAGGTGTTGAACCCAGTCATTCAAGATCTTGGAGTCTTGCCCCACCGATCACGTAGGAAAGCCGAATGCAGAAGTGTGCATATCCACCATCTGCCGCCGGAGTACTACATGAGATTGCATCGCTTGTCGGCCTTAAGAGAATCGCGACCTGCCGTGGTCTCGCAGCTGTGTTTTGGTCGCAATCGATACCGTCATCTATCTGAGTCACAAATCGAATTCTGGGATTAATCGTATGAGCCTCAATCCTTGAAACCTATATCTGTCTGGAGCTGGCGGAGACATGCTGAACAGTGCTACCGGCACATTCTGAAAGTCGTAGCCTCTGATGGTATCAGATGCGAACCATGCTATAGCGGGCTATCGGAAGGTTTGTCCACAAAGAAGCTCAGCCCGTACCGCGACGTTCTGATTGGAGCCATGCAGCCGGAATCGCCCGCGGAGCCGCTGGCACTTCATGTTTAGCCACGAGTTGAGTCAGCTGAGCAGTTGAGGCTTTCGACAGCCTTTCAACAGCCTCGCAAGGCTTCAGGAAGCGTTGGGTTGCTTGCTGTCGAGTGTGACACTGCCGACGCCTAACTTTGGAGTGAGCTCCTGATGAGGTAGAAACTGGAATGAACTACCGGAGCAGAAGTTCAGAACTCGCCGTTGCTACAACCGACACAAGACGGGTCGGAATGACATAGCTTTAGGCGCCACAGACCTAAGCGACGGATTTGGACCCCTCAGCATGTGGTCAATAACGGCCCCGACAGGAGGTGGTAGCCACAGCGTGATCGGGGAGTATACCGCCGTGACGGCCGTCTGACGGGCCTATCTGAAGGCCGGCCGGACGAGTCCCTAGAGCAACCCAAAGAGCGGCTTCTTTCCCAAATAAGATACCAGAACGGGGATTGATTTGACTCCCCCTTGATGAAGATCTCAGCCGTAGCCTGATCCGCAATAGCCGCGTCAGGCACTTGGTGATAGTGAAAGAAGCGCAGTCGCACGGGGGTGTTGGGGCCTTGGCCGTGGTTCTCTAGGATCTTGGAGAAATGGTATCGCCGGAGATCACAAGAGTCGAGACGGCAAAGCTCGCCGTGCATGTTCTGCCATGTCGTGATGAAAGAAGCCGGGAGGGTTGTTCCCGAAGACAAGGGATATCAGAACGTCCTGCCAGTGCTCGCGTGTCTCGAGATGATCGACCTGAGAAGGATCTGCAAGGCGGAGATCTCGACCTTAGCCATTTCCGGCGAAAAAAAAGTCATCCAGCACGATATGACGAGGCGGTACAAAGCACTGGTCTGTAGAACATCATGTAGGTGCCGAGCGAGTCGGTTGTTCTGTGGAAAGTCCATCCGCCAGCAACAGCCTGAGAAAGCGGTACATCCTGGCTCAACTTCGTGATTTCGCTTGTTGGGCGGAGTATGACATTTCGGTAAAGACCATGCCTTATTCGTACCACGCTGCCGGCATGTTTGTGGGGCGGTTCCTCGGGTTGGCATGGTCACCGCCCCGTCGCCCGTAACGTGTCGGGGAGCACGCGAGAGGAGCACCGCCAGGTGCCGGCTGGGGACCTGCTTCCGGGTGACGCGTCTGCACAGCCTTCGACTTTCATGGGGAGTGGCCGGGGTCCCTTTCTGCCAGCGGCTTCGCCACTGCACGCGACTCACACTCTCGCTGCATCGATCGCCATCTACACTTTGGGATACGGGCACTGCTGCACCCACGGCTATCGAGACATTCCAGGCAACGGCAGTCGAGTGCCTGTGAACAAACATGGAGGAGTCGGCGCAGATCGCGGCCGAATACATAGCCAGTATGTCGCTTCCGGCGCTGGCGGAGACTCGTTGGCTTACTCATCGCCTTCGTACAGGTCTGGACAACCTTCCGAATGAGGTCAAATTCATTCTCAATGAGATCAAGGTGAAGGATACACAGCTGCAGTGTGGGTACTCTATGCAATTACCTTTTTGGATTTGCTCAAGTTGCAGTTAAACAGCCACGATCGGCCGTATCCAATCCCGGGAGGTGAACCTGTTCAAGAACACGCGGAACAACAAGCCCCCCATGAACTATGCCGAGGAGAATGCGACGACGCGAGAAATCGACGACCTGTTCCAAAAGGCTCGGAAGCTGTCGGATGAGAAAGTGGAGCTATCGCGGCGGCTTAAGCGCCTGATCCACAAGGCGAAAGGCCGCTTAGCGGCGGACATGAAGAAGATCACCAAGTTGACCGGGGAACCGATCGTGGAGGAGCTCACTCCGTCAGCTGTGCGTACGGTCGACAAGGTCGCGGAAAGCCTTCGGCTGGCGCTAGCGACACCGAGCTCGGTCACGCCTGTGTCTGCCGGGCCTGCCCAAAAGAGTAAGCGGTTTGTTTACACGGGAAGGTCGGGCACTCATCACCGAATGTTTGCATCACGTGCAGAGAGGCGCTTAGCCGGTGGCCAAGCCGAGAAGATTGTGCTCATTCTCCCGCTCGGGCGATCGAGGCTGTCCCAGGTGCAACCCTCGCCGCTGCGGAAGAGCACGACTGTGCGTTCGCCGGAAGAGTCCGAGGTGGAGGAAGAAGAGGGCGAAGAGGAAGACGAGAGCGACGACAACATCTACTGCTTCTGCCAAAAAAAGTCATTCGGCGAGGTAGGCTCCGCCCAAAGCGCCCTTTTCGGTGCTGCATTGCTCATGGGAAATGCGTATTCTAGATGATTGGCTGCGACAACGATGCTTGCCACTACCAATGGGTGCGTCTTTTACATGTGTTTACGCTCGAGGATTGTTTTCTCACGCTGACGACGGACGTTGCAGTTCCACCTGGAATGCGTCGGACTCAAGCCTCCACTTCCGGACAGCTGGTACTGTTCCGAGTGCTTGAAGAAGGGCTTTGGGGGCCCGGGCGAGAAGAGAAAGGGCCGGAAGGTGAAATGAAACTGGTCAGTCCAGTCCGGACGAGCGGCGGGACGTGCCCGGTCTTCGTTTGCCCTGCGGCGGCCGCCCTGGCCAAGCCGCTCGATCCTGGGAAGTGGGAAGCATGCCCGGCCGTGTTCCACTCTCACGGCGCGAGTGTGAAAACTGGCCGCTGCCTCATTGGGCAATCTGTACGATTACTGTACGGTCTGTGTACGGGCATTCCGCCTTCTGCAATGTGTACACTATTTGCAATTTTATTCTCTTCGCTATGCGAGTTCCGAGGACAAGAGCGATGGGCGTGAAACTCCGCTAGACGCATGGTGTGGCGGGCGGCTTCTGCTTGACCGACGGTCTGCATGGAATGCCTCTGCATGGAAGAGGTTGGAATCTGCGGGCGTGCTGCTGTTGCCGCTCTCGCTGCTTTCAGACTTTGAGGCTGTTGGGCTTGCTACGCGGCTGAAGCTCGCCGCTGGCGCCGTCGTGTTTCGCCGCACCCTGGCACCCTTGCTGCACTTTCTTTCTTGGAAAGTACAACTGACAATAACCACAACGGGCTGTCTGGTCCCATCATCAGGGATGACAATGAAACAAGCTTGTGGCTGCAGGGGTATGTACGTTTACGAAACAGGAGAAGCTTAGGGAAGGAAGGGAATGAACGGGAGAGAAGCGATGCGTGCCAGCGCGCGGTTGTGGGCGACGGCGGAGGATGCGGGAAGGCGCGCCGCGCGGGGCCGTGTTGTAATTGGACTCTCGCGGTGGTGGTCAGGGGTCCTCGTTCCCGGCGGTGGCTCTTTTCACGTGCTGAGCAGTCGTGAACGGCATTCCGGCCTGTGCATGCCCAGGCCGACACTGTGCCCTGAGAGTGGTCGCGGGCGAGGGGGTAACACGCGTCAGAGTAAAGCGGCTCTGGTTGTCCATCGCCATCCTCGACGTGCACAGGGGCTGCTCATCCCTCACCAGAATTCCACAATGTCCCATTCCGGCATATCCACAGCCTCGCTCCAGGAAGCAACGGACATTATCGCACCTCCCTCGAGCCCAACCATCCCCTCCTTCGCCACTACTCGCTCCGACTCCCAACACAGACACAGACACACCGCCGCGAGCACTCTTAAACCCGCCAACAATTCATCCCCTCCAATGCTCAGCCCCAGCAAGTACAACTCGCTCGCCCACGCATTTCCCATCCCCGCCAACTCTCAAAAGGCACATAAGCGGCTCCTCCCCAGTGGCCATAGTGCCCCGCCCTGCCGCCAACCCCCCGTGCCGGTACCGCCCTAGCCCGTCGGAAGGCCACGCCGCCCGCTCGCAACACCGTACCGTACATATTGGCCTGCTTCTGCCCTGCCAAAGGTAAGATTCCCATCGTAACCCCCTCGCCGCAAAGTGCCTTCCTCACATTGCGCCCCGTCTTCTTTCCAGCCCAGGCATTCCCGCACCACACCCTTACAAGCCGAACACTCCGCCGAGCCCCGAGGCCACCATTTCCGACCGCTCTAGCTCCCTTTCCCGTACCGTCGGCGCTCGCCCCTGTCCCGAGAGCATCTAGGGCCCCTCTCCCCGCATCCGACCAGAATTCTTATTCTTCCCGGACCCGCGTAACGCACAACACTAGTCGCGCCACCGAACCCACCCCACCCCCCCATGGACAGCGCACCGTTCAGACTGCCCTCGGACAACCTCTCGAATTCCTCGGCTTCTACGCCCCCCTCGACCGCTTCTCCTCGGACAGACTTCTCTGCGTCCGCAGACGAGTTTGCAATGATATACAATCAGTCCCCGCCACACTCCACAGCTGGTTTCGCCCATCTCGCCGCACGCTCCTCCTTTGACCACTCCGCGCACAACTCGGGCCCGGACAAGCCAACATACCCATTCGCATTCGCAGCGCCCCAGCAGGAGCACAGCATGAGCATGGATGTCCAGTCGCACAGCGCGGCACACGCGCACCAGGACGCGCACGCGCACGCCCCCGCCGCGGCCCAGCAATACTGGTCCGGCTCCTCCTCGACAGACTCACTCCACTCCCAGGGCGCCTCATTCCTCTCCGACCTCCAGCACGCCCAGATCAAGCTCGACCGCCTCCAGCACGAGGCCTCCCCAGAGCTGTACTATTCCCACCCCGCCCCGCCCCAGCAGCTCTCACAGCCTATGCCACAGCCGTGGAATTACACCCCCGAGGCAGAGCTCCCAGACCAGATAGACGCTGCTGCCGCTGCCGCCGCGGCGCAGCACGGGATGACCTATGGCGCTGCGGACGCGGGGACGCTCCTCCGCTCGAGCAGCTACACGAGCTTTGGAAGCGAGCACGGGATGCAGATGGACTACAGCTCGGACTCGGAGGGAAACATCTACGCCACGGCTGGCATGCCCCTCACTGCGGACCCGTCCGCGCTGCATGATGGCCGTCTTGTCACGTACAGGAGCGGAAGCGAGAGCGGGTACGACGTCAAGGAGGAGCGGCGCTCGCCCGAGCTTGGCGGTGGCTACTCCCGCCCATCCTCATCCTCCTCACATCACTCGGTCCAGCCGCTAGTTTTCAGGCCTCAGATGATGCAGGTCATGCACACGGACGACGCTGCGTCGAAGGAGACTCAGGTGAGCGTTCAGGGACCCCTGGGCTTGTATAAGTTTCTGATAATCCTGTCCCAGTTCCTCCGCCGCAAGTGCCACAATTGCCACACGACCGAGCCGCCCTCCTGGCGGCGGAGCACGCTCACACCGGGCAAGATCGTGTGCAACAAGTGTGGCCTGTACGAGCGGACGCACGGCCGCACCCGCCCGCACCGCTTTGACGAGCTGCGCTGCGGCACAAAGGTCCGCAAGACCACAAAGATCGTCAGCGTCATCTCCCGCGAGACAAGCCCGAATACTGCGGCGCGCTTCCGCGCTATGGCGGCCGTCAAGGGCGAGGAGGCTTTCCCCGGCCGTAGGGGGTCCACCATCGAGTCCGAGGGCAGCGATGCCAGCCGCAGTAAGTGACTCATCACGAGCGGATTTGTGCATTCTAACTAATGGACGAACCAGGCGTCTCTCGCAATGGCTCTGCATACAACAGCCCAAATATGGGGCATGCATACCCCTCCGACAGCCCAATCCGTGTTCCTCAAGCACCCATGAAGGCGGCCACCCTGCCCACGCCGAACCCCTACGACACCAGCGCGCGGCCCGTGTCCTCGTCCGCGGACTACTACGCCTACCAGCGCCGCGCCTCCCTGCCAAACTTTGGCATGCCCGCCGATCGCAGCTCTAGCGGCCTCTCCACGCCGGACGGGAGACGCCATAGCGCCGCCATCCCCATGCCCGGGATTCCTGAAGCCACTGGATGGCAGACGATCCCCGTGTCCGAGCTCACCGCCTCGCCCACCCGCAAGCGGGCCTAAGCGAGCGGCGCAGCTCCCAGTTTCCGATTATCTCCTATTTTTCTCAGAAATCCGCCGGTCTGGCGACCCCTCGAGTCGCCCCTTTCCTCTTTCGTCGAAACCACTCGTGTATCACTAGCGGTTGCTGTGCTCTGCTCTTTCGTTCGCTGGCCCAACGCTTCCTCCCTCAGTGCTGTTTATCCCTCAACTCGGCTGTGTCCATACGGATGGGGATGTGTGGTGTGTGGAGCTGTATTCTACCGTATTCTCTTTTTTCGCTTTTGGCCCTCTTCCCGAGTCGTCGTTTTCCTCGACATCCGTTGCATTCCGTATATTACACACCAAACAATCGAAATCCAGTGTTGTACTCTATTATTACCAACCCAGTCGAAGCAATCAATTTTGTGGTTCTTATTATTCCTCTGATGACTGGGTGCTTCTGCGCGCAGAAAAAACGAATCGTGCCGGCATGGGTCGTCCTTCCAAAACCGGTCGTTGTCGCGATTCCCTTAGATACGGGCGGTGACGCAGAGGCGGTGCGAGGGGTTATTGTCAGGAAAAACGTTGTTGGGCTATCGCACGCGCCGCATTGTCTCACACCCTCCCACAGTCGACTTCGCGCGCACCGCACCGCCTTGGATGCAACGCCCCTCGTTTCGCGGTTTCTGCACTTTCTGCGTTTCTGCGCGAAGCACACCGGCAACTCGCGCGCTGGCTTCTATCGCAGTGCCAAAGAGCCTTATTCGGACGGTGCCTTGCGTGAGGGAATAAGGCCGGCCTGCTTCCGCCGGTACAATGTCGTCCCTTGATCCAACATCTGGGCGCTGGACCCAGGCGGGGCCGCGTCCGCCGGCAGATCCTGATAATCAGAGGAGAACCCCGATTAAGCTCTCCGCATCAGGCTTTTGGCTACTCTCGTGCGCGGAGACAAAGCAAGCTCCAGCCGTTAGGTATACCGAAAGGGTGGGATGACGCGAGAAATAGGGCTTGGACTGATAATGGAACTTTTCGAACCTGGACAGTACATCTGGAAGAGTCGTTTGTCTTCCCGCGTGCCGCGCGTCATTATTGTCCCCCTTTGCGCTTCGCGGGCACACATGTGGTACCCCGCCGGTGACAAGCAAAGCCGAGCGTGGAGTTCCACGCGCCGCGAGACATGGATGACTGTGGGCCATTCATTCGGTACACCCCATGCCGTTAACCAGGCACCGCACACTGGCGGAGGCAACCGATGGGAACGTTAATCGCGATATTGCCACAAACAGTCTACCACAATGCAATCGGGCCTGCGATCTGTAGCTTCTACCTATTAGGAGCTTGATAAATCCGAGGATCGCACAGAGGATAAGCCCACGTCAGCACGTGGAGCTCACGTACACAGCCCTGAGGAAGAACCGCATACTCACCGGCGGTCAAGCGGCGGTCAGGAGCTCAGCATTCCCGGTTTGCATTGGTGGCACCACAAAGGAAGTGTTCACTCTAATCTCAGGAACGATTTGTATGATAAATTGATGCGCTGAAGAGCCTAGGCAAGATGGAAAGATGGGCGTTGAGGCTGTTATGGGTGGTCCCGGCAATTCTGTAGCTCCGTGTTGAACCACTCATCGGCGCGCCGTGCATCGCCGCCCCGTAAAGGTCGGGATGTGTGCGGTCAGTTCGTGCAAGATGGTTCGGCCGAAGAATCACCGGGTGTGGCAGTGCTATTCACAACGCGTTCACCGGCGGCGATCCCTGAGCGGCGCGGCACGAACCAATTGAGTCGATCATCTCACGGCGCCCTCAACTTTCTTCTTGTGCATCGTGACCCCGCGAGACTCTCTTCAACTTCACAGCATATTTACGACCAAAATGGAGACAATATCGGCCACGTCTCCGGCTGACTTCCATTGTCATCTGCGTCAGCCTCCGATGAGCTCGCTCGTCACGCCGCACGTCCTCAAAGGTGGATTTCGCCTCGCATATATTATGGTTCTTGCCACTTCGTTGACCGTGTGTAATAACCCACTCAATATCAGTATAGCCCAATACAAAGCCACCCATTACTACAACTGCACAAGCCGTGGAATATAAGCAGCTCTTGCAGAAGCTTGAACCAAATGTGGAGTTTTTGATGACCCTATATCTGTCACCGGACCTCACGCCGGAAGAGGTGAAGAAGGCAAAGGCAGCCGGCATAGTCGGTAAGATGGCTCTTGGATATTCCTTTTTGACTCTGAAAGGGGCTGTTTCAGGCGTGAAATCGTATCCTCGTGGTGTTACTACAGGGTCTGAGGGCGGCATTGAGTCCTATGAGGTCTACTACCCGGTATTCCAAGCCATGGAGGAAGCCGGACTTGTGCTGAACCTGCACGGTGAGGTTCCGTCCGATGCATCCAAAGTAGAGTCACCATACCGTCTATTCCATAACATGTGCTTATATTTCACGATAGAATATCTGTGTGCTGAACGCAGAGATTGCGTTCCTGCCCCATCTGATCAAGCTGCACACGAGGTTCCCGAAGCTCAAGATAGTGCTCGAGCATGCCACAACGAGACAGGCGGTCGAGGCCGTGAAGAGTCTAGGTGATACCGTGGGATGCACAATCACGGCTCATCATCTGGCTATGACAGCTGATGATTGGGCGGGCAACTCCTGGCACTTCTGCAAACCTGTCGCAAAGTTCCCGGACGATAGGCAGGCTTTGCAGGATGTCATCCGAGAAGGTAGACTCCTATTTATATCAAGTAATGGGATATGTGAATGACTGTCTCTGCAGGTCACCCTCGCTTCTTCCTCGGATCTGACTCGGCACCGCATCCACCCACGAGCAAATCCACGGCCATGCCTTCATCTCCGTGCGCAGCTGGCGTGTACACGTCGCCCGTCCTGCTGCCTCTTGTTGCTCATCTCTTAGAATCGTTTGGTGCGCTCGACAAGCTTGAAGCATTCGTTAGCACAAACGGGCGAAAGTTCTATGCTCGGGAGGTCGCTCATGGCACTGCTCCCGTGAAGCTGGAACGATCGCCCATCCGTGTGGAGGAAGAATGGAAGATGGGGGAAGAAGCGGTGGTCCCTTTCTGGGCCGGGAAGCAGTTGAACTGGTCTATTGCACAGTGAAGAGAGTATACATGCTGTACACGAGAGCATACATATACGCAACAAAAGGGTTGAGCGGGGTGTAATGAAACAGCAGGCATACATGTTGGTACTTGATGACGCAAGAGTACAATAGATGACATGGGGCAGCACGCACAAGAATACAGAATAGTACACCAACTTACCTCATATGGATAGCGGGATCCTGGGCGGCGTGGGCGACGTAGGCAGTGCGTTGAGTTGTTCGAGTTTCAAAGCAACGGCTCGCATACGTTGAATGCCCCGGGAGTCAACACGGCGAGGCTGACCGTTCCTAATATCGACCTCCTCGATGAAGGAAGCGATGGTCCCGAGGGACGAACCAACCTCGCTCAGGAGTTGAGAGGGAACTCTGCACCATAGTCAGTTACGGAACATGGTGCCGCTGACTAACAGGCGTACCGTGGATCTTCCTGCACCGAGACGAGCTTAACCTCCCGCTGAGGCGGCTGCGCAGCCCTGATCTTCGACAGCTCGCTCTCCGTATCCACGCGTACTGAGATCTTGTCCAGTTCGCGGGCGAGGGCTAGGAGGTCCTTCCGCAGAGCGGCGTTCTCACTCTCCAACTTCCGGACGGTCTCGGCCAGCGCACTTGACGTGTCCGCAGACGTCGTGCGAAGTTCACGCAGCCCAGGAATGAGTTGCGTTTCCAGTCTTGTCAGCGTCGAGGGCACGGATTCGAGTCTAGCCAACTTCGCCATCGTTTGCCGCAGTTTCGCGCGCGTAGCCCAGTACGGAAGGAGCAGCAAGGGAGCCATGACGGCTGACGCAATCACGACGGGTCCCAGAGTCCGAGCCAGCTTCGACTGTGCGACTTCGACCACAACGACCTTGGGAGGCTGATAGGTGGCATCCAAAGCGCCCTGTGAAGAGGTCGAATCCATCATTGACGTTGTGACTGGCTGGACCGACTCTGCTGACATCGTCGTCCACCGAAGCGGCTCAGGAGCGACGCGTCCCTCATTCGCCGTCAGGGTCGGAGGCATTTGCCCGCATCATTTCTGTCCCACATTCCAGTGTGGTCACCTTCCACGACCCAACCGCAAGGCTCGCGATTGTCACCATGAGCGGAGAGAATGGTCGAGCAGCATTTCAGGTCATGATAGAGTGCGTATTGCAGACCGATTGCAGCACGATTCTTGAGTTGCTGACTCAGCGCACAGAGCGAGCCCTTTGGGCACGCCGTCGGCGGTCGATTCTGACCCTCTCCACAAGTCCATGGACGCGACTACGCCCACTCTGCAGCCAGAATCCATGAACACCCGCCCACGGCCAAATGAGGAAGATGAGGAGGACTCAGACGAGGAGTTCGTTTACCCCGGTGCACCCGATGCCGGACCTCTATCAGCCCCTGAGCCGCCAGAAGAAGACGAAGACGATTCGGACGAGGAATTTGTGTACCCCAGGCCACCTGAGGACGAGCCCGTTGAAGAGGCTCCTCTCGAAGTCGAACATTTACTGGATGCCCCGGAGGAGTGCATCAAAGCTGCAGAGCCCAAAGGCAAGGAACCAGAGCATTCAACGCTCTTGCCATCGGCCCCATCTGGCCCATCTGGCCCATCGGCGAAGCCCTCGACTGCTCTACTGGAGTCCCTTGCGGCATCTGCTGCCTCTGGAGACTTGACAACTTTGCAGCAGCTGTGTGCTGCAGCGTATGAGGCAGGAGGGAACGAGAGCTTCTCTCGTTTCGCTTTAGCGAACGATGCAGCACCTAGGACCGGCCTAACTGCCTTGCACGCTGCTGCGAGCCGAGGTAGACTGGAGGTTGTACGATGGCGTGAGCTTCCATTTGCTGCGATTCCTTCCGAAACATAATTTGACAATTGCCTCTTTAGTGATTGAAGAGTGTGGAGCCATGGTAGACTTCGAAGATAAGGAGGGAGAGGTGTGTGCCTTGACCCGATTTGAAAGCTTGGGCTGACATCATTGCAGACTGCTTTGCATAAAGCGGCGTTGAATGGCCATCTGCCTGTCGTCATCTATCTTATTTCTAATATGAAGAGTCCCGCCGATGTGCACGCTCAAGACGCAGACGGCTGGACGGCTCTTCACAATGCCTGCTCTAAAGGGTATCTGGACATTGTGAGATGGTTGTGCGAGCAAGGTGGAGCTGCAGACGTCGTATCGGATGATGATAGTCGGGTCAGGGGGGTGGATCGGAAGAGCAAGGGCGGCTGGACACCTCTGAGTGCGTCTGTCTTTCTCAAGTCTGTCGTATGTTTTTCATATTCTCTACAGTGAATGCGGCGTCCAAGGGCCACCTGCCCGTGGTCCTTTACCTTGTTACAAAGCAAGCTGCAAATCCGTTGATTCGCAACAACTGGGGCGAGACGGCCTACGACGCTGCAGCCGCTGTCTTTGAGGTCTGGATTTGCGAGATCCTGCAGAAGGCCGAGGCAGAGCGATGGCAAGGCTCCAGCTCACCATATGATCCTATTGCCGTCCACACGACGATTCCGCTTGTGATCTACGAAAATCAACGTCTTGATACCCGTCTGAAGACACTCGCTGTGAACGGCGGCAGACCGAAATTCTCGGCCTCCGGTCTAGGCAAGAAGGGCCGTAAAGCTCCATTCGAGCTCACTGTCCATCCCCCGGAAGACGGCCCCCAGAGGATTGCCGCGTGGAGAAGTGATGTCCAGTTACCCCTGCTCGATGATCCTTTCAATCTAAAGAGGGTCAACGCGAAGGGCGACGCAGCGACCCCTAGGGAAGGCTCTGAAAGGAGTTTTTTCTGGCTGTTAGTGGTTTCACATTGTACCTGGGGATTTGCGCTAAGGCTTGGTCACAGCTCGGATTGGACGTTGGATCTTACTCCTCCCAAATGTGATGCCACCGAAGGCTGGCAATATGCACGGCACTTGGACGATCCTGACGACCATTGGACGTCTGAAGTTCCTCCTCAGCTTGAAAGACTGTTGACAGGGGCTGGAGTCATGACCTCCGGTCTGATCGGACCCTCGACCTCCCGGACAAATGGTGCTTCCGATGCACCGTCCAGCACTTGGTGCCGCAGGAGACGCTGGGTTCGGGTCATGCGTCGCCGCCTCGACATTCCCCCTCTGCCCTATTTGGAGCCTGACGGCAGCTTGTATTTGCTCCAGCCGGACGGCTCCCTTACGCTGTATCTGAGCGAGTACGATGAGGCTGGTGGATCCGAAGGAGGACAGGAAATGGGATCGATGCCGCAGACATTCCTCTCATCTGCCCAGGACTACGTATCACGAGCTCGATACCTGGCAGGCTCCCAGCATGCGCGCAGTTACGGTGCCGAGTACGACGCATACAGCCTCAAAACACCGATCGAAGAGCCTACTCGACCGTCTGCTGCGGACGTGCGGAGGTCCATCGGGAAGCTACAGAGGGCTGTGAGCGAATTGCGTACCGGCCTCCTGAGAAAGTGTTTCCTCAGTTCATCATTCGTTTCTGAACCTGACACCTATCCCAGATGACGAAGATGCACAGCGTAGAGCAGAGGCTGACGTCCTGTTGACCCGGTACAGCCGGGAGTTGGACCACACCCGACTGCAAGCAGGGGCCGATGGTCTGCTTACCCTTGGTGAAGGTGAGTTGATCGCACATTCTTGTTGGATCGGTTGGATGACAATATCTTGTAGATGAAGAGGAGCAGGAGGAGGACGATGACGACTCGGACGATAGCTTCCACTACCCAATTCGATCCTCTTCTCCCACCTTGACTCAATCAACTGCGAGACCCCCTTCGATCCGCTCACACTCCACTGGTGTTGACTACTTCAATCTTCGTGCTTCCGGGTCTTCTTCTCGAACCGCGGCCGACCTGACACCCGATTTATCTCAAGCACCTGAATTCCGTGTTCCAACACATGAGGCTCCTCAGAAGGTTATCACGCCGAGATGGAATGCGCCTCAGCCACATTCCCTGCAACCAGCATGGGAGCCGGACTCGGGAGTGGTTGAGTGCCGCAACTGCCATAGGCGATTCACTTTCCTTCTCCGCAAGCATGTAAGAATTTCAATGGTTTTTATTCTCGTAAGATCTAACTCTGTACCTACAGCATTGTCGTCGTTGCGGTCATATTTTCTGCGATCGATGCTCTTCGCATCGGGTGTCTCTCGACCCGGCCGAAGTGATCCTTGATCCGTCGATGGCGGTACCCGCTCTGCCAGAAACGCAGCACCGTGTGTGTCAGTCGTGCTATGAAGAGCTCACCGCGAATGCGTCCGTCCCTGGCCAACTTCGGACGGGCTTGAACGGCATTGTCATCGACTCTGAGCGGCTGTCCGTACCTGGGATCAGCCGCGACGCTAGCTCTGTCGTGAGCGACCTGACCGAGTAAGGTTCCGAAATAGTGCCGGCAGAGAATCGGCTGATGGTGGTGTATCAGGTGTCCCGTGTGCAACCAGAACTTGGCCGACATCGGATCAGCGGCGGATCAGGAAGCGCATGTGAAGAACTGCCTGGAGGGCAACACTAGCGGAGGAGTGCAGAACTCGGCGAGGTACTTGGTCTACCGACTTCCAGCGGAGAGTGCCTTGATCGGCAGCGAGTGTAAGCCTCTCCTAGCGCTCGCATCGACATCTGAACTGATTGTCGCATCAGGCGTGATTTGCCTCGAGGAGTTCGTTAAAGGTGAGGAGGACCCCGAGTTGCGGGAAATTGATCAATTTCGCTGACGGTATTGCAATGAATAGGATCTGCGGTTGCACGTTTGAGTTGCCTGTGTACCTTCCACAATGGTACGTCATTCTTCAGGGACCGCTGCGGATGTTGTTCCTGAATTTGCCCCTGTAGCTTGCTTATCTGCTTGGCTGCAAAGGGGGCGAGCTTGCCCTGTGCATGCCCGTGACACATAAGGGCCCGTCTTGACTGAACGCAACAGGAGGGAGTGACCTGTATGGAGGAGACGATTATGCATGACATACCTTCGCACTTTCATACCCATATACTTTATAATGTGATATACACCACTTTCCCTCGTTCCCGTAACGGTCTGACATCGTCAATACTATTGGTACAGTTTGACCATGCAATGAATGATCGTAATCGTTCTTGCGTGGTCCGGATATATCTCTGCTGCTAGTGTACAATGCTTCGAATCGCATGCTGTTCGTCGACCATCGATCGTCGTTAAGGCGATCCTACCTATTGCGAGTGCCCTCTCCTTGATTCCCAATTGCTCGAGAAGAGAAAGACCACGCCAAGCGGACAAGTGATACAATCGCTTGCCACTGCCGGACACGTTCAGCTCGCTTCTCCGAAATGGAGAAGGATCGCCTACTTACTCTCCTGGAGGTCATACACCACGTTCGGTCTTCTTCTCGGTCTTCTACGCGCGACAACGCGAAGAGCACAAGCGGGTCTGTCAAGCTGCTCTGTTGAAAGAGCCAGAACGCGGTGCTGGAAAAGCAGGGACTACGCTATGTAGTCCAGTCTTCACGTTGAAAGCCATTTGCCGCTGTCGTTTCCGAATTGATATCCAGATGGATCGGGCGGGTAGTACTCTTCGGAGCCTGGAAGTATAGCTGCAGAGCGTATACCGTCCATGCTGCCTGATGCAGGCCACTCATCGTCGTCATCGTCGAACTGAAATAGCTGTTCTTCGTCCTCGTCATCGAACAACTCGTCCTGTGGTCCTTTATAATTCCTGTCGCAGGGGTCAGGCAAGGGGTACTATCACAGGTTGTGGTCAAGACTCACATAAAGGCCCACATCTTGTCTTCTCGGATTTGTTCGCGCACAGCCGGTCGTCCTATTACGCCGTCTGCCTCCATCTTTCGGAATGCCATCGTCTCTTCTGTGACACCTTCTTCTTCCATCCTGAGCCTCCTCCTCTCTCGTTCTGCTTCTTGTTTCCTCTCCTGCTCTTTCTGGATCTCCCATCCCATCGTCTCGAGAGGCTTCGACTCTGCGAATGTGATGCCTTGGGTTCCTCCGCGAGACATGATAGGTCGTGCGACTGCCATAGCTCTTGTGCGCATGACAACCCGCGCCGTCGGGTCGAAGGGCGGTGGTGAAGAGGAGGGGCTGGTTATATGCGCGGTGGTGAACGAATCGCTGAGATTCGTTGCTTCGAGCTCGGAGATGCGCATTCGCAAGGACTCTGCCTTTTCAAACATCTTCTTCATGACGTGCGGTGAGAAATGCCTATAATATTGGTATGTGAGCTTCGACACAATTTAGCATATATGCAGGGTACTCACGCGTTGGCTAATGTTTCTTCCGTGCTTGCTAGCCTAGACTTGAGCTCGTGTAGCGACAGCTGTTCGACGCCTTTCACATTGTTCTTGAAACGAACGAAACCATGAGGCACGCTCGGGACAGTGGTGGCGGTGGAAGTAGTGGTCGAGATGACACTAAAAGCTGTGGGCGACACACTCAGCGATGAAGAAGATTCATAAGAGGCCATCGTAAGACAAGACCAACCCTTTGTGGGTCTCGGTATGTGGTGGTATCGTCGATTGTGGTGAGTTGCTACTGTTGGTCGAGGATGGGGGTGAAGTGCGGAGAGGCTAGGGTTCACCTCACTGCGCCTTATATACCAAACCGACAGCGGAAGCTAATGCGAGGGACTCACGTGGCGATGACAGCGAAGCTATTCGGGTCTGCCCGATGCATGCATTCGCAGTATTCAGCGGCGAGATGTCTTCGATCAGCTTGAAGGAAGGGTCTATGTTTGTGGGTTCGGAGGTTCGGACTTGTAGTGAATTCGAGCCCAGCTTTGCGGAACTTCTGCAGAGTACCTCTCCTTTGTCCTCCGAGCGTACAGAGCTCGCGCGGTAAGCAGGAATGTAGTGATCGGGAGAGTGTCACGCCGGGAATCTTGTTCTTCTACTCGCATGATCAAGATACTCCTGTTTGAGCAGCTTCGTGTTCTCGAGGACAACTTTGTGCTGCCACCTAATCAGTCATCAAGGCCACCTCTTAAAAGGAGCAGTCTGTCGGTCGGCACATTGCAGTTGCTGCAGCATTCGCGGCGTCATTCTCAATTAAGGAGGCGGGATGGTCGTCTATCTAATCACATTCTCGTCACCACAGGAGCATTGATTGCTCGCGCTCGCCGGACACACTCCTGAGGTCGGTGGCTTTACTCCTATTTTGCGAAGCACCATTACGGAGCTCAGGGCTTGTCGAGGACTGCCACTAGAAGCATTACCGGAAGTATTTGAACCCTAGCTTGCACTTTTGCGGGCCACATCTGGGCGAGTTCATTGAACTAGCAACGCGATGGGCAAGGGATCCCAACTTTCGCAGCTCAAGGCTGCTCTCCAGACTTCTGGTCTATCGAGACAGTCCCAGCCCAAACATGGACCAAAACGCAAACGCGAGTCCGCCAGCGAGGGCAAGGATGTTCAGCGCCGCCAGGACAAGCTGGACAGGATCGTGCAGGAGCTCAATCCTTTCGAGGTCAAGGTCACGAAGTTGAAGCATGACGTGGGAGGAAGGAAGCTCAAAGGCGTGACCGGTCGACCCGGTCTGAGCAAGCAGGTTGGCTTGGAAAACGTTCGTATCTATTCTCTTAGTTGTCTGTCAAGCGGTAGTTGAACATCTAACAGCGCAAGAAAACGCTTCTGCCTGAGCTGGATTCCCGTAACAAAGCAGGGTCATTCGTTGATCGCCGATTTGGTGAGAATGACCCAGGTATGGCACCAGAAGACCGAATGCTGGAGCGTTTCACCCGCGAGCGACAGCGCGCCTCCAAAGGAGCGATGTTCAACCTCGAAGACGAGACCGAGTTGACGCATTACGGACAAAGTCTGTCCGCTGTGGACGACTTTGATGCCACCGGATTGAGGTTGTCAGATGATGAAGAAGAGGATGACAAGGGTCTCATCGATCCCGAGGCGGTCAGAAGAGGACATTTCGGTGGCTTTGACGAGGACGAGAGTGAGGAGGATCCCGACGCTGTGCGTTATGTCATCCTATCCCAGTGGAAACCTTTCTAAACCACCGCTTCAGCCCCCTCGTAAAAAGAGTAAAGCAGAAGTCATGGCGGAAGTTATGGCCAAGAGCAAGGAACACAAGTACTTGCGGCAAGTGGAGAAGGAGCGGGAGGAGGCATTACGGCAAACCCTCGACGACGAATTTGGGGAGGTCCGAGAGCTGCTCTTCGCCAACCCTTACACTGCATCGGCGGAGAACCCAACTAGTGCGCCGAGCCGTACCAGCACTGGAAGTAATTCGGTGCCGATTGGCAAGCGTATTCCAGTCCCGTTGGTACAAGCTAGCGCTGAGGGGAAGGACTTGCTTGAAGAAAACGAAGACCCAGCCTCAGATGACGACTATGACAAGTTCGTCCGCGAGCTCGCATTTGACAGACGTTCGAAACCAACGAACCGACTCAAGACAGAAGAGGAGATTGCGGAGGAAGAAAAGGACAGGCTTGAGGCGGCGGAGCGGGCCAGGTTACGTCGGATGAGGGGTGAAGAAGGAGAAGCGAGCGATGACGATGGGAAGAAATCCAAACGACGAGTTGGTGAAGCAGACGATCTTGATGACGGCCTGGATCTCAGCGAAGAGGAACTGAGCTATGGCTTGGGGGTGGGGTTAGGAGCAGACAATGAAGGTGAAAGTGAGGAAGATGAGGAGGAGGAGGACGATGACGAGAACGGCGATGAAGAAGAGAGCGGTGATGACGAAGAGAGCGGGGCCGAGTGGGACCTGGAGGAAGGCGACTCACCACGGGACCCGGGTATCGACGCGACAGAAGTCCAAGCTCAAGAACCTAACCACAAAACGAAGGCGACTAAGGGAGCCACGAAGGAGCTACCCTTTATCTTTCCCTGTCCTGCGTCGCACGAGGAATTCCTCAAAATCGTCGACAGCTTTGAAGATTCCCAGATTCCGACCGTGGTCCAGAGAATACGCGTCCGCTATCATCCCAGCCTGGGTGTCGATTACAAGGAGAAGTTACAGGCGTTCTTACCCGTCCTCGTCGATCATGTCCTATATGCTGCGTCTCCGCCTACGCCATCATACCCTCTGGTTGCCGGACTGTTCCCCCACATCAAGGTGCTCTCCGCTGCCTACCCTATCGATGCTGCCGAGGCCTTCAAGTCTAAGCTCACCCTCATGCAGAAGAACCTGTCCCGAGGACTAGCACGTGGACCAACCAACCTGGAGTCAAAGACATGGCCGGGACCAGCAGAATTGGCACTCTTACGATTTGTCGGGATGGTCTGGTCAACAAGTGACTTCGAACACGCCGTCGTAAACTCTGCTTTCCTGCTCATGGGGCAGTATCTCGCTCAATGCCGTGTCCGATCACTTGCGGACATTGCCTCGGGACTGTTCCTGTGCACGCTTTGTCTGCAGTATACAGAGCTCTCGAAGCGGTTTGTTCCTGAAGCCGTCAACTTTTTGAACAACGCATTGCTGTACCTCTGTCCGCATGGCATCACAGCGAGGACACTTCCAGGACCTTTCCCTTCTCCGGACCTCGAAACGGAGGCGATCAGTGTCGTACGGCTGGCTACCAAGCAGCTGGATGGTGTCGAGCCAAAGCGACCGGATTTGCTTGTGGCGCTGGACGATGACGCTGAAGGTGGCTCTCAGCTGAAGGTCGATCTGGCTGGATTGACGATGATCCTGCTACCACGTGTTGCAGGTAACCTGACCAGCCTGGATGGGTTTATTGAATTATTCGAGCCAACGGTGGAGGTTTTGAATGCGCTCCATCAAGAGAAGTATTCTGATGGTCTGAAGGCACGTCTTTTCACTCTGGTCTGGTGTTTTGCACCTAACCTACTGAGCAGAAGCTGCACTCTCAAGCCGTGGATGGTTTGACACGCATGTTGAAGGTCGCCGCTCAGACTCGTCGACCGCTTCGGTTACAGGCCCACAAGCCCATTCCGATCGCCACGTACATCCCCAAGTTCGATGAAGGCCACCGCTGGACGAAACGACACGACCCCGATGCCGAGCGCAACGCAGCTTCCAAACTGCGCGCCCAGTACAAGCAGGAGCGTCGTGGCGCCATGCGCGAGTTGCGCAAGGACAATCGATTCCTCGCGAACGAGAAGATGAAGCGGCAGTTGGAGAAGGACCGCGGCTACAATGAGCGGATGCGCAAGGTCGAGGGCACCATCACTGAGGAGAGGCACGAAGAGAAGATGTGGGAGAAGGAGAAGATGCGGCAGAAGCGGAGGGCAGGCAGGAAATAGATATCTGCCTACATCAGAGTGGGGAGGGGCATTGCATACTTTACATTTGGCCAACATGATCCCCCATACTACCATTAACATGATAAACCCGGTTATCTGCATCACACCTGCCTTTTTTCGCCAGGCACAGGTCTTCGATCCCAAACCGTCCCAACCTTGTCCACGCTCGGAGCGTCCCAAACGACAGTTCCTTGTGTTGGGTGCAGTGCCAAAGGTAGGATCTTGCTCCCAAACCCTCGGGAAGACGCATCGCTTGGTGTTGTTGCTGCTGTCACAGGTGCAACCGAGTCCGGTGTGCTACTCACAGCAGGAGGGAGGATGCCGCCCCGCTCGTCGTTTACCACCGGGCTGTCCCTGCTCGTCACATTCACGCCCCCGCCCGCCATCACCTTGCTCACAGCGGCCGCTCCCAGAGCCTTGAGGTCCTCTTTCTCCTTCTGCTCATCCTCGATGCTCTTGATCGCAGCACGCTCCCCCAGGGCAGGCGCGAGGATATCGATGTCGCTGAAGTCTTCCTGCTTGACAGCCCGGATGGAGTACAAGTACACGCTGACTGCGAAGACCGAGATGGCAGTACCGACCAGTGTATTGCGCATCAGGTAGGGGCGGCGCGCTCGCCGTAGTGCGTTGGACATTCCCTGGAGCTAGGTGAGCAGAGACTTAGGTAGAACGAAGGGCAAACACACGTAGCCGTGTGGCCGGTAGGAGTCCATCGCCGGCCGAACGCCGTCGCCGGCTCCAGGAACGACATTGGCCATGGCGGGTCAATAAAGAGGAGACAAAGCTTTTGCAGTGCGTATGTTACTGAGCGATTGGCGACAAATTCTAGAGACGACCGCGATCACGGAGTACAGTATGTCCGCAATGTGAACACGAGAATGCGAGTGTCGTCTCGCGGCTTTCGTTTCTCGAGCGCCGAACGCCACTCTGACAGTACCGACGCATACAACATCAACTCTCTCATTTCTCGACTTTCTTCAATCCACTATTTATATTCTATGACTATCTCTCCTTAACCCAGCATCATGAGCAAGGCAAAAGGCGCGAAAGATGCCGAGTCAGGCGCAAAGGAGTACAAGTACCAGCAGGAGATTGCCCAGATGGTACGTCTGTAGTGTCCACATCACTCCATACAGCACAATGCTTACAGATGGATGCAGCTCTTTGTGTTTGGGGAAGTGCCCGAACCGCTGTCAGAAACGACCCAGCTCGTGGAGGACATTGTGCGAGGGCAAGTGATCGAGATCGTGCGTCTTCTCAGTATAGCTGCGTCCCGGGCCGTCTCACCCCGACTCCAGGTCATCCTCGCCCGGCATCTCGCCGTCAAGCGTGGCGCGAGACACCTAACAGCGGAGGACCTTATGTTCCTTATCCGGGGAGACCGGGGTAAGGTGAACCGGCTGCGGACGTACCTGAGCTGGAAGGAGGTACGCCGAGAAGCGAAGGAGGCGAGCAAGGACTCTGGGGCGAACTTGGAGGAGGAGGCTATGGAGGAGAATGCGGGTGCGTGTTGCGTGCCGTGAGCTCCAGGGTGATACTAATGGCCGGCGCAGCGGATTTGACGACTAAAAGCACGAAGATGACGGTCAAGCTGCCGTGGGAGATATCGACGATATATTCGGATTTCCTCAAGCACACCCTTGACTATAAGGAGGACTATAAGGATGATGAAGATGGGCAGGAGGCTACGGAGGATATGAACGTCCGCCTGAAGGTGCGGATTGAACATCTGTGTGGGAGAGTATGGCTGGACACTGACATCTGTTAGGACGCCGATGAAGCGACTCGTAAGATGACCAGGGAAGAATACGTGCACTACTCTGAATGTCGACAGGCGTCTTTTACCTTCCGCAAGTGTGAGTGCTCTAACCCTTGCATGGAGTCAGCAAAATGCTCATACACGCAAAGCCAAGCGTTTCAGGGAGTTTATCAACTTCTCGGCATACTCGGACATCAAACCCAATGATGACATCATTGACATCCTCGGTTTCCTAGCGTACGAGATGGTGCGCTCGCTGTGCATCGGTGGGCTCGAGATTAAGCGCATACTGGAAGAAGCCCAGGTTCAGACAACGCGGCTGAAGCGGAAACTGAACGTGTCCGACGAGTCACCCATCAAGAAAGCGCGGCTGAACGGGGAGGAAGACGACGAGGGGCCTGGGCTGCCGCCGACCATCCAGAGCAGCTTGTTCATGCGCCCACCAGAAGCAAGGACACCCCTTCGCGCTGCGCATATTCAGGAAGCGTTCGCGAGGATGCAGAGGGACGCGACGCATCTCAAGGGCGCGGGAATGACGAACTGGAGAGGTGGCCTAGTGAGGACAAAGATGACGCTGATTTAAATGCGCGAAACCGCTCGTGCGGACGGTTTCTTTCTATTGTCTGGTTTGCTATGCATGTGTATTCTAGCTACTTATTTGTTGTATTGTATTGTATTGTCGCCACGGAGTTTCTGATACTTGATGGGTGAGGCGGTGTGCCTCTGGCCCATATATGTACGGGCGAGATTCTGACAGGGATAGCGGCCCGCTCTCATGTACCTCCTCATATAGCACTGGCGCTTCTTTCGCAGATACCGCTCATAAAGGCGACAGATGACTTTGTCAAGAAGAAAGCGGACGATTCCCTTTCATCAGACCTCGTTGCTCTATTTCAGGGATGCCTCCCGTGGGTCAAGGCCCTGGACCGGGGGCCCCAAGCCTAATGACGCTTACGTACCCTGAAGATGGCTTGGGCGGACCAATCAAATGCTTAGGCGGACCCACCTGCGTGTCGACCAGCTGCGTTCAGCACCCCACCACGCCTCGCCCATCATGGATCTGCACTGACCGAATTCATCCACGCACGGCTGCTGGCACTGGCCCTTAGACGGCCTTCGCATTACCCTATCTCCCCAGCCTAGACTCGCAGCGACGCAGGTCGCTGCCCTAGACGACCACCCTGCGGTTCGTAGTACGCGTCCCGACCTTTAGAGGCCTCCTCTTCGGTATCCTGGACGACATAAGGATGGCTAAGCAGCTGCCAGAGTGCTGGGGTCATCGTGGGGTGTGTACTACTATTCAAGATCAAATCAGAAGCATCAGCTGACTGGCTTGCTTCTCAGGCTTCTGCGGCTTGGCCCGAGAACACGCTCGCGAGCTTCGAGGGCGCTGCACGCGATGGGGCAGAGGGCATCGAGAGTGGTGAGCATACAGTGTGCTCAATGGTGGGTCCAATGCTGAGGGAACGTGATACAGACGTGCACGTCTCCCTGGACGACGTCATCCTAATGTTCCACGACCCCTCGCTGGAGCGCACGACGGACGGGCATGGGCTCATCCGTGAGCAAAACTTCTACGGAGTGAACGGCATGGAGTATGTGCGCACCAAAAAGGAGCCTAAGCAGCCGATCCCCACGTTCACCGGGACGGTCGAGCTGCTCATGAAGCCCGAGAACAAGCACCTCAAGTTCAACGTCGACGTCAAGGTGCACAACGACCCTGTGCGCTTGTTCACCCTCATGCACGACACGATCGTCGCGCAGCCGAACTGGGAGACGGACCTCGCGCCCCGCATCCTGCTCGGCATCTGGCACCCCAAGTTCCTCAAGCCCGCCAAAGACCTGCTGCCCTACTGCAAGCGCGCCCACATTGGCCTCTCGCCATACCTCGCCAGGAAGTACTTCTGGGACTCGTGCGACGGCTTTTCCATGAACTTTGGCGCGCTGTGCACCACCGACGGGCAGCAGTTCTTGACGGACTGCAAGGCCGCCAACAAGGAGATCATGGTCTGGACTGTGAACAAGGAGGAGGAAATGATGGAGTGTGTCAGGTGGGGCGTGAATGCGATCCTGACCGATAGGACGAAGACCTGGCTGGACCTCAGGAAGGAACTCGCCGGTATGTCATGGCTCCTCACGCTGATATTAGCACACGTGCTCACTTGTTATCTGCCAGCTGATTACGATGGCACGTCCCGCAAAGCCAGCGGGTTCCTTTACGCCTGGCTTAGCCCTGTGTATTGGAGTCCATTCCAGTGGTTCCTCTGGCGTAACGAGCAGAGCATGCTGGAAAAGCACGGCGGTCCCTTCGACATCGAGATCACCACGGATCCGACACCCGCGGTCGTACGGGCTTAAAATTACGCATCGATGGTGGGAGATACCCAACCCTGTAGACTATTCAAGCACGAAACGGCCTCTTCTGTTAGCTTTCGCTCGGACAGTTCGTACGTAGCACTGCCAATCACGATAAGCATGTTCAACATGGCGAGATCCGGCCTGTCCGCAGGACTTGAAGATCGGCCTGCAAATGTGCTATTCCAGATCACGACGCCCTCGACCTTTTATTAAACCGTTTGTGGTAGTTTCGGTGCAGAGTATCTCCCGGTTCCGGGTACAAGCCTCCGCAAAGCCCCGGCGGCTCGACGGAAAGCTTGGCCCCTGTGCCTTGTGTCCCTTGTGGCGGTGAAGGGCCAGCCCTTTATTCATCGCTTCGACCTTATGGACGATACGGCATATCCGAAGAGTGAGAACCCTTCCCGTCCTTCCATAAACTTCTGCTCGCACACCTACATCCAGATACGTCTCTGGCAATCAGCTACGCCCAAACATTGGGCCCATGGACGCTGACACGCCCAAAGACAACACTTCCGGAAGTCTTCTCTTTGGGGCATACCGCGTGGAGCTGGCACGCCGGATGCTTTCGGGGATCGGCAACCTTCGGCTAATTCCCTCGGTCAGAAACCGGCATCGCAGCCGCGCCACTGACCGGCCTTTGGTGTGTCTCATTTGTAGGCCGTGGTGATTATCGAGACTGTCTACATGGCCGAGTTCAGCCCATATATTCAACCGGGAGCTCTGGGCCGAATCGGTGCGTCAGCTGCATCGCTGTCGTCTCGAGCAGAATGCTTGCCAGCAGAAATTTCGCGATGAGAGACCCGAACTGGAACGCGTCGTGAGTATCCAGACTCTCCTCTTCTTGCAGTGACGCACATCGCCAATCTTGTTCGTCCGGCCTTGTGTCTACCGTGGCACCGACCGAGCCTCTGTGGGGCACCCTCACTCGTCAATCGATACCTGGGTAAATGATCTCGGAAACCAGAGAAACACAATATCGAAGAGGATGCAAAGCGCCGTACACCTAGTAAGGCTGCGGAGACCGCTGAACGGGCCGCATACAGCACACCTACTTCCTCCGAGGTCCCTATCGGCCAACAGGACCAACGAGCACCGCATTCTGGAATGCACCGGTTCACCACACGCCCTAACGATTCAACGTTTCACCACGTTTCGAAGCCATAATCGGAAAGGCTCTCACATCTCGGCCTGTTGCTAGGATCAGAGCTTGCTCTCCTATGTTCGGTACAACATTGGTCAGAATGGATGAGTTAACCCACCTCGTCCTGTGGATATAATGCCCTCTGTCCTGTGGGATCGAGTTTCAACAATACCCCCTCTCTCCCCCTTGGTCCTCTCATGAACTCAACTCCCTCCCTGATCAAAGGCTACGAGCCGGCAACGACCGTTGTTCTTGCACAAGTATCCTCGCACGCAGACTCCCAACGGAGCAATGGACCCGACCAGCCAACAAAACAATCGCGGGGTGCAGCCTTCTGGCTTATTTTCAGCGCCGTCTGCGTTACGGTATTTCTGTCAGCCCTGGATATGACGTCGGTCCCTACAGCGCTGCCCAGCATTGTGGCCGATCTCGATGGGGAATCATCCTTTGCATGGGTTGGGAGTGCGTATACTCTGGCTGCAGCCGCATGGCTTCCGTACGTATTCTCGCTAGAATGATACTGGTGGATCATCTAATTTTCTGGCCCCAGGCTCTCCGGGGCGCTTTCCACTGCGTTCGGGCGCCAACCAGTCGTTATGGCGGCTCTCATTTTGTTCTTCGTCGGTTCCATTCTGTGCGGAGAAGCAATCAACATGAGTATGCTGATCGCCGGAAGGAGTATGTGTGTTACTTTCAACTTGTGGTTCTCGCTCATCATCCACACAGCTGTGCAAGGGCTTGGAAGTGGTGGAATCATCGCTCTGTCCGAAATCATCATTGCGGACCTCATTCCCCTCAAGGAGCGTGGTATGTTTATGGGCCTCACGTCACTCGTCTGGGCTTTCGCAAGTGCCATTGGACCTCCTATTGGTGGTGCCTTCGCCCAGAACGCCTCGTGGAGGTGGATCTTTCGGATGAACTTGCCTCTGACCTTCATCGCGTTCTGCCTTGTTGTGGCTTTCCTCAAACTCAAAATGCCGAGTGGCAGCATTGCCCAAAAACTGAGGAAGGTTGATTGGCTGTGAGCGGCTTCAAAATGGACCATGACGAATGGAATGCTGACAATTTTTTCAGAGGCAACGCGTTGATCGCTGCATCCACTTGTGCTGTGACCATTGCCCTTACACGGGGAGGTGTGGAGGTTTCGTGGACTTCGGCACAAACCCTGGTGCCCCTCATCCTTGGCCTCATCGGCCTCATCGGATTCTTCGTCTACGAGGCCAACTGGGCGTCCGAGCCCACGATCCCCTTCGACCTGCTCTCCAACCGCACCTCCACCGCCGGATACCTCACAACTTTCTTCCATTCCGTCATTGCCACGACTATCATCTTCTACATGCCGATTTTCTTCCAAGCATGCTTTGCGGCTACCCCCATCCGAGCTGGGATTGACTCCTTCGGCCTCGCGTTCACCATCGCGCCGGCTGCTCTGGTGGGCGGCGTTTCTGCCGTTCTCACAAAACGCTACGTGCCGCAGAACTGGATTGGCTGGGTCATTATCACCATCGGCACCGGTCTGTTGAGCCTACTCCGTCCCGATACCCCCACAGCGAAGTGGGTTGGCTTCGAGGTTCTTCTTGGTGTTGGCCTCGGTGTAGTTTGGACCTCTGTCAAGTTCCCGATCCTTGCCCCACTCCCCGTCTCCCGCAACGCAAGCGCCATGGCACTTTTCACTTTCTCACGGACCTTCGCCCAGACTTTCGGGATCACCATCGGTTCGGCCGTCCTGCAGAATCAGCTCAAGAGCCGCCTGCCTGCTGCATTCCTGGCGCAATTCCCAGGCGGTGTCGACGTCTCCTTCGCTGCCATTCCATTCATCCCCACACTTCCTGAGCCTGTGCGCAGTCAGGTGCAAGCAGCATTCGCGGACAGCATGAGCACCGTGTGGAAGGTCCTGCTGGCGTTCTGCTTCCTCGGCTTGTTCACTGCCTTACTGATGAAGGAGATTGAGCTGCATGGGGAGACTGACGAGAAGTGGGACTTGTCAAGTCAGGATGCACAGACAGAGATGAAAATCGCTCCACGAGGGCGCAGCACCGAGGTAGTTGCGCTCCCCTCATCAGAGCTCGAACTTGAGAAGGGCGTGATTATCATTGGGCCACTATCACCGTATGACGAGCAGAGGTCGATTTAGATGATTAAATCGCCATTCTAAAGCTGTATCATTACAATAATCAGGAGCACACGTTGTATACCAGAATCTGCAATACACGCCCATTTTATCAGGATGATGTTCTTGGGTCACAATGTTTCTTTCTGGGCAATGTTTCTTCCTGGGAGTAGCGTCCTGCTGCATCCGCCATTGTCTGATTGTGGACCACAACGTGGTGCGTAATGCAGTGCACCGCGTCCACGTGTGCGCGTCGAACATGCCTAGTTCTGGACTGTTATACGTCTCCATCAATCGTCTGATTATGTTGAAACAGCGATTTTGTTCGTGCATCAGAAGGTTTCGTCTGATACAGACGGAGTCATATGCTGCGTGAAAGGATGACCGCAATGTGCGATGAGCTAATCGAAGCCTGTATGTGCCGCAGACAAACCTTCGGTTACGATCAGCTCCGCCGTGTTGTAGATCGAGCTCCAATCGCACCTTCCCCGGTCCGAATTCCTCGTGCTCTTCCCGGCGGGGCGCACAGCTCATTCGCCACCACCCGGTTATCCCATCGACATATTTGGTGCAGAGGGTGTAAGCACCCTGTAGAAGGTCACGCTCACCTTCAGCTTCTTTGGCGTGACTCGCACACCCTTGATGTGCGAGATCCCGTTGCATAGCAAGATGCACGGGAACTGGAATCGGGGCCCATGACGGACACAGGCATGGTCACGGAAGACGGAGGACAGGCAGGCGGAGGAGGGAGAGTGAGATGTACAACGGCGTCTTCCCGATGGAGAGGCTGACGGACGCCCACGCTGCATCCCATCACGCCTGTCTCTCGGTTCGAAGAGCTTCTGAAGGAAAGCAGACACCATAGCATTGTGCAGTTACCACCATCTTAAGCTAGTCCAGAAGCTAAGCACTTGTTTATTTATGGCAGAGTTGTCCAAGTGACGAAGAACAAACGCGCCCAACGATAATGGTCGCGCTGACACGTGGATGACGCGTTGATTGCCTCCGTGAGTCAGGGCCTGTGTGGCGCTCCAGCAGAAGGCAAGCCCGTCACGGGCGCTGATTGATGTGAGACGCCGTTCGGCCGGCACCTCCGCTCACCATCCTCCCGCCACATTGCTCTCAGGCGAAGTCGACACCATGGAGGACGACGCGCCGCCGCTGGCCCCAATACCGAGAAGGATGAGCACCGCGCCGCTGTCCCCACTGACCTCCCCGCCAATGCCGAGAGCACACCGTCCAGCCCGGTCAGCAGGCTCGCGCTACTCCACCGGCTCCAGCATCACCAGCCTCCCGGAGTACACTACCTCACCACCCGCGCGGACATACGGCAAGTCCTTCACGGCGATGCAGGACGTTTGGCCCCCACCGATGGAGGACACCGACCCGCTACCGGACTACAAGTCTCCACCACCCACACGGACGTACCACCAGACACGGTCAAGCATCGCCAAGGTCGGGGTCAGCCTGGACATCCCACCTCCGGCTCCTGAAGACACCAACCCCGAGCCGTTTGCGACACAATTTACCGCGCTCAGTCCGCGGAACCGCAGAGTGGGCCACCGGAGACATACATCAACGTCGACCTGGAGGAGCGCTGAGAGCGCGGATGAGGAGCTCGACTCGCGCCTCGATCAGCTTGTGGAGCGGAGCGTGGCTGCCCTCGAGATTTCGAATCACTTGCTCTCGCACTCCATCAGCTCCAGTCCTACGACCCCGCTCGATCGACCTCGTTCTGCCGAAACGTTGCGAGCGAGACGGAGAGAGCGGATGAGCTTACCCGGGACGGGACGGCGATGGGTCGACGAGCATATCATGGAGGAGGACGAGGACGAGGAAGCGTGGGAGGAGTCGACATTTACCGGCAGCTTGCCGGAGCAGAGCTACCTCTCGACAGCGTACAGGCCCCAGCTGCCGAGGATGTCCTCCCACAGCTCCCTGGTGCGCTCGCCCTCCGAGCCATCGCTGGACGGCTACCAGTTTCCGCGCCCGCAGCATCCATACGGCCCATCCCACCAGTTCCCCGAGCGCGCCTCGCCTGTTCCGAGCATCCCCCGCTCTGATACAAGAACGCCCACCCGACCAGCGCCGCTTAACCTTTCCTCAGCTGACCTGGGTGCGCCGCAGGTGTCTACCCCATCCTTTCACCCCTCCACCCCCGCATACAAGCTCGTCAGCGAAATCGTATCTCGCGAGGCGCTCCAGCGGCGCACGCCTTCCGGAAGCCAGGTGTCCGGCTCGCAGCCCTCTACTCCACAGGCGACCACTCCCGGGCTACCGATCTCTCGCTCGTCGCAGTCCCCCACGGCGAGGAGGGATAGCTCTGCCGACCCGCCGAAACATCGCCGTAGGGGCACGCTCACCGCGTCCATCTCCGTGCCGCAAGATATTGGCAAGTGGATCCGCTCGCTCGAGCCTAGGTCATCTGCGCGGCTGGCTGAACCTGCGCCTACTCCGGCAGCCGTGCAGGAAGTGGTCGCGCCCATACCGCAAAGACCGAAGATCATCAACCCCCAGCTTCCACCCTCACCACCTCGCACTGTAGTCACCATGTCCACCTCTCCTCCCAGTACAGGTGAAGAGCCGGTGCCACTGTCCCGGAGCATCTCTCAACTGCGTGCAATTCTATCCTCCCAACCCGCACCACCAACGCCTATTGCCGCACCCATACCGAAGCGACCCCAGTTCAGGCCAATGACACCACAGGTGACGTCCACGGCTCTAACGCGGCCACCTCCGACACCAAGGTCCGAGTCGACACCGCCGCACACTGACGCAGTTATGGCAATAGCGCGCGAGTCCCCTGTGCCCGTGCCCTCACCGGTGCCGTCTGCAATACGCAAGTTCAGGGCATCGCGACATGATCGGCATGTGTCGTTCTCCCCAACCCCGACGGAGATCCCGTCTCGCGCTACCTCACCCCCACCGGACGACCCCACATTAACGACCCCAGCAGCGAATAAGCCTAGCGGTTGGTCGCTCATGAACTGGCTCATGCCCTCCCAACCAATATCCACACACAAAGAGACCAAGAAACAGAAGAAGAAGAAGGACGACGACGAGTCTGCCGGGATGTGGCGCACCCGGGCTTGGCTGCAGGAGGGCAGGCAGGGTTGGAACGAGCGCATGGCCGACTCTTGGCAGGTTTGAGGAGTTACATTTTTGATGCGATACCCAAGATGTCTGTCACGACTTATACCTTTCTTGAAGATTCCCTTACAGCGGTATTGATAGTAGTTATTTTGAGCGAGGATGTACACTACACTTTTGTGGTTACGATACATTGGTTCTTCACAACCCAAGTGTTCAGAAAAGACAGCGTCTGAAGCAGACTAGGATGTTGAATATTTGGTTCAGCAAGGACGGACATCCTTTGCCAGTCAAGGGGCGATGTAATGAATCTCCGAGGATACACCGGCTCATGCTTAATGCGGACTGATAGCTGATGTGCATAGTGCTTATTTACATCCGTTTTCTGATCCCGCGATATCAGCCGCGCGTAACCCCAGGACAAGTGTAGCGGGCGATCGGCGACCATGATCGACCAAATAGAAGCGTTGTTCTGACGACCATGCATTCTTTGTGTGACAATATTATACAGGAATTCTTTTCAGCCCAGAACATCTCATGAGAATCTGATTTGAGTGGTTTTGCACGTCGCCACAGCAGTCGCCGCATGTCGTCGCCCCGCGGCAGAAGGTTGCGAACCATTCCGAGGACCACAAAATTATCGGCTCTCCACGTCAAGTGGTTCGCCTGCCTCCTCACCATCCAAAGCACTTGTGCCGGCCACCGTTCAGACACTTGTCTGAGTATTCGAGAGCCGGTTTCTGCCTGTCCGCATACATGGACCGTCCGATAATGCTAGTGACACACTGCCTCCTGCTCGAAGCAGAGGACTTGGAAGAAGCGTGGAGAGGGGATTTACAACTTTAGAGTTGATGTAATAAATATCCGAGGGTCCACCAGACCATGCTTAATGCGGCCTGATAGCTGATGTGCATAGCGCTTATTTACATCCGCTTTCTGATCCCGCGATGTTAGCCGCGCGTAACCCCAGGGCAAGTGGGGCGAGCGATCGGCGACCAGGATCCATGAATTAAAAGTTGGGTTCGAAGGAGCAGGCATACTCTGTGTAATCACATTATCCAGGATTTTTTTCAAAGAGGACAACCTCATGAAAAGTTGATTTGAGAGATTTTGCGCGTCGCCACAGCCGTCGCCTCATCATTTGCGGCGCGTCGCCAACTTGTCGCGGCAGCCCCGTGCGACTCGAGCCACTTTTCAGACCCATAAAACACCATATAGCTTAGGTGTGACTCCTCAAAGCCGGTAAAACTATCCCAATTGTTTAGATCTCGTACGTAATTTAGTTCCGAGATTTGGCTTGGTGATGGGTCGCTGCGGACACGGAGACGAAGGCATGAGCTTGGACCAATGTTTCCAAGCTCAAATTATGTCCTCCAAGAGATACCGCCAGTTGATATGAGCCATGGTTCCATCGTGCCGAGATCCGTGAGGATAATATCCGGAGGCGAAAACAAAGCCCCTGTAGGCACATGAGGGCCGAGAGACGGTCCATGCAGGTCTCTGGGCTGTATTTGTCGGTCTCGACTAGACGCTCTGTGCAAACCCTCTGATGAAAACAGATAGAACACCGCCAGCCTCATCGGACGGCCTATATCCAGTTAGCTAATAGCCAGAAACGGGCTCTCGAATACGTTATTAACCGTCGAAACAGGATTTGGAGCAAATTATTTCCCTAGTGAGCAACCAGTCTAAGCAAATGACATGGGATTCAAGTCACACAAAGGTCCTCCCAAGCTCCCAGAATCTTTTGGGAGTGCACGGCAGTATGCGGCGACGGCTGTGGCGACGCGCAAAATCTCTCAAATCAACTTTTCATGAGGTTGTCCTCTTTGAAAAAAATCCTGGATAATGTGATTACACAGAGTATGCCTGCTCCTTCGAACCCAACTTTTAATTCATGGATCCTGGTCGCCGATCGCTCGCCCCACTTGCCCTGGGGTTACGCGCGGCTAACATCGCGGGATCAGAAAGCGGATGTAAATAAGCGCTATGCACATCAGCTATCAGGCCGCATTAAGCATGGTCTGGTGGACCCTCGGATATTTATTACATCAACTCTAAAGTTGTAAATCCCCTCTCCACGCTTCTTCCAAGTCCTCTGCTTCGAGCAGGAGGCAGTGTGTCACTAGCATTATCGGACGGTCCATGTATGCGGACAGGCAGAAACCGGCTCTCGAATACTCAGACAAGTGTCTGAACGGTGGCCGGCACAAGTGCTTTGGATGGTGAGGAGGCAGGCGAACCACTTGACGTGGAGAGCCGATAATTTTGTGGTCCTCGGAATGGTTCGCAACCTTCTGCCGCGGGGCGACGACATGCGGCGACTGCTGTGGCGACGTGCAAAACCACTCAAATCAGATTCTCATGAGATGTTCTGGGCTGAAAAGAATTCCTGTATAATATTGTCACACAAAGAATGCATGGTCGTCAGAACAACGCTTCTATTTGGTCGATCATGGTCGCCGATCGCCCGCTACACTTGTCCTGGGGTTACGCGCGGCTGATATCGCGGGATCAGAAAACGGATGTAAATAAGCACTATGCACATCAGCTATCAGTCCGCATTAAGCATGAGCCGGTGTATCCTCGGAGATCGTTCGGTACGATTACCCCACGTCTTGCTGCGCGCTTATATAGGTATAAACTGCATGAGCTTTGGATGGGAGCAGAGTTCCCCGTTCACTTCCTATTTGCAGTGGCAGGTCAACTTTCGCAAATGAACATACATAGACGCAAACTCGTGCAAGCATCGCACCATTTTGTTGGAAAACAGGTTCAATCGTGAAACGCAATGAACACGTTCACCACGGCGGGATTGATGTGAGTAAGGAGACGCGCGTGTGGATCACTATTGATGAGCGGATGGAGGAAGTCAAAGCTGGGGATGCGAAGCTCGCCCCATTTACAGTACCTCTTGAGTGATTCAGCGCCTGCAGTGAATACCAATGACCAAGGAACGACTAGACATGGCTCCACCGTAACAGAATATTTCTGTGTGGAATTCATGCGTATATTACAGTGGAATGATGAAGCACAAACTGGCATGGGGATGGGTATCCAATCAGAGGTCTGTCACGTCCTTTGCACCGAGCCAGAACACGCGAAAATCTTCCACGTCCCTCTTGATCCATCCGTAGATGCCAGCATCAGATACTTGCGATCTCTCCTCGACTGATTCTTCTGACAAGGCTCGGTGCAGACCGCGAGGCCTCGCAAGGGATGCCCTCCATGCGTTCCCCATCGCGGCCATCTTGTCCCACTCGCCGCCGGAACAAAGATAACCCGCGGGGAAGCCTTCATGCGCAAATGCGCACTGTGGTTCTGCCAGATCTGATCTGATCTTGCCAGCAGAGCGTTCGAAGCTCCTCTCCTTCTGGCCAGCGATGATGTCAGCCACGAGGATCTCCTCGATTTCGACGCCATCGCCGAAGCCAATAACCTGCAGGCTGGCAGCACGGTCGGCCCCTTGTGTGATGCGCGCGGCTATTTGGTTCGGTGGGGTGGTCCATGTGTGCACGTACGATGCTGACGCTAGGCTGACCGGAATGGGTAATGGTGTTGGATATGCATATGTACGCTTGCCGCGCGTGATGAGGTAATAGAGACGCTCGTGCGAGGCGTATGGATTGTGTGCTGATGGTGGGATCGGCAGATATAGTTGTACCAGGGGAGCCCATGTGTACCTGGCGTCTCGTGCGGTATCCGAAATGGATTTATGTAGCTTCGCGCCGTGGGAACTGAGACTATGTGTGGGTGATATGTCTGCTCCTCCCAAACTGTCTGGATAAACGTCGACCTCTCCCACAGCCGCGTCGCTCAATCGAACTATGACAGCTTTCTTCTCGAAAGTAAGGAATAAACTGAGTTGCGGGGTTGAGGCTTGACCCGGTTGTGATATTCGGCGAATTCGTCCAAGTTTTGGAGATCCGGGATCAGAAAGCATGCTTTCCTTGCTGCGTGATGATAGGGAATGGGAATGATGTTGATATTGAGTGCCTTGCAATCGCATGTCTGGAGGTGGAGCTGCTTGGTATATGAATTTGGCACTTCTCGCCTGATGAGGGGTATAGTAGTCCTGCCACGGGATAAGCGTCGATGTCATGAAATTTGAATGTACGCTCCTACCTTGACATAGGTAAATGCTCTCTCGCCTCTGGGTGCCTCAAACAGTACAATGCTCTTGGGTGTTCCAATCGCGAGCATCGTGCGGCCATAATTGCCATTCTCGTTGGATCTCCAGAGCTCAAAGAAAAGAATGTTGGTATTTGCGACCTTGGGATGATGGAACGGCTCGAAATCAGTTGCCCATCGCAGGGGAAGATCTTCCACAGTGTCCCACGAGCTGCTCGTCCCGGCTGCAGGAGGCGGCGGCCGCGGCTGTCCACGTAAAGATTGAGATCGGGATGGGGGTTGCGGTGAAGATGAGCGCGGAGGGATATGATCGGGACCGTCGGCCAGCAGGTTCATCATCTTACTCAGGCGATTTCGCTGCTTGCGAGTGGGTGTCGTGTCCCAAGCAGCAGACTTCCCGAGGTCTATAGGGGGGCATTCCTTAAGGTTGCGTTAGCGTACGGATATCGACGCATATCGATTCGGACGTACTTTCTGCGTGACAGTCCACTTTACGAGGCTGACAAGACTAGACAGCTTGTACATCCTCAGATGACGAACGGTTTCGGTTCGTCCAGTAGAATCATAATGCGTCGTCGATACGAGAGCGAGTACGATCCCCTGATCTGGATCGGCCAGCATGAGGTCGGATGCGTCCTCGAGCAGAGCGCACTGCAGGACACCGCAGCCCGTCCACAGTTCTCGACTCTTTGCGTTATCGAGCCCAGTCGACATGCCGAGCGGCTCCTCGCCATGTAATCGAGGCAGGACATCGAGCACAGAAAGACCCTCGGTCGTGCCGATAAGAAGGAAACGATCGCGAACGATCGGCAGAAGGCAGCATATGCTGTCCGCCGAATGGGATAGAAATCGGGATCCAAACGAGTACAAAGCCGCTTGTGTCGGAGGCAAGGGGTCCCCTAGTCGCGTTGGGGAAGGGTATGATGGAGGTGATTGGAGAACAGGGCTTGGCTGCAGACCTGCAGAAGTGGAAGGTTCGGGTATGTCCGGTATCGCGGGCTGCTGGGAATCGACGTCGGTGGGAGAATCAACAATCTGGGGAGATGTCAGGAATGAAGTTGTGTCGACGGCATGCCGTAATGTCGTGCACGCACGCTCTCTCCCCAGCCTAGGCGCTCCCGTCGGGCGCGTCGTTCTTCTGGCGACATGTCGGCGAACCGCTCAGCGGCCCTCTTGTCGATCCATCCCCGCCAGCGACCGAACCTGTGGCGAATGATCAGAGCGGCAGCAAGCGCTCGTGCCCATGTGGGTGTACCTGGAATTCGGCGGGGCTGCCTGCTCGAGCTCTTGGTATGTGGGGAGATCTCCATCGCTCGGCGAGGTGTCCATCTCGACCCTGAGTGCGCTCATGTCCTCGACAAGGCCGTCTGGAGGGGGCGGGACGCCCTTCCCGCCTGTGGCCATTATAGGGAAGAGGAGGACGGAAAAGAGACAATAGCGGTATAGACAGGCAACGGCGACCTGTGTTGCAGGTGATCAGGGGAGATGAGCACCCCGCTTTGTCGGGGATATGCATCGCCTGATTTGATCCCATTGGGTTCGCGTGCCGCCGCCGGCGTCGCGGTTTGCGCGCTCGGTTCAGCAAACACCTGGCGCCAGATAATCATGTGCATATTCAGTCCTTTACTTAGCACCCTTCCTACTTCTTCCTCCCCTCCTCGGCGACTGCGTCGTCCGTCACTCGCTGCAGAGCCTCCTGTGCTCGTCCACCTATACCCCTTCCACCTTCCCCGCCATCTCGACGGCCTGTCCCCTGCTGTCTACCCTTTCGACTTATGGCCATTACCCTTCTGCTCGCCCTCTGCAACGCCCTCTCCGTCTTTGCGCAATCTACGCCGTCCGCAAACCAGGTTTCTCCTCCGTTACAATGGATAAACCTGGGGAGCTTTGCCAGCGGGACCCCTCCCAACCCGGTCAAAGATGCGATGATAGGTGCGTATATGCGCCGAAATGTCTGCCATAATTGTTCTCATACATGCCCAGGCTATGATGCAACATCAAACATGCTGATCCTATTTGGGGGTTCGTCATCAGCAGGCCAGCAGACGGGACAGACGACGCTCTTCGACATGAAGACGCTCACGTGGGGCGTGCCCAACATGCCATCTGGCCTTGACGCCAGTCCACCACCTCGTAGCTTGGCAGTCGCAGGCGGGGATTATGCTGCAAGCTAGTACGCACCCTCCAGCATTCCTGACTTCCTATTCTGAACTCCGATACAGCCGGACTGCATTTACCATGTACGGCGGGCTAGGGACCGGGGGCCCGCTAGACGATCTTTGGGTGCGTGGCCAGCACGACTCTCCCGGCACCCACTAATGGTTTTCTCCCAGAGCTTCGATTTTATCAGCCAATTCTGGTCGGCAGGCAAAATCAATGCTTCGGTTCCTGGTCCCGGGGCACGCTATGGTGCATCTGGCGGGACAGACCCCTTGATCGCCGACGCTCAACAACTTACGACTTCAATGATTATCGTCGGTGGCTCTGACGGCACCAACTTCTACAACGATGCATGGGAGCTGCTCATCACGGGAACGCTGTCCTCAAATAACGTCAACATGACAGTCGGAACGTGGAACAAGCTGTCGCCCAACAACCCCAATCTGTCGCCTGCACCGCTCCAGGGTCAGGCGAATATTGTCCTGCCCGGCTCTCTTGTGACCATTGTGGGCGGCTGCAATACCACCGCATCTACGCTAAACAATGCCACATGTGCAACTCCATGGGCCAACGCGCTCAGCTTCCCGTCCGGCAATCCTGGTGAAGGCCCCACCTGGGCGCAGATGAGTGCATCATGCCCCGGCGCGCGTTATGCGGCCACGCTCGCACCCAATCTCAATATGGCAGCATCGAGCACCTTCTCGCAACAAGCATTCATGATGTTTGGATGGCTCGATCCGGCTCAATGGAACGGCACGTACCAGGGCGAAGTGGACATCCTCAATGCCGAAACGGGTGACTGGTCCCGCATCGTTCCTTCGAATGGCGGCAGCGTGCCGTCTCCCCGGTATGGAGCTGTTGCTGTCTCGCATAGTAGCGTCATGGTCGGGAACAGCGACATCGCTGCGAGCGACACGGTTGTGTTCGGCGGCGTGGACTCCGCGACCGGCACCTACCTCAACGATCTGTGGCTCCTCAGGCAGTACAATCAACCTGTGACGGCTTCGACTGGCACCCAGTGGAGCGGCTATGGCGACGGGCAGATCGAAGATGACTACAATGCAACCGGGTCGGGCGTGACCAACAACTACTTGACGCAGTGTGTAGCATATACACCCTTACCCTCGACCTCAACGTCTATGACAGGGTCTACACCCACGTCACCCACGTCGCCTACGTCGCCTGGGACTTCGAACAGCCCAACGTCCTCGGCCACGTTTTATCCGTTCGATACGGCCCCATCGCATAAAGTGCTATCCGCAGTGTCCATCGCAGGCTTCCTCCCCTGTCTTCTAGTCCTTCGATATGCTTCCGGCCCAGTACCAGGAAGGCGCGAGTACTCCATCGCGCTCGTCTACCTGGCATCAATGTCCGCGCTGATTGCGTACGCTGTCGGCGTGGCAGGCTTCGCGACAGCATTGACCACAACATATCGAGTTACGATGCCTATGTCGTCGAGGGATATTTCCTCCTCGGCCTTCCTGCAGACAGCGCATGGACAAGCTGGCTTGGCGCTCTTCATCTGCCTGTACGTGCTGTTGCCAGCATGGGCTGGCGTCATGTTCTGCCTGGACCGACATCGAGCCTCGAAGTCTGTCGGACCAGACAGTGTGTCCATGATGGAGAAGACAAGGGAGACAAGGGACTCCACGGCAACCAGTGCTGGATTCACCGACATCCAACGACGGTATACAGATGCGAACAACGATGCAAGCCCTCCACCACCACCACCACCACCACCTCCTGCTGAGGGAACCGGGCAAAAGGTTAGGCGCATTTCTTCGCCCACCCTTGTCACGGCAAAAATCGGTGACTGGGTAGGTCATCGCCGAAGGAGGGTCAGCGAGAGCGCGGTGACTGCTACGTCCCCAAACTCTTCACATACGGCTATCCATTCACCAACTTCCAGCCCTCCCCGAACAGGCCACAGTTTCGAGGTTGTCAACAGGCCGAGACGGATAAGTGGACCATCTAGGCTTCTGCCGAATGAGCACTATCGACGGAAAACAGCGCAGAGTTTGAGCGATATCAGTTGGCTGGACAGGAGAGGCCACATCGGCAGCGTCGCTGAGCACGATCTGGAGATGACGAATGCCAAGGCCAATTCCTCCGCGGACCACACACCAATCCAACCTGGAAGGCCTGAATATTTCAACAACTCGCCACAATCTTCCACCACTGTCGCGCCCGGACAGTCACCACGAACGCTCAACCAGTTTCCTCGCCCTCTGGCTGTCGTTTTCCGTTCTGTCCTATTTGCGATCCTCACATTCGCATGCATTCTCGTTCTCATCGCACTGCATCAGAGAGGACCGACTTGGGCGTTCGCGGTTTTTCTAGTCTGGACCATCCTGTTCTACCTTGCGCTGCTCGTGCTTGCATGGTATGGCCGTCCACGACCGTCGTCCCTTGCCGTCATCCTTGCTCGCGTACGGGAAGACGGCCATCCCCCACCTGTCGCTCACTCTCAACTACCAAACCAGAGCCCCGACATGGCTCGCAGCCCTCCTTCAACGCGGCCACCGAGCCGAACAGGCCTCGGACCGTACAAGTACCACCAACCTCCCTATCATCGTGCAGCTAGCCACGAGGAAGACGCATTGTCCGGCTCGCACTATCCTTTGAGCATCGAGAGCGGTGACGAGGACGAGGACGATGAGACGCGCCAACGACAGATGGAGGCGGAAATGTCCAGCAGAGACGTGGTCGTCATGACCGTGCCTCGACGTCAACTCAAAATTGTCAACGTCTAAATCCGCTTCTGAACGTTCGTCCAGAGACACTCCCATCTTTAATGACTTAGATCATCTTCTTTTTGCGGCACCTACTGAACTTGCATCCTGTAACTCGCGTCATGACCCTCCGTCTTTGGACTAATTTGTTCCTTCTACTGCATACATCACTGTACTCTAATCAATCCATTAGTTCTCACGGTCGCATGTGCAATCGCAGATGTCAGATCGCTCCGTCAGCACGATGCTCAGGGCAGGGTGGGATGTTTGAAGGCATATGCGTATCGAGGACGACTAGTGTTCATTGAGGATGGTGTATCACAATGCGAGGTTGGTATAGCGTCCGTGAAAATGTGCGCGAATGAGAAACGTAATTTGGTAAAGAGAGAACAACAGTGTTATCTATGGATCAACGGTGCTGACATCCCTTCTCCATCTATCCACTCGAGTGAATTTGCCGGGATCTGAGACTGAGGGAGGGCCAGGTGGGCCCGGTATACCGAGGCCAAACGGCATGCCAAAGCCAGTCATCTGCGGGGCCAGAGCTCCGGGCATCCCCATCACGGATGCGCCAGTGGGAAACGCCATGGAGTTCCTCATCTGTGCTTCGGCCTGCCACATCATTTGTTGCTGTTGCATCACCATCTGCATATACTGTTGCTGCTGGAGCGCCTGGGTCTGGGCTTGCTGCTGCATGGCAGCTTGCGGGAAGCGCATACCGAGAGGAGCCTCATCGTCATCTGTTCCAACATTGAGGTTTGGCATCGAAAATGCTGCTCCCGGGTGACGCAGTCCGAGAGGAACGTTGTCGTCATCACTATCATTTGCAGGTCCTCTAGTTCCAGTCACAGCGGTGGCAGGTCCTTTGGTTGGTGTAGTGTTCGAATCATCAACGTTGCCCAGACCAAGGCTGTCAGCCAGACCACCACTGATTCCACTAAAGTTGAAGTCTGGTAGGGCAGTCGTTTTCGTAGGGGTGGGGAATGAAGCCGATTTCGGGAAACTGCCGCTGCCCTGTTGGTTCGATACGAGTGAGCCGGGCTTGGAAGAAACGCTTCGCTGCATCTGTTTCTTGGCGAGAACTGCTGCGAGGGGCATCTCTTCCTCCTCAGAATCGGAACCAGCGCGGGCGGGCAGACCGGTGACAGCCAGCTTCTGCATTCGTGCGGCAAGTGGAATGTCCTCGTCCTCACTGCTGTCGTCAACTTGATGACCCAGGGAGGGCAGGCTGGGAGGCAAAGTTGATGGCGTGGGTTGATATCCTCGTCGTGTTTTCTTGGGAGTAAGGAGCTCTGCCTTCTCAGCCTCGCTTTCCTCTTCTTCGTCATCGTCAGAGTTGAACCAATTGTTGACTCCCAGAGTCGCAACGCTCTCCCGTCGATGGGCCTCATTGGGCAGCCCACGTCCTGGATTCAGATGGTAAGGCAGGCTGGGCACAGGAGAAGCCACCTGGCGGATAGAAGGCGATTGTTCTGCAGGTGACTGAGGGAGAGGCGTCTGTTCAGGCCCGGTCTTGCCCTTTCCCTTCTTCCGACGTCGCGCCTCCTTCTCCTCATCTCGCTTCCTCTGCTCTTCAGCAGCGACCTGTTCTTGCTGCTCGATGAGCTTCAGCTTCGCAAGCTCCTTCTCCCAGATCTGGTCAACTCCGAAGGTGGACTGAGATTTGGTCATCCGGCTTCCACTTGGATCAATAGGGGACGTAAGAGTATCCTCCCCTTCAAAACTGAGCAGCGGAGCACCTCCTCCTCTTCCAGTGGCAATTGAAGTATTCGTGCCCTTCCGAGCGAGCGGCGGGCGCTTGCTTTCGAACGACGCGGGATCGATGAATGTGCTGGATCGCTTTGGCTGCCCGCGGTCCATCATAGCAGGTCGATCATCTCCGACAAAGACCCTACATTGACTTCAGCACGTACCCTACCACATAGATTAGAATCGACGCACCTTTGCCTGCCTCGCAGTGCCGCCTTTCTCGCTTCAAGATCGTCGATTAAGCTCCTGCCATACAGCGCGCCAGGTGCCTTATCGCCCCTCAACACGGGCTCCATCTCTTCCTCCTCCATCTCCACCGTCACCTTCTCCCCGTCCAGCACTGCGCGTCTCAGGCCCATATCCATATACGACACGTCGTTCATAAGCGAGTTCCTGAACGTGAGCTGTGAGAGCGTGAGCGACTGTCTGGGATTGAGGTGCATCGACTGCGCGTTGGACGGGTCGTACGACTTGCTCAGCGTCATGCTGGACAACGGGCGCGGGCCGGGCCGCTCGACCTTCGCACCCGGAGGGAGGGGCGGGCCGTCCTTGGAATGCACGAATCCGCCGCGGCCGGGGGACAGCGGGGCCGCGTTCTGCTCATCTTGCAGTGGGCTGGGCATGACCAGCACTTTGGGGCGGAGAACGTTGTACCCCGACAACCGCCGGCTGCGCTCGTCGTCCTCTTGTAAGTACACCGACTGGCCCATGATAGATCGCCCGTCTTCTGCGGGGAAATAGCGTGAGCTGCGGCCGTCGTCCAGCCCGTACCGGGAGGAGCGCGCGTCGTCCTGGATATACCGGGAGGAACGCGGGTCGTCCAGCATTACCCGGGAGCCCATGGAGGCGGTCGAGAGCGTCCGCCCGTGCGCCTTGGGGTCGAAGCGGGAGGACTTGCTCGGCGATGGCGGGGGAAGCGCGAAGGGGTTGTTGTCCTCTGCTTGCCTGGGGCTTTCCGTGCTAGGGAACGGCACCGCCGCCGGCCCGTCGACGGGGGAGAACGGGTTGCGTAGATCTTCCTCGAGGACGGCAAGGCTGTTGCGCCGCTGCGACATCGGGTCCGTGAAGGACCGTCGGGAGGGCGCCGCATCGAGGAAGGCGCCGCCTGCACCAAAGTCACCCAAGCTGCTCCGGCGGGCGCGATTGTGCTGGAAGGCGGAGGAGGAGGGGACAACCTCGCTCTGTGCCACGGAGATCCGGCGGTCTGCTCTGGTCGGAGCGCTTGGACCGGGCATGAACTCGGACACGGCGCGCCTGCGCTCCGGCTCACGGAATGTGTCGTCCGCCTCGTCCTCATCCTCGTCCCTCTCATCCTTCTTAGCCAATCCCCACTCGGCAAGGTCCACCTCCTCATCCTGCGCCTGGGCGGGTGTCTCCCGCCCGCTCGCCAGGCTCCGCCGCTCCGACGCGGCGTCCATCTCGCTCGGCAGCTTTACTTTCAGGAAGTCCGCTTTGGAGCGTCGAAAGCTGTTTTGGCCATCGGCGTCCATCTGCGGGCGGCTCGTCGTGCGCCGGGTGTGCGCAAAGATTGCGCTCTCGCGCGCGGTGCGGTATGGGCCCTCGGGGTCGTCCGCATCGTTGTCGTATTCTGCACTACGCGTTAGGGGCATATTTCAATGGATAACAATACGATGTTCATACCGATCAAAGCAGCCGCTAGCTGCAGGCGTGAAAATGAAGGGGTTGTCATGAGATGGTATATAATGATAGTAGAAAGGGACGATGTCGAGGATTGAGTGCGGCCAACGAGGCTGCTCAGTTGGCGCACTGGCAGTGCTCCTCCGACGTGCGCGTCTCCGATCACTTCGCGCGAATTCATTTTTGGACCCTTATGGAAAGCGAGGCGCCAGCTCCGTCCTTGTGGATCCGGAGATGTGGCAAGATGCCGGCAAGCAAAAATGTTCTTTTGTCTTTTGAGAAAACGAAGATGGCGCAGAATGTCTTGGCGAAATGCGACGTATCGGGTTGCTGTTTTCGCGCATAGAGAGACCGCAGCCGTAAGAGACAATAGGACTCTCATGGCATGCCCAACAACATCCCAAGCGTGACTATCCCCCGTTCTGGCACTTTCCCTGTTGGCCTGACCTCAGGGGTGTTGATAAGATATGTCAGGTTGGGTGGCTAGTTGCCCCTTTATTGTTCATGAGGGTCAGATTGTTGAACGGCTCCTGCTGTCAACTCTTCTGACATCGCATTATCCAGGACTTTCGTTGACGTTGAGGCAGTAGTTGATTGCGAGCGCGTATTGTTCACCCCAATGAAGGCGGCATCGATGCCGACTGCTGCTGCGGAGAGTGCCAGAACATGACGGAAGGACACGAGCGCCCTTAGCAACGCGCAGTTCTGCAAACCCGGTGTGTGGCTGTGGGGTAAAGTTTGGGTCCGAGGTTCTGTCCGCATCTGGAAGCGCGCTGACAGCAAGGCTTGCCGTTGTCATCCCACCCTCTCTCGTCGCCGTCGTCTCCCGTCTCTCTCCTGCGCTCTGCACACATCGCTCTTTTCATATCAGTCACTCGTTACATCCCAACCCATCCCTCGCAAGGCATACAGCCACCCTCGCAGTCCAGCAACAGAATACCCCCCTTCTGCTTTCCCGTCCTTCCCGCTGCTCGCACGCTGGCCTGGTGCCGCGCGTTTCTCTCTCGACTCGCACCTCTCCCAGCAATTGGATCGATCTAGACTCCAAAATTTAGATGACGATGTGCTGCACCGGTCCGACATGGAAGCGAGAGGAGGTGCCGGAGCACAAGGTGAGCCTTTTCTTGCCAGTTTGTACCGCCGACACGCGCCTGACAGCTTATCAGTTCGACTTTGTCGACACGCGTGACTACCGCGACAATTCGTTCTGGACGTCGCTGCGCTACATCTGGCTCTACATCATCGTCATCAAGGGCTTCCTCGTATACGTCTCCGACATCTTCACCGCTATCACGATGCTGTCCACCGGCCAATGGACGAACAGCATCTACACAAAGTGCAACACCTCGAACAGCTGCTCCATTACCGTCAACTTCGACATCGGCAAGTGGGTGTTTGTCGGCTGTATCATCTTTGGCTTCCTTCTCGTGCGCATCTTCCATTGCCCCGGCGCATTTCCCGCGCTGACACCGTTTTAGCTCCTCTACGAGACCCGCAAGGCGCGCAAGATCATCCTCTCGCGGGATATCTCGTACGCGTTCACCAACGTGATGGCCAACGACTACTACAGCTTGCGTGCGTCCGCTTCATCCCTTCCTGTAATTGATCTGACCCCCCCTCAGGGTCATATGACCACTTCTGCTTCTTCTGCCAAATTGCCAATTCCACAAAGCGGATGGACGAATTCGCCTTCTTCATCTTCTTCACCTTTAAGGGCTGGAAGCGCCTCCTGCTCGCGGACGGGCCACGACAGTGCATCAACGCCATCGTGCTCTTCTCGTTTGCGCAGGTCAACAACTTCTCCACCGACTTTTATCTGTACTATGAGGGCTCCATCCTCACCGCCGGACTGCTCATATCAATGATGTTCACCGTGCTGGTGTTTGCGGGCAGTCTGATCATGCTCATCGCCGCTGCTGTGCTGTATATTCCTCTCCTCTGCCACATTCGAGGCAACTTGAAGGTACGCATGCCTTGTACCGACCCAGAGAGGCTTCTGATATTCCGCATAGGAATACTGCTGCCACAAGGTCGACAAGCGTATCTCCGAGCTCGTCAAGCGGAAGGTCAGGCAGCGTGTAGCCAAGCAGGCCGCTCTTGCACGGAAGGAAGCCGCGGGCGACTTCTCCCACTACAAGAACAAAGGTGCTGCTCCCCTCCCACAGCCTACGCTTCCGAACCTCAGCGTCGAAGACGACTACGAGTCTGGCTTCGCAGCCGAGCAGGAACAGTGGAACGATTACAAGGGACCACTTCCAGACTATGCGCCGCCTGCGATCGACTACCCGCCGAACTTGAGCTATCCCCCGTACCCACCGCAACAGCCGGCGTACCCGCCAAACGGTGCGAACCCTTATCCGGAACGGCAATACGTGCCATACTCGAGCACGTCTCTCGACGAGAACGCGTACGACGCCGCGTCAGAGTATGGCAGCGTGGCACACCTTGTCATACACAGCAACAGCGGGTACAATGACTCGAAAGTGTCGCTCCCATCGCCCGAGCAGCAACGCGTGCAGTACCCTACTCAGGCCGGCTACGTTGAGACCGAGCGACGACCCAGGCGGCAGAGCAGCGGGGTCATGTACGACGAGCCTGAATACATGGCGTACTACCAGCAGGAGGATGTACAGCAGTACGAGGACGGCCAGGCTCGGCGGCGGAGCCAGCATGGTGGGCACGGTGGATACGCGGCGTAGAGCGCTGTTGGACTTTGTTACAGGTGGCACGCAGATAGCGCGTACGATACGATGATAGCTGTAGCTCCATAGTCACTCATTTCCCCCTTTTCTCCCCGTTTTCAACTTACAGCGACACCTATCTCAGCTCTCTGTTACGTGATAGCAGCGTAATCGAATTCACAGTTCGAGTGGATCATTCTCTCGTCCTCCGGAGGCTGCCCCGTCATTCCCGTTTGCAGCGGGAGGTAGTCCCTAAAAGTAGACTTCGCGAACCCGCACATGAGGTTACCACTCGCTTGGGAAGTCGTTCCCGCAGAGGTTAGCGTCGGAAGAGATGACCGACAACCCAACTTTGGCATGGCCTCACCCCGCTAGGCATTTGTTGCGTTCGGAAGATCCAAGTCGCCGTTCATGCGGGTGCTTATCCCCATACCTGAGTTGTTGTTGAGGCATATATAATTAACAGTGGAATTGTCGGGAGACGTGCATCCTAAGCTCCTGATGCCCGCAACAGCTACTATTACCACGGCCTTCCCCTCAAAGGATGGGCGATACTATGCGGCAGAGACGTATCTTCTGCCCTCGGACGATGTGGAACGGGCCAGGTACTTCGTTGCCCTTCAGCTAGGCACGGCGGCTCAGGCATGTTTCTAGGCTGGATGCACAGCACGTCGTTTACAAGCACTACTTCGGTTCGGAGCTCATTCCTGCCGATCTGAAGCTGAAGGAGGGCGATCGCATTCTTGACGCTGGGACTGGTTCTGGTAAGGAACAGAGGACGCGGACACATGAATGACGCTGACGCGAGCATCAGGATCATGGGCAATCGACGTGGCTCAGTCTCTTCCTACAGCACAAGTGGTCGGTATCGACCTCGAGGGGAAGCTCCTTCCGCCCGCAGGCCAGAACACCCAGTTCCTAGTTCAGTCCAGCCTCGACTTGCCTGGAGAATGGACCGGAAAGTTCGCGTTCATCTTCCAGCGGCTGATGGTTGTCGCGTTCACGGAAGACGCTTGGAAGAGGGCCATCACCGGCTTCTACCGCGTATTGCGGCCCGGCGGTCGCTTGCAGCTTGTGGAGGTAGACCTGCTGCGAGTTCTGTACCCCGAGGCGATCACCCCACCGCAGACAGCAAGGTGGCTGGAAGGAGTTCGCAGCCTGTGCGGGATGCGAGGCGTTAAGCCGCAGACCATTGCGGAGATACCAGAGCTGCTGAAAGACGCCGGATTCGTCGATATCAAGATCAAGATCAGCCCGAGGTACACGGGAGGCGAACAAGGCAAGTTCACGAGGGATACTGCAATCGGATCCCAACGAGGCTTGAAAGGTCCGTTCCTGAAAGCCGGAGGTGAGCGGTGCCGTTGGGACCTGTGCAGCATGCCCTGATTCAATGTGCTATTGACAGGTTTCGGAATTGCTGAGAGCAGCGAGGAGTTTGACAGATACTTGGACACGGTGGAGGAGGAGTGGGCGACAACAGACTTCGCATGGATGTGGACACGCTGGACGGCAACAAAGCCAATGTAAATGTAGATTACACGTTGTCCGTGGCAATACCGGCAGCATTCGAGAAAGGCATAGCGTTGTCAGTTGCACGATTCCGAGTAGTACAGACGGGGCGGAAGAAATGCACGTCCGAGTCCGACTGCGAATTGAGCCACTGCGGCTGTGCGCGTGAAGTTCACATGCGATAAGCGCCGGTGATGTCTTCTTTCCGGCACAACGGGATCAACACGTGGGAGAAATGAATGGGTCATTGCGATGAGACGCGAGCTAGGGTTCTGCGCGACCACCGCACACCAACCTCCGCTGGGGAAGTTGACGGCCGCACCTCGCACAGTGAATTGACCCGAACCCCAAGCCGGCGCTGGAAACGAGCTAGAATCATCGGAAGAACGTGCGTCCCGATGCCGTAGCCATCCAGAGGAAACTTCAGACGGCAGGCTGCACCGAATCCTGGCAGTCATCTGGCACAATGTCTATATCAGTACACGCTCTTCAAGTTGGTGCAAGACATCCCCACTTGTACCCTCGAAAGCCCCTGCAGTCATGTCTACCACGATGACGACTACTATTACTGCGACCGAAGAGAGGTACTATACTGCTGACACATATCTTCTGCCCTCCGATGGGGTAGAGAAACTGAGGTAAACACCGAGCTCTCATATTATGACGTTTGCTAAATATCTGCTCAGGCTGGCGAGACAGCACGACATGCTCAAGGAGCGGCTAGGCTGGGAGTTCATTCCCTCTGACCTGCACTTGCAAAGCGGGGACCAGATCCTGGATGCTGGGACCGGTTCTGGTAAGTCACGTCCAGACGCCCGGGAAACGTCGTTAACATCAATCAGGGACATGGGCGATTGACACGGCAAAATCGCTTCCTGCGGGCGTCACTCTCACTGGTATTGATATTGAGAAGAAATTGTTCCCAACTCCTCTGCCGAACACACAATTTCTTGTTCAATCGAGCCTCGATCTGCCCCAAGAGTGGTCTTCGACATTCTCCCTTGCCCACCAACGGTTGATGGTCTGCGCATTTACCGAAGACGCGTGGCAATCAAATATCTCGGGTTTCTATCGTTGCCTCAAGCCCGGAGGCGTGCTTCAGCTGCTCGAGATCGACGTATTGCGCGTGATGCCCGACGATCTGCCGACGCCCCCCTTGACGACCAGGTGGATGAAGGCCCTCGTCTCACTATGCCAGTCACGCAACATCGGACCGCAGGCTATCGTGAACATCTCTGATACTCTGAATAAAGCTGGATTTGAGGATATCCACATGCAGAAGAAGCCGCTGTACCAGAATGGCGAGGCTGGGAAGGAAGCGAGAGATGCCTCTATCGGCTCACAACGAGCACTCAAGTTCCCCTTCTTGAAAGCGGGCGGTATGTGTTTACCCCGAGCTCGCGAATTTGTTCTAATGAGCCGATAGGATTCGGAATCGCCAAAACGGCTGCTGAGTTCGACGCTTTCATGGACAATATGGAGGATGAGTGGGCTACATCCGAGTTCGCCTGGTTGTGGATGAGCTGGACCGCTAGAAAGCCGGGGCACTTGTAGAGAATCGCTGTCGATAGAGCTATCCTGCCATGTAGTGAATCAAACTTTTGACTTTGCACGTCGAAACCGTATTGCGCGCCAGAATACATCGTGTCATTGTCCTGGCGAGTTACCAGGCGAAAGGTAAAGGAGCGAACAAGCACGGAGGAAGACGCGGGAGCTAACAACTTGTCTTCTGAATAATTGCACGTGTTGTAATCAATTCAAAACCGGCGCTTCGGTTTCACCTGCCTCCGTTATTTTGACTATTTGTCCCAAACTAGCTTCCATTATCGCAAGCACAGCTCCACCTGGCCAACACGATGTCTCTTCTAAGACCGGTGTTACACTTACACCGTATTGAGAAATGCGGTCGTGCAAGCTTGCCTGATACCATCAATATCTCTTCCGCGCTCGTATGGCTGACGCTTGTTCCGGTACTTCGGCATCGTTGTTATTGCTTCTCACGGTGAACTCCAAATGGTATGCGGCCCACGCCCGATGCGCTACTTGACAGCAAAACCTGCGGCTTGAATTGCGCGACCGAGACCGGCAGCACACTCCTGATGCATTCGATTCCGGCCAGCGTATTGACCGATATATTAAGACTCATCAGCGTGTGTGCAGTGTTCACCGACCCGATTCAACTCGACCACCACCTACAGAAGCATGTCTGTCGCCACACTCGCAGCATCTCTCCCCGCAGACCTTCTCAAAGCGGAGCGGTATTACACAGCTGATACCTACCTTTTGCCTCATGATGATATTGAGCGTGCTAGGTATGCAGAGGCGTTCCCGCGAGGTGGCTAGCCACTTATAAATGTGCTACAGACTTCAAGTGCAGCATGAAATGCTTGTGAAGTACACGAATGAGCTCCTTCCCAGTGGCCTGATCGTAAGCGATGGAGACGAACTTCTTGACGCCGGAACGGGTTCAGGTATCACTGATGTATCTGTTATATACTCTACCCGTCTGACCAATTTTTCAGGTGTCTGGCTTATGGACGTGGCGAAGATTTTGCCGTCTTCTATTTCTTTGACGGGCGTCGACATTGAAAAGCGCTTGTTCCCACAGCCTCTGCTTAACACCAAATTCTTTGTGCAATCGACACTCAGCTTACCATCTGATTGGTCGTCAAAATTCACCCTGGTTCATCAACGGCTTATGGTAGCCGCCTTCAGCAGAGAAGCCTGGCAGCAATGCCTCTCAGAGTTCTATCGTGTTCTGAAACCGGGCGGATGGCTTCGATTAGAGGAGATCGATTTTCTTGGCGTCTTGGAGGCATCGCCCGTCCCTCCCTTGACCGATCGGTTCTGGAAAGGCGCTCGAGTGCTGTGCGAAGCACGCGGTGTCAGCTCGGACTGTCTTTTGAGGATTCCAGCTCTGCTTGGAGAACTTGGGTTCTCGGACCTACAAGCAATTGAGACACGCATCCCGTACGGCAGCGATGAGAATGCGCGGCGTGTCGGTATTGGGGCCTGGAAAGGCATGAAGACGCCATTCCTGAAGGCCGGCGGTACGATGTCAACCCAACCGCCTATTTTTCTGCTGCTGACTTCCGACTAGGATTTGATGTCGCACGCACGAGTGAAGAATACGACATGTTCATCGATCAAGTTGAGGAGGAGTGGCGCAAGGAGAACTTCACCCGAACATATATCACTTGGATCGCACGGAAGCCGCAGTGACGTCTGCCCCGTTCCGTCATATGTAGAGATGATTTCACAACGGATCTGTTCTACAATCTCAAATAATGTCGTAATACATTGGAGGTGTCAATCTGGGGAAATCCTAAGAATACAGACAGGATAACAATCGGTTCTGATTATGACTCCGAATGGCGGCTGCGCTTTCGAGCTTCTCCGAAACTGCGGCCGCTCCGGACACACTCTTCCTCCGATACAGTGCCGCTAGGCGAACTTACAGGCTTCCATTGCGGTCCTTCACGAGCAGTGAATTGCCGGCTAACATGATACCCCGGAAAGCGGTGCATTAACCTTAGCGGCGCAACATGATGATTCCATCGGGGTTCACGAAGTGCAAGAAGGGATCAAGTTATTTATTAACATGCTCCTAGGGTGGGGTGCTCACCCCTCCATCGCCCCTCCATCCCAACACCATGATTGCGCTTACCATCACAACTGCGATCCGGGAAACCGACGCGACGAAGAACGAACGCTACTATGCAGCTGAGACCTACCTCCTCCCATCCGATGAAGCGGAGAGAGCTAGACTAAATGGGCAACATGAAGCCGTCAAGCCTTATTGCGAGGGTCTTATTCCATCGGGTCTGGTCTTGAAGGAAGGCGACGCGGTGCTTGATGCAGGAACCGGATCTGGTAGGCTTCTGCTGCGGCCTCTGCTGAGATTTCTCATCATGGGTCACTAGGTATATGGCTTTTGGATATTGCGAATGAGGTTTCGACAGGTGTCTCTCTCGTTGGCATGGACCTCGAAGGGCGTTTGTTCCCGAAACCCTCGCCCAACATGGAGTTCTTCGTTGGTTCGACCTTCGACCTCCCGCATCACCTCGACTCTACCTTTACCCTTGTGCACCAGCGTCTCATGGTCGCTGCTTTCAGTGTCGATGGGTGGAAGAGAGCCATCGCCGGATTTCATCGTGTTCTCAAGCCAGGGGGGTTCTTGAAACTCGAGGAAATCGACTTCTTGTGCATCCTTCCAGGACCTATCGGCCGGCCGCCGTTGACTAGCACATTCTGCCAAGGATCCAAACGTCTCTGCGAAAAGAGAGATGTCGGGGCCGACACTCTGCTCGTTATTCCACAGCTGCTGGAGGAAGCTGGATTCGAAATTGTAGAGCACAACCGTAGATTCATCTGCCTCGGAGGTGAGGTCAATCCCGCTCGCGATGCATTCATTGGCGCATGGCGGGGCATGAAAGGACCTTTCGTAAAGTCAGGTGGTATGCCAGTCTGGGGCTTATCTCACGGATGCACTTTGACGCCTCTGCGTAGTGTTAAATTGGGCCGGCACGAACGAGGAGTACGACAAGTTCCTCGATGAGATCGAGCAGGAATGGTGCACGACAAACTTCAGCAGAACGTGGTGCAACTGGACAGCCAGGAAGCATCTGTAGGACACCTTTCACGGCGTTGTATGGATGCAGGCGCATATATAGCAGAATGTCGGAGGTGCTTCGGCAAGAGAAGATGGTTGATGTGACGATCGCAGCGATGCGCTCTGCTGCTCACTAAGTCGAAAGGATTGGCGATGGTGGGTGCACGTGACGTCACGCGTTTGATGCCGTCAAGATATTTGCCTGACCGGCATGGCCGCGCGCTGCCGATCATTTCCAGTCTTTGCTATCTAACAATCCGAACTGGTTAAGCCAAGTACTGCTCCGTGCAGTGCTTCCAGCAGCATGTGGCTCAGCGGCGGATCTCGAAGCAATGGATTGCGACACTACCGCGCTAGCATCTGGAAAGCACGGCACTCGTTATGTCCAGCTGATTTGGGTACGTCTTTGCTGCTGTTCGCTGCAATCACGACGCTGTCACGCTTGAGGATGGTATCCGCTTCCTATGCTAGTCCAGTTTGGCATTGATCCGGCTTTCTCGGTTGTTTCTCGTTTGCATGCCGTAACAGACTACAAAAGCTCTTGTCAGCGGTTGCCGACCGCCTACGACCCAGACTAGCTAGCAAAGGAAATTGGTGGGCGATACCGTATTCTGGGCCAACTTACTGTCTGCATAAATTGCACGCTCATGCCCACGGCGCGGCCTGCCTCCCCTCATAGTCAAAGTTAACCATGGCAGAACTACTTTTACAATCCAAAGCTGCGTCCAGAAACGGCCGATTCCATGCCGCGGAGACCTATCTCTTGCCTTCAGATGAAGAGGGGCGGGTAAGGTAAGCGCATTTGGCGTCTTCCCATAGTTCCAACTGACAAACAATGAAGATTGGACATACAGCACAGATTGCTCATGGCACATACTCCGATGATTGTGCCGAGCGGGCTATCCTTCAATGATGGAGATGCTATCCTCGATCCTGGAACTGGAACCGGTGAGTCATTTTTGGTTGGGCTTCTTCGAGCTGCACTGACATGAGCGAAGGTGCTTGGCTAAACGCCATGGCCAAGATGCTGCCTCCAACCATTACTGTATATGGGATCGATATCTCGTCTGGTCTCTTTCCTCCTCCACTTGCGAACACGAGCCTTCTGGCCTGCTCCACTCTGGACCTGCCGGCCGAGTGGACTTCCAACTTTGTCTATGTGCATCAGCGTCTCATGGTTCTTGCGTTCACTCATGAAGCATGGAAGAAGTGCATTTCGGATTTCTATCGCATCCTGAAACCTGGAGGTTGGATCCGGCTGGAAGAGTACGACAGTGCTCGCGTCTTTGACGGCTACCGGGAACCAGGGCCGTTCTATGGTCGCTATTTGGGGAGTCTATCCGCGCTGGGAGAAAGCAGGGGCATTACCTCTGACAACCTGCTGAAGATCACAGGCTTGCTTGAAGGCGCCGGTTTCCGAGAGGTACAATTCACCAAGAGCATGACATTATTGTGTGGAGAGGATGCGCTCGCCGCTGGCGCATGGAGAAGCTTGAAGGCGCCTTTCCTTCAGATTGGAGGTCAGTATTTCTGCACAGCATCAGGTGGACAAGTATTAATAGACGTAGGCTTGGGGTTGGGGGCAACGGATGAGGAGCTTGACACTTTCATGGACAAAATGGAGGAAGAACTACGCGGAACAATCAGTGAACTGATGTTTGTGACTTGGACCGCCCAGAAGCCCCTCTGACGCCGCCAGTTCACCCGGCTGTGCCGCCAGTTCACCCGGCTGTGCCGCCAGCAAGAGATGGTGTTCTGGGATTGACCTTCCAGAAGTTGGACCTAGGGATCTTTAGTACAGTACATCCGAATGTTTATGCATGCGATGTCATCGTGTGCTTCAAGAAACCCACAGATAAAGGCTGCTCATCCTACAGTATCCTCGAGCCCAATTATACAGACAGTACGAAAAACAGCGTGAAAGAACACTTCCGTGTGCTCAAGTCAGACGGACGGCTACAAATGGAGGAGTATGATGTAGGATTTGCATTCGGAAGCGAGTTCGTGGTGCCGCCCGTCTCGGTTCGGGCCCTACAAGCCTTGATGAGTCTTTGCGCGATGAGAAAGGTCGAATACTTAACAGAACCCATCGCAGGTAGTAGCGCCTGACCACATCCCGAATAGCAACACAGGTGTCTACCTGGACGAATTTTCTCAATGTTCGTCATGGCGTGCTCATCTCCCCTGATGCTGCCGACGCGAACAAGCTCCCTCAAGCGTAGGACATCGTTGGTAACTTACCAGCTTGGAACATCTGTGACCAAGTTATGGCCCGATGCCCACAGCGCGGTCTCTGAGCAGAACAATACGCTCCTGTCACCGCTGTCAGCCGTGTTTTGGACGGCCGTACGAAGGACAGTGGTCGGCAGATGGTAGCGGGTTGCCGAATGTGTGCGATAAGAAGCAAGTATAGCACGATGGCAGGCAGCCGCATACGGTCCTGCACGAGTATCACGCACAGGATATAAGGACGCTGCTCTGAGCGATGGTCAGCCTGAGTACAGCACGACATGGAGAACGAACGCTACTACGCTTCTCAGACATATCTCCTGCCCGCTGATGAAGTCGAGCAAACGAGGCTGCAACTGCAGCACGAGATGCTGAAGGAGAAGCTCTCGGGACAGCTCCTCCCCGCCGGTTTCATTGTGAAGGACGGTGACAAGATTCTGGATGCCGCGACCGGGACAGGCGAGAATACATGCAGATCGGAGTATGCTGATTCCTGAGACACATCAACAGGTGTATGGGCGGTAGATGTATCCAACGGTCTTCCAAAGACGGCGTCGATCGTCGGTACGGATATCTGCGACCGCCTCTTTACAGCAGCCACACCGAAGGTGACATTCGAGGTGCAGTCCACCCTGACCCTACCAGCCGCGTGGTCGTCCACCTTCGCACTCGCCCACCAGCGTCTGCTGATCCTCGCATTCAGCTCGTCCGCGTGGCAGCAAGCCATTTCCGAGCTGTACCGGGTTCTCCAACCGGGAGGATGGGTACAGATCGAGGAGAAAGATGTCTTGCGCGTCACCTGGTCGGACCAGGGCCCCGTGCCACCGCTGACGGCCAAGTTCCTCAACGTGCTCTGCAGCGTGTGCAGGGAGCGCGAAGTTGGCCCGGAGAGCTTGTTACTGTTGCCCGAGTTCATGAAGGCGGCAGGGTTTGAGGACTTGAAAGTGAGCAGCGTGAGAATTTATACGGGCGGCGAGGAGGGGAAGGAGGTGCGCAAGGCTTGGATTGGCGCGTGGAGGGCCATGCAAGGACCGATGCTGAAAGGGGGAGGTAAGCCAGTTCATTTCGCTCTAATCAGCATGCCTGAGGAGCAGCAGCAGGTGCAGGGCTCGCGAAGACTCCTCTGGAGTATAGCGGGTTGATGGACTGCCTGGAGGAGGAGTGGGTGCGCGAACCGTTCGAGTGGAAGTTCATCACGTGGACAGCGAGGAAGCCGATGTAATGCAAGGATTCCTTAGGTAGTACAGTTATCATGAGACCATGTAGACTTGAAAAAAAAGCCGGAGTTGAGGTCGGCCCGGTGATGGTTGAGCAAGGCCGTTGCGCCACCCAAAGTGAACTGCGAGATTACCCTGCCGGAATCACGAGAATGTAGGCATGAGCTGAGTAAGCTAGAAAGGCGAGATCATGGTCGCATCGGAGAATCGGCTTCGACGCAATGTCAGAGCCAGGCAGCGATGATGGTGTGTAGAGAGAAAGTCAGCGCCTCGATCAGCCTTCGCGAATCGGGGAGTATAGACAAGATGCGTACGCTGTACGCTGTACGCTGACGCGCGTCCGGAGGCAAAACCGCACCCTGACTGCCTAATATAGTAATTTTGGCCCACACATTGCCGCACAAGGCTCACACTAATGGCCTTGCAACTTCCAAAGATCTTTTTAAATAAAATATTCTCCTAACCCCAACCCTAACCCTAACACTACCCTAACCCTAACACTACCTTAACGCTCGCTTCACTCGCAGATCCTAACAGTTACCCTAACCAGCGCGCATCCTAACCCACCAGCCAAAGTTGGACCCTGACGGAGCGTTCCGCGTCGACAAAAATTGCCTAATTTGGTACTCCGGAGGCACATTGCCTCCGAAGTGCATGCGTACAGCGTACAGCGTACGCATCTCGTCGTCACTCCGAATGGGGCCCGTTACCATCCGAGAAAATATTAATTCAGCAAGTGCTCCGATACATGTTCCGCACTGCTTACAGTACAACATTATCAACCATTATAATACCATACTCTGCAACGAAGGTGCCTGAACTCCCGATTCTTAAGCCGAAGAAAAAACCGGCCCGGACGTAGCCGGCTTAGTAAGGTACGTCACCGTCGCCCGCATGGGGTCGAGGTAGCTAGAGGCAAAGACAATGCTTACAAAGCCCTACCGCTGGCGTCTTGTGACAATATTAATGACAGCCCGGCCGAGCTACAATCCAGCCTGGCGAGCATGCGCTCCAGAACAGTACTGCTGGGTATAAGATTGGCGACCCAGCGGACGACCGTCGGCACCATCGTTCCCGCGAGCCTCATCAGGGAGAAGGCATATCGATACTTTGGCAGCACCTTCCGAACAAACATGGCGGAAATGAACGCAGGTGCGTGTCTCTTTACTTCCAATGCCAGTTGGCGTTGACACCCACATGCCGGCCAGTTGTCCTGCACCTCTCCCAGCCCGGGACACCAAACCATGTGCGATTCGAGACCGTCCCACTTCCCTCCTCGCCCAAGCCAGGGTACGCACGCGTAAAGCTCTCCGCGGGTACGCCGCTCCCCTTCCACCTCCAGATTGCCGCTCACATCCCCCAGTCGCGCTCAATAAGCGCGACCACTGGATCGCGCTCAACGCTTATCCCAACCTCAAGGACGGCAGCGTGCTTGGCTCCGACGGGGTGGGCGTGCTTACTGCCCTCGCCCCCAGCGCGTCGTCCCTCCAGAATTTGCTCAACAAGCGCGTCGTCATCCTCCCCTCCGTCGCCTGGGGCCCAGGTGGGAAGCGCATCCAAGGCCCCGCATTCCGTGTCCTCGGATGTCAGGGGGACAACGGGACGTTTGCCGAGTATGTGGATGTACTGGAGGAGAACGTCCTGCCCGCCCCGGAGGCGCTGGACGATGTGCACGCGGCTGCGCTGCCGCTTGCGGGGCTGACGGCGTGGAGGGCGGTCAAGACTCGTGGAGGTGTGGAAAGGGGTATGAACGTGCTTGGTGCGTCTGCTTTCAGGAGGGTGGGAGAACGCAGCTGACGAGCAACAGTCACGGCCGCCGGCTCGGGCGTAAGCACGTTCGCGATGCAGTTCGCTGTTGCGCTCGGCGCGCGGGTGTGGACGACGAGCTCGTCGAAGGACAAGATTGACTTTGTTGTCAAGACCATCGGAGTGGAAGGTGGTGGTGCGTGTTGCACCGTCCCGCTTTGGCATGGGTGTTGATATATGCGCAGTCAACTACAAGGACAAGGACTGGACGAGTCAGCTTGCAAAGCTCGTTGGCGGCAGCAGCGAGCGCGTCATCGATGTCGTGATCGATGGCACGGGCTCGCTTGAAGAGTGCATCAAGCTCCTTCGGCCGGGTGGGCGGTACGTTTCACTCCCTCTTCTCATGCTCAGGATGCTGATCTAACATCGGGAATAGATACGTCTTCTACGGCAACACCTCGCAGCAGGCGCACACCCTCGCTGCGCAGGACATGCGCACGTTGTACTGGCTGCAAGCCGACATTCGGGGGAGCACAATGGGCTCGCCGGAGGAGTTTGCAGAGCTTCTGGATTTCGTGCAGGAGCATAAGCTGCAACCGGTTGTGAGCAGTGTTAGGCCGTTCACGGCTGAAGGATGGAAGGCGGCGTTGGGAGAGATCGAGAAGGGTGACCAACAGGGGAAGATCGTACTGAAGATGCAGTAGCTCCATTGTGGATCTCTCGAAACGTATTAAAATAAGGAGGACCGCTCTGCCTGTCTAAGCTAACGGAGATTACAATTGCGCATTTGGCTGAATAAGGTCAAAGCAGTGTATATCTGGGTCGTCACCACCCAGCGTCTCTAGGAAGCAGAGAGGCAATAAACCCTATCTTGGGTGAATACTCCGGCCGTCGAACCACAATCGTGGACGCAATCATCTCAGGAGAGTCGGCGCGGCGAGTGGATCCTCTCACCGTGGAACTCGGCCCGTTCTCGGCCCGTTCTTGCTTGGTTAAGACACTCGCGCCGCTCCGACACGTCTTCCGGACGGCGTCAGTACAGTATGAGTACAGCTGGTTAGGAACAGCAGCTGTAGGAACGGGACCCCTACTACCCCGATTTGGTCATCGGGCACGCCTAAAAATAGAACGTTGAATCATTGCAGTAATACGCCAGGGATCAGTCGGTCTGCGCTTACAGCAAGGACATGTTCCCGTCATTTGACCATGGCAGCTCCTATCGTAAGATGAGAGCGATGGGACTGGGCAACGTGATAGTAATTGGATAGTCCAGTGCAAAGCCTATGAGGGCTGCACGAAAAGTCTGCGTGATGGATGTATCTACGTGAGGGTCCGTGCACGTCAGCTCGCTCTAATACTAACCCACGTCAGCTCCTACTCTGGCAGCTCCTACTCTCATCTGTGTCGAGCATGATGCGCCCCGTCAACGCTGCTCTCTATAAGAGCGCCGGCATCTCGGAGGCCCGCCCCAGTCTTCCACTGCAAAACCCAAGCGAAAAGTAGCGCGTATCGATACTTTACCAAGACTGACGTGTCCAAAATGCCCGAAATGAACGCAGGTGCGCCGTCTTTCATCCTACGTGCTCGCCAGTACCAACACTCCAATCTGAGACAGTCGTCCTGCACCTCTCCAAGCCCGGAACGCCCAATGAAGCGCGATTCGAGCGCATCCCGCTTCTCTCTTCGCCAAAGCCTGGCTACGCGCGCGTAAAGATCTCCGCTGGTGCGCTCTCCCATCTTCCCTCCTGCAACTGAGCTAATTCCCTCCCCCAGTGGCCCTCAACAAGCGGGACCAATGGATCATTAATAACACGTACCCTAATCTGTACGACGGTACCGTTCTCGGTTGTGACGGGATGGGGGTGCTTACCGCCCTCGGCCCGGGCGCCTCCTCCCTCTATCCGCTGCTTGGAAAGCGCGCCGTCATCCTCCCCTCCGTCGCCTGGGGCTCGGGTGGGAAGCACGCCCAAGGCCCCGAGTTCCGGGTGCTCGGGAACCAGCCGGACGACGGGACGTTCTCCGAGTACATGGATGTGCTTGTTGAGAATGTGAGCGCTGCGCCGGAGGGACTGGACGATGTGCACCTGGCGGCGCTGCCGTCTTCGGGGATCACGGCTTGGCGGGCTGTTAAGACGCGGGGAGAAGTGGACAGGGGAATGAACGTGCTCGGTGCGTCTGCTCTCGGATGAGTGCGAAGGAGCATCTGACGAAGGACAGTCACGGCCGCGGGTTCTGGAGTCAGCACATTCGCGATGCAGTTCGCTGTTGCGCTCGGCGCGCGGGTGTGGACGACAAGCTCGTCGAAGGACAAGATTGACTTTGCGGTCAAGACCATCGGAGTGGGAGGTGGAGGTGTGTGCAGTGTTGCATTGTCTCTCGTCGATATTGGTGCTGATGGAAGAGCAGTCAACTACAAGGACAAGGACTGGACGAGTCAGCTGGCAAAGCTTGTGGGCGGCAACAGCGACCGTGCCATCGATGTTGTGATCGACGGCTCGGGCTCGCTCGAGGAGTGTATCAAGCTCCTTCGGCCGCGTGGGCGGTGTGTTTCACTTCCTCCGCTCATGATCACGAAGTTGATCTCACATCGTAGATATGTTTTCTTCGGCAACACCTCGCAGCGGGCGACTACCCTCAACGTGCAGGATATCCGCACGATCTACCGGCTGCAGGCCGATATACGGGGGAGCACGATGGGCTCGCCGGAGGAGTTTGAAGAGATGCTGGCTTTCGTGCAGGAGCATAAGCTGCAGCCGATCGTCAGCAGCGTCAGACCCTTTACAGCAGAGGGTTGGGAGCAGGCGCTCGGGGAGCTCGAGAAGGGCGACCAGCAGGGGAAGATCGTGCTGAAGATGCAGTAGCGTAGTTGCAGGTACAAGCAACAAGGACGCGTTCTGCCTGTCTAAGCTGACGGAGATTGCACATCCGGCTGAATAAGGTCAAAGCAGTATATATCCGGATCCTCACCAGCGTCTCTATGAAGCCACGGGGCAATAAAAATTTTTTATGTAACTCCTCCCGCCTTCGTGTGGAACAAAAATCGTGGACGCATTGTCAGCCGCACCTCAGGAGAGTCGGCGCGGCGAGTGAAGCCCCGCACCTCGGCCCTTTGTTCTGTAGCAGCGCGCCGCTCCGACGTGTCTTCCCGGCTATCACTGCTTTTAGCAACAAGCGCCTGTCCCGATTTCGCCATCGGGCTTAAAAATAGAGGAGTGAATAATCGCAGTAAGCCAAGGATCGGTCGGCGTTTACAGCAGAGACATGTTCCCGTCATTTGACCATGACGGCGCATACTCTAATCCGTGTCGAGCATGATGCGCCCCGTCACGCTGCTTTCTATAAGAGCGGCGGCCTTTCGGAGTCCCGCCCCAGTCTTCCACTGCAAAGCCCAAGCGAGAAGTAGCGCGTATCGATACTTTACCACGACTGGTGTGTCCAAAATGCCCGAAATGAACGCAGGTGGGCCGTCTTTTGTCCTATTTGCTCGCCAGTATTAATGCTCTAATGTGTGACAGTCGTCCTGCACCTCTCCAAGCCTGGAACTCCTAACGAAGCGCGATTCGAGCGCATCCCGCTCTCGTCGTCGCCAAGGCCCGGCTACGCCCGCGTAAAGATCTCCGCTGGTGCGCCCTCCCATCTTCCCTCCTGCAGCTAAGCTAATTCCCTCCCTCAGTGGCCCTCAACAAGCGCGACCAATGGATCGCTATTAACAGGTATCCTAATCTGCACGACGGTACCGTCCTAGGTTCTGACGGGGTGGGCGTGCTCACCTCGCTGGGCCCTGGCTCCTCTCCTTTCCTGCAAGACCTGATTGGCAAGCGCGTCGTCATCCTTCCCTCCGTCGCCTGGGGATCAGGGGGGAAGCACGCCCAAGGCCCCGAGTTCCGCGTGCTTGGGAATCAGCCTGATGACGGGACGTTCTCCGAGTACATGGATGTGCTGGCGGAGAATGTGAGCGCTGCACCCGAGGGGCTGGACGATGTGCATGCGGCTGCGCTCCCGCTCTCGGGGCTCACGGCGTGGCGGGCTGTTAAGACGCGGGGAGGGGTGGATAAGGGGATGAACGTGCTCAGTACGTAGGCTACCTCTGGATGGGTGGGAGGAAAGCTGATGGGGAACAGTCACGGCCGCTGGCTCCGGCGTGAGCACGTTCGCGATGCAGTACGCTATTGCGTTGGGCGCGAAGGTATGGACGACGAGCTCGTCGAAGGAGAAGATCGACTTTGCTGTCAAGACGCTCGGGGTGGAAGGTGGAGGTGAGCCCAACCTTTCATTTATCTGAAATGGGGCTGACGGGGGACAGTGAACTACAGGGACAGGGACTGGACGAGCCAGCTTGCGAAGCTCGTTGGCGGGCCCGGGGAGCGCGTGATCGACGTGATTGTCGACTCCTCGGGTACGATCGAGGATTGTATCAAGCTGCTCCGCCCGGGCGGTCGGTGTGCACTATTCCCAATCTGAAGTATGATGGATGGCTAACACGCCCGGCGCAGATATGTCTTCTTCGGCAACACGACGCAGGTGCCGCACACGCTCAGCTTGCTCGATATGCGCACGGTGTACTTCCTCCAGCTGCAGATCGTGGGGAGCACGATGGGCTCGCCCGAGGAGTTTGGGGAGATGCTGCAGTTTGTACAGGAGAATGGGGTGCAGCCCGTCATCCACAGCGTGAAGCCGTTCTCGAAGGAGGGGTGGGAGGAGGCGTACGCGGAGATGGAGAAAGGCGAGCAGCAGGGCAAGATCGTGCTGACCATGCAGTAACTTGACTGTGAAGATTTCGATATGCGGTGGTATTGTAGCGTTACGAGTTCCATGAAATTTAATGCTGGCCCGGGCTTGGACCCTGGTGGTGAATTATTTGTCCTTCATCTCCTGCGACTAGTTGTTATGCACACCTGCATGAACATCTAGCTTCATGCACTGTTCTTCGACGTATGCTGAGGGGATATAGAGCTGCCGTTTGGCCGCGACAGGCGGTTTGGTCCTTGCGTCAACCGGCCTTCCCACGCAATTTGTCGACGAGCTCCGAATCGTCCGTGGTTGACGATGGCCCCTCTGAGCCACCCCTGACAAAGTCGATCGCCAGTCGAAGGACCATCTATGCACTCTCGACACCACCGGGCAAGGCTGGAGTTGCCGTCATACGAGTATCCGGACCAAGCGCGCCGAAAGTGCGCATGCAGATGGTCCGCAGGACTGGCTCATGGAGTCGTAAGGAGTACCTGAAATCTGCCGTCTTGCACCGATGCGAGGTTTTGGACCCAAGGGATGGAGAGGTCATAGATGATGGGCTGGTCGTCTTCTTCAAGGGTACGCAAATTCAATGTTCTTTCAGCTGTTTGGTCGCTCATTCTTGTAGCGCCTTTCACATTTACGGGCGAACACATCATCGAGTTCCACGTTCACTCGTCTCCCGCGGTCATCTCTCGCATTCTGTCCGCCTTCTCTTCCTTTCGTGGTCTACGTCCAGCCGAGCGTGGGGAATTTACGCGTCGAGCGTTTGAGAATGGAAAGATAGATCTGACGCAAGCCGAGGCGTTACGTGATCTCATCGAGAGCGAGACTGAGGTGCAGCGCAAAGCGGCGAGGAGAGGAACATCGGTGCGTTTGCCCGCTATGCATCGCTCTACTTTGTTCATCAATTCTGTAGGGCGAAACAAAGGAAAAGTACGATGCGATGCGGCTTGAACTGCTCTCGGCTCTATCAAAGACCGAAGCTCTGATCGACTTTGGGGAAGGGGAGCACATCGAAGAAGGCGTGTGGGCTCAAGGTGAGGCTCAGGCTAGCCCAATCAGGGCTGCGTCAATCTTATTTGAAGCGCAGCACGAGAAATCACTGCAAAGTTGCGCGACGATATTGCCCGGCATCTTTCCCCTTCTCGAAGAGGCGAAGTTCTCACAAACGGCGTGTCGCTCGTGATATTCGGTCCACCGAATGCGGGCAAGAGCAGCTTGCTCAACTTCCTTGGTACGTGGACAAGCCACGAGACCGTTCTGCTACTGAACTCGATGCAGCTCAGCGTGAAGCGGCCATCGTCACCCACATACCGGGCACGACTCGCGATGTGGTGGAAGTAGCCCTCGACATTTCCGGCTGGCGTGTCAAAGTGCGGGATACAGCGGGTCTCCGAGAGTCCTCCGACGTCGTGGAGACCATTGGAGTGCAACGCGCAGAAGAGGCCGTACAGCAGGCGGACCTTGGAGTGTGTGTGCTGTCACTACCTGAGCTCGTGGAGAGCAAGCTCAGAGTGCCTGACATGGTCCGCAAGCATCTCAAATCGAACACCATCGTACTCTTGAACAAGGTCGATGAGATTGATCCTGACAAGAGATCAGAGCTGGTGTTCAACTTGAGGCGGCACATACGGGTGGATGAAATATGGCCGATCAGTGTGTTGCGAGGCGATGGCATGTCCGAGCTGCCAGAAAAGCTGGGCAACAAGATTCAGGAAACGTATGGCACCCCATCTTCATGCGCAGACCCGCCCTTATGTCTCCTGCAGATATGATTTCTCCGAGGAGGAAGAGCGGTTGGTCACGAATGCGCGACATCGTGCACACTTGGAAGCCATCGTAGGGTTCCTCAATGCGGCCCTTGCCTATGGTTCGCACTCCTTTCAGTTGACATCCTGCAGACCTAATGTTCGTCACAGGACAAGAGGACGTTGTCCTTGTCGCGGAAGAACTGCGATACGCGGCAGAGGAGATTGGCAAGATAAGTGGCAGCGTCACCACCAATGACGTGTTGGATGCCATGTTCAGGGACTTCTGTATTGGCAAATAGACTGGATATGGCCATCGCCCGATGCATACTGTATAATTGCCAAGCTAATGATACTGCTATCGATACAACAATGTAATGGGTAGACAAGGTTATGCATGATGGACCACTCAGATCCGGAAGGTCGAGTCAGATGCTCGCGTGTATAGATATCCGACCGTTCTGTGTCGACGTCCTCCTCATGGTATAATACTCACCCGACCACTTTGACGATGACGATTCCGCCATTCGTATCAAGGCGTTCAATCGCCTCAGCAGCTTTCTCCATAGTGACAACCTCGACGCCGTCCAGCTCGGCCCCGTCCTCCATCCCATCCTCGGAAAGTGACAAGAACGGCACGCCCACTCCCTCCTCGGCGCTCTTCACGACCGCCTCCAAGCTGTCCCTCACGTCCTCCCCCTCGCGGTCCACCGCATGCAGCGGGGACACCCACTCATACTCGATCCGCTTCGCCTTCTCCACCTTGCTCTTGGTCGTCGCGACGGACAAGGCGGACGCTCCCGGGTTCCCAGTGCCAGAGGAAGGGGTGAGGAACGCGCGCCTAAGCGAGCGCAAGTTGGAGTGGATGGACGCGCGCAGGGTAGGCGCAGAGTCCGGCGCATCCCCAACGAGGGTCGTGAACTGTCCTCCGTCCTTGAGCACTCCCCTGGCCGCGCGCCAAACCTCTCTCCCGCCTACACAGTCCACCACGAGGTCGAACCGCTCTCCCTCACCCTCGCTCCCTTCGGCAGCGACGTGCTCCCCCAAACTGGAGAGACAGCGCAGCACCTCCCCCTCCCACACCTCGTCCGCCTCGCACACCCTGCTCACCGCCTCCGCGTGCGCCTCGCCCTGGATCTGGATACTAACCGCGAATCCCTGTGCGACGAGCATGCGTGCGCAGAGCGCCCCTGGGGAGCAGGCGAGCGCAGCGCACGCACCGAGGAGGACGAGCACGCGCGCTTCGCGCGGCAGCTCCGAGGCGGTGCGCGAGGCGCGGTGAGCCGGCAGGCCAGAGAGGGCTAGCACGGCGAGCTGGTCTAGGGAGAGCGCGTCTGACGGTCTTGGGCAGCGGTGCAGTCTGCGCCTGTCGACGAGGACGAACTCTGCGAGCGCACAAGGGTGCTTCACTTCGAGCAGCCCGATCACCCAGTCGTGTTTGCTCACCCCCGGGCAGTCCCAGCCGGCCTCAACGACGTGTCCGACGAAAGCGCGCCCGGGGATATACCCGAATGCAGCGTCGCCTTCCGTCAGCTTGGAGCGGAGGAGGAGCGCGTCGAGCGAGTCCAGCGCGCATGCGTACACACGCACCAGCGCAGAAGACGGCGGGACGCGAGAAGGCGGTGGGGTGCGGACTGAGAATGCCAGTGCATGCTGCTGCTGCGCTCCTGACGCGCGGGTGTCGCTCCGGGTCAAACTCAGGCTCCTGCGACGGAACACCCCGCTCCGCGCTGCACCGCGTATAACAGAGACGGTCGCCATTGCCGCCTGGCCAATTCCGAGCCTTGCGACATCCACCCGGCCTTGGGTGGCAGCCTTGAACGGGTCGGAAGGGACGTACGATGCGTGAGGGAGGGTGAGGGAGGTGTACCCCTGCTGGGTCGACGCGTCCGAGGGGGCGGGGATGGGCAGGGGGGTGGGGAGGACGACGGTGTTGCTGTTGCTGTGGGTCGTGGTGGAGTAGCTCGATGCGGGTCGGCTGGGGGCGGAACTGGTGCGCTGACGTGCGCTGGGGGCAGCGGGCGCACCACGAAGAGTGGGAGGGCCGGTGAGCGTGTGCGTGTGATCTTGCGTACTGCGCGATCGGCGAGAAGTCGTGCTGGCCGCGACGGAGGGCGCGGAGGACGCGTTCGGCATGGACACGCTGGGGAAGAGCAGGTCCTGCGCCGACCCGGCAGACGCGGGGGCGGACTCGTCAAGCTCGGGCACGTCTGACATCCTCAGCTGGGCGATGCGGAGGGAGAGGGCACGCGGCCTGGGCCGGGGTGTGGGCTGCGGCAGCAGGGTTGCTGCTGCTTCTTCGGGGATGTCGGGGTCGGTCGGCTGCGAGCGGAGGGAAGCGTGCCTCGTCAGCCCACCCGAGCTGGAGGCAGCGGCGCTGCGGGAGACAGTGGACGAGGAACCGGAGACGGAGAGGGAGACGCTTCGCGTGAGCGTAGACGATGAAGCTGTCGTGCTCGACCCCTGTGCCGAGCCGGCCGCGGCTCTCCGTCGACCTCTTCTCTCCCCAGTATCCGACTTTTCCGGGTTGCTGGCCCGCTTCACCCGCGCCTCCCTGGCTTGGGACTTGCGCGCCTGCTCCTGCTCCTGCTCTAGGGGTGAGACGAGCCATTTGACGTCTTTTGCCCATTCTGGGGGTTGGGTGCGCGGGGCCCCAGAGGAGGGGCGCCGGCGTTTCCTGCTTTCGGTTTCGGGTGTTGCTGGGCGGTGGGGCTGCTGTGTTACCGCTGCTGCGGAGGGCGGCCATGCCTGTGCTGGTTCCTGGGAGGGGGAGAGAGAAGAACGAGACACCTTTGACACGCTCGGGTTCCTTGATATCGCCGGGCTGGGGGTGGTAGCCGTGCTCGCGCTGAAGCTCCATGAGTAGTTGGAGTACGCGTCCGAGGAGGCGGTGGTGGCCGTGCTTGCTGTGAGGGGCGTCGGTACTGCGTGTGGGGGAGCGGCCGAGGAGGAAGAGAGGGCGAGGTCTGGAGAGGAGGGCCGGACGGAATGGATCCGCGCGTGCTGGGGGGGGAGGTGCGGTTTTGGACGGTCGGGGTGGGTCAGCTCGTGTGGGAGGCCGAGGAGAGATGGTGGGAGAGCGAGCATGTTGCTGTTGCTGCTGCTTGTTTCGGGGTTGAAGAGCGATTGACGTGGGGATGGGGAGGGCGATTGGGGTGGGGTGAAGAATACGTCTGTGTCTGCGTCGCTGTCTGATGTCTCTTTTTGTTGTTGTTGTTGTTGCGGGGGTGCTGGTTCGCGCTGTCGTTGCTGAACAGGCGGTGAGAGCGATAAAGGAGCATGCCATTCCTCAGCCTTCGGCGGGTGAAGAATAACATCCTTGCCAGTCATCTCCTCCAGCCTCATCTCCGGCTCTCTCGGCACTCGCCCTTCTCCCATCCCGGCATCTCCCGCCGCCTCCCAGCCCGTCCCAGTCCAGACCCAATCATCCCTCGGGGCAGCTGACCGGGGAACGTTGTACACGTACGCCGGCTCGACCGCGGTGTTGGTGTTGGTGTTGTACGAGCGCGTTGGCCGGCCGAGGACGTTTTGCAGGAATGTGGGTCTGGGCATGCGGGAGGTACTGGATGCCCGAGAAGGTGTTTCAAATTCGGAGTGTGCTGTAGGGTTATGAGAGACGGACGGGCGTTGGAGATGTTTGTGTGTGTGTGTTGTGACAGTCGCAGACTGCGTGAATTGTTGCCTGCTGCCTGCTCGTGTGTGGCAGGCGCACTAACAACGAGTGGACGGAGACGGGTGAACAAAAACCTCCGCGCGCCTCATCGATCGTCGCAAACCCTGACAAAACACGGGCAGGTGATGTCATCCGCTGCCGGAGAGCACAGCCACCTGACGCGTTGCCCTGTGAATTTGCGGGTCGTGCGGGATCGGGTAGTGGGGTTCTGGGCTCGCGGTCGGCGGTACGGCATGATCGTGTAAGATGCCTGATCTGGCAGCTGTCCGAGCGGATATCTCCAGATTCCCCGCATCTGGCCGTGGCCCGGCCCAGCCCGACCGCACGGTTCGCAGCGTACATTACCAGTCACACGACATCTCCTCTCACATCTCTTCCGAGTCAGAGTCTTCAGCAGCGCACTCAATCGCACAACAGTAACGTCGCTCACACTACAGCATTGAACGATGTCCACCCGCGCCTCCCTTCTCCTGCAAACAACCCGCTCCCTCTGCACCCTCTTCGCGCACAGCGCCCCCCTCTCCGCCGTCTCCCCGCTCTTCACCCCCTCCCCAACCATAACAGAGCACGGCCCTCCCACCCCATCCGTTCCATTCCTGCGCACCTTCTCGGGCCCCGGCGCGCTAGAAGAGTACCTCTCCCTCCTCTCCCGCCTCCTCTCCATCTCCGATGCAGCCTACGGCGAGCCCTCCCTCGACCCAGAGCGCGAAATCGTGTGCGTCAAAGCCCGCGCCCGGTTCACTTGGCTCGAGGGAAAAGGAAAGGGCACGCAGTGGGAAGAGGAGTTCGTTTATGTCCTCAGCGGGTTTGATGAATTGGGACGCGTGGGGGTGTGGGAGGTTTGGGCGGATCCGTTGAGCGCTTGGTTGGCTAGCCAGGGGAGGAGGGTGGATGATCATGATTGAGCTGCCTAGGAAATATAGACATGGAATGACACTGTGTTCTAAATGGAGTCTTCTTCCAGAATGCGCTCCGAAACGCGTAACATGCTTTTCATGTAAGACCCTCGTTCTTCGTCGCGCACATAAGACACGGGAAACAGTAGAGAAACTGTATGGACAACCCCGTCAATAGAAGCTGCCCGGATCTGACTGAATTTCAACGAACAACATCTGTGAAATAGTCTTTCAAGCGCCCACAGGTCTGATTCAATATTAGTTAATGCTTTCGGCAACATTTGATTGCATAATTTGTTCTTTAAAGTCTTCACAATGTTTGTCGAAGTGATTACACGACGGGGGTGGTGCGTAAAGTTTCCATACCATTTCCCGGGTCTCGCGCGCGCGCCGATGAACGCGTCGCGCAACGATCTTACATGAAGATGGCATTCTGGACGCGCAAAAGGGCAATCTGGCCTTTTTACGCGATTCCGAGGGCATTCTGGAAAAAAATTCGTTCTAAATGACGCATGTACGATCACGGAAGGTGGATGAAACTACTGCACTGCTTCGTCAGTACCATCTTGTCATAATCCTCACTCTTCACGAGCGCCTCCTCCCGTATCCGAGTCTCTCTCTCCTAAACCGCGCCACACTCCTGCGTTCGCACACCAAGGGACGGGCACAGACCGCCCGCCCATCCGGCGCACATCGATGTGGATTCTAGCATCCGAGTCCTGGAAAACCTTTGCGGCTTCGAGGAGGGAGTCTCTGAACAACAAACATCAGTGAAAAGAAACCCAGACGAAAAGAAAGGAGCATCACTGTTCCGCAGCCGTCAAATGGTCCCAGTGGGTCAACCGCTCGTCCGAGTACTCCGTGATAAGAACCGCCGCCTCATTGCTCTCGAACAGTCCATAGCACTTGGGAGTCACCTTGCCTTCCAGCCCAGCCCGACGAATACGACGATAGATACGATGCTCTCTTCGGAGAAACTCTCTGGGGTACCAAGCTGGTGCGTCAACCAAGACTTTGACGGCAACGTCCGTATGACCGAACCGGGCTTTCCATGTACTAGTCCCCTGCATTCCGGCACCGAGCAAGACCTTGAGATCGAGATAAAGTACGCACTATGGGCACGAGATATCTGCGGGGTGTAGACGTCTCCCCGCCCCTTCATGCGCTGCAAAGCGTGCAGTTTCTTTACATTGTCAAGTTTCATCTTCAGTGTGATCTGGCCGGCGGCGGTGTCAGCAACCTCTTTGACAAGAAACTTAAATCCCGCAAACCTGGGTGGCGCGCTTCAAGTCGGTAAGCGTGCACGGACCTCGGTGAGATGTCTCCAATGTTGTCCCCGCTATGTTGTCCTTTTGATCCTTCAGGAGCGAGTCATCAGGAGCCGGGTTCTCGTCATCCTTGGTCGGAAGATCGCTGTCCGCAGTGAAAGGTATGTTATACTTGTCAAACATGTGCATTAGTTCACCCCTTCTGACCAAGGGCCTCGCGTCGTAGAGCGACCTGTGAGGTGCGGAAGTGGCAGGGTGGATTTGCGCCAGAGGGAGAGGGCGGCGGAGGGCTGTCGTGGAAGGGCGGAGACGGGCGAACAGGCTGAGACGGGCGAGCATGATGGTGGTTAACGATCAAGCGGGAGAGATGGGAGATTGGCCGGGGGGGGAAATGCGGCCAGGCCACCAGCGGTGGGGAGTCATCCAACCCGTGCGTGGAATTTTCTGCAATTCCGCCGCATGGAAACCGGGTCTGTGAAGAGTCGTGCCTATTCCGGAGACATCGTGCGTCGAAGAATATCACAGAAGCAGTCACGTGATGCTAGCTGTCGGCTGCCTTCGCCACATGCGCCTGCTCCGGTACAACACTGTATGCTACAACAGGTATCCATCCGATTGTCTTCCAGTCAATCTATGCATCTGCATGACTTGCCTCAGACGACCTTGGCGTCGGCCTGGAGGTTGTCCCCGGTCCTCCCCACCACAATCTCAAACTTCTTCTCCTTCGCCTCCTCTCCCACCTTCACCCCCAATTCCCCCACCCTCTTCTCCAACCGTACCCCGGGCGCGCCCTCGCCCTGTACGGCCCCCACCCAGCCATCTTGAAACATGCGCTTCTCGTCCACCTGCACGCTAAACTCCTCCGTGCCCTTGCCGAGGAAGGCCCCGCGCCATTCTTTGCGCTCGAAGGAGAACGTCTCGAGGCACAGCTGGGTCTTGGAGAGCGCGGAGGTGAGGGGCGGGGAGCCGGAGGCGAGGTAAAAGTCCCGCACTTTGGCGACGCAGAGAGGGATCTCGTTCGCTATCCGGTCCATGATCCAGCTGGGTATCGACCCGTTCAGGTTAACTACCAGATGTTAGCATATATGCCAGGCCAGGACGGAGTAACAGGGCAGAGACGTACTATGCACAACATAGCTCACCTCCGTGTCCGCCCCCTTCTGCAGCAAAGTCCACCCCGCAAACTCGAGCGTCGCGCGCACTTTGCCATCCACGGGCGGCGTCTGCTCCGTATCCGGAACAGAGGTCTGCACGTTCTGCACCCACGCGCCATCAGGGGCAAACTTGACGTCCTGCGCGCCGACGATGTCGCGCCCCGCTACGGGCCAGGTGCCTACATTATGCGATCAGAGCAGAGAGGGTGGAGGGAAATGAGGACGCGCACCAGCCTGGCCAGTGTAAAACTTCATCTCGTTCTGGCTGTACTTCTCCAGCGGGAAACCCGTCTCAAACCGCGCGTCCCACCGCTGCCTACAACCCGGCATGGCGATGGCCTGCCACATATCCCTCGGCGAGGTCCCCTGCACGGTCCCCCTGCCTCTGACCATGGGCAAGCCCGAGTCAGCATACTTCTTCTCGAGGAGGACGCCTTCCTGTGTGCCAATCGTGGACCAGCCGGAGGAGGAGTTGGTCTCCGTCTGGACCTTTGAGAAGGCGGTGGCGAGCAAGGCGGTGTAGGGATTGGGGATGTAGCCGTTGGGCGCTGGGTCGCGGGGCTCGGGGAGGGCCATGGTGAGTGTAGGACGAGGGCGGATGAGAGGGGGGTTGCAGGGAGAGCGGGAGAGGGGTATGAGAGCGCGGTTGAATGCCGATCGCGCGCAAGGATCGGTCGACGACGTCGTAGGCACGCCAGGCTCCTGCGCGATCGTCGATTCGAGCGTCGCGCGCTTGCAGCGATCAGGCGGCGGCCGCAGCTGGACCCTGATGCGCCCCACGCGCACGTGAAATTAGAGATGCGACCACGTGCTCGGCGTCATCGGTCAACGTGCGGTCGTTCGCCATCGCCGTTCTGGCCGAGAGCGACTTTCAACGCCGAGCCGACCGGGCATTGACGCATTGTCAGTTTGACCGCCACTCACTACTGCACAAGGAGGGCATCTATCTCCTCTTCTCGCTTTCCTTTCCTTCTCTCTCTTATTGTCAGCATATTTCAACAGCGCAAGGCGAACATGAGAAGGACACCATGCGCCTCTCTCCATTCCTCTGTTTCTGCGCCCTCACCCCGGCACTAGCACTCCTTCAGCTACACTCCTACGCTCCGTCAGCCCTCATCGCCAACGCCTGGTCCGGCGCAGCAGCCGCATTCCGTTATGCCTCCTCTTCCCTCTCCTCCTCCCCAGCCGCAGCAGTACCCCTCCGCAAGCGCCTCGTCGAGCCTGCGTATCACCAGTGCGTCCTCCAGAAGAAACCGGACAACGCAGTCGGCGTCGAGAACGGCACGGCGCCCGCAACATGGGGTATTGAGAGTAGCACGACCACGACGATCACACGGAGCGTCCCGACAACAGCGGATAGCACCAGTCTGGAGTCCAGCAGCAGTACGAGCACAAGCGTGAGCACCAGTCAGACCACTACAACTTCGAGCACCACTACAACTAGCCAGGACCCGCCAACTTCACAGGCCGCCTCTTCCTCAGACCCACCACAGACAACCTCTGCTGCGCCACCACCGCCACCGCCATCGTCAACATCTGCCACTACATCTGCAGCTCCTTCTCCAAGCTCAATATGGACCGTTACCGAGTCCTTCGTAAGCATGCTTGAACGTGGCATGACGTCTACTGATTTGCCTGGCAGAGCGGCCAATCCTTCTTCAACGGGTTCACATTCTGGGACGACACAGTCGACGGCGGGGATCCCACGCATGGTGCGCCCTGTTCTTCACGACATTGAATTTTACCTGACGTTCCTTAGGCATCGTCGACTATGTCAACTACCAGACGGCCCTGCAACTTGGCCTCGTCGGGATCAACGCCCAACAGCACGCCATCCTCGCGGTCGCCACCACTCCCAACCTCGCCTCGACCGCCTCCCGGCCCTCTGTGCGCATCTCTACCACCCGCACGTTCACCGGCGGGCTACTCATCGCCGACCTCGTGCACATGCCCACGGGCTGCGGGACCTGGCCGAGCTTCTGGACCTGCGGGCCCAACTGGCCCCAAGCAGGCGAGATAGACATCATAGAGGGTATCCACGAGGCGAGCATCAACACCGCGAGCATCCACACGAACCCGGGGTGCTACATGCCCGCTAACTTTGGCGCGAGCGGAACGCTGCTCAGCCAGCCGCCTATGGGCCTGGACTGCTCATCGGCGGAGACGAACGATGCCGGGTGCGGGATCATGGCGAACGGGTCGAACACGTATGGCGCGGGGTTCAACTCGGCCGGCGGGGGCGTATATGCCTGTGCGTCTCTTCCTCTTGCATCATTCGTTCATGTGTGCTGATCGCTCGGCTGCAGTGCAATGGGACGAAACGGGCATCTACACATTCTTCTTCCCGCGCGGAACCACCCCCGCGGACATCACCTCGGGATATCCGAACCCCGCAGGCTGGGGCCAGCCTGTGGGCAGCTGGCCGGCGAGCACATGCAACCCCTACCAGTACTTCTACAACCACGTGGCGATATTCGATACTGTGCGTCTTTTCCCTCTTCTTGCTACAGGTTCGAAGCGCTGATGTAGGGTGTTTGTTGCGCAGACATTATGCGGCGACTGGGCTGGCCCGGCGTGGACGTCCACCCCGCTAGGGCAGAGCGGGACGTGCGCGCAGATAACGGGGTATAGCACGTGCGACGACTATGTGCTCGCGCAGGGCGCGGCGTTCGCGAGTGCTTGTGAGCCTTTCTCTCCTCTACTTGCAAAAAGGGATAGTTGCTGATCGAACGTGCAGACTGGGAGATAGCGAGTGTGACGCTGTACCAAAAAGCCGGGCAGGGCGCATAGACACGGACCGTACACGACCCTCTCCGACTGGAATACAAGCATACACGAGACGAGACTGGAAGCGGGCTGCCAGAGAAAAAACTGTTGTATAGTATGATACATCTCTGTAGCTTGTGCGCTGGGGCTTGGGCTGAGGGATAGGAATGGACTGTTGTAGACTATATACGCTTTTATCGTTATTGACGACACGCCTCGCTGGGAATAGAATACACAAATCATCGATTATGATCTTCCGGTGACGTGGGAACGTTGGGAAATGGTTTGGAGGACTCAGAAATGATTGGAGACTCTGGCGCCTGCGTGGACAAGACAGGAGACATCATGCGCGGATTTGAGGATATCTGCGCTCCATGCTCTGCTCAAGTCGCTTGCTGCTCTGGAGCCACTTTCCCGAATAGACGCTGGAGTCCGAGTCCACCTTGATATCATGTCGGGAAGTCACGTGGGTGACAGGTATGACGCATACAGTAGTAGGGGACCTCGTAAGAAGTCAAAAAGTCTGATCCCGGGTTCTTGTGCGCAGATGGAGCGCGAACTCCAGCGAGTCTACGTTATCTTTCCGCGCTGTTCGGGATATCCACAATGGCATATCCGACGTCCTGGACGCTGGATACTCACGAGCGCATTTCCCGGTCTGGAACGCTATCAGACGCGCAGTGCAGCAGCACCGGCTGCTTCTTAACGCGAAGAACGTACAAAAGGACGTCGTGAACGCGACCATCATCCCCTCAACAGACGCCCACGAGGGGATAGGAGACCTATCAACATGGCGTCCGACTTGGAGAAGCAGCACTCGCACACCTTGACGCCTGTTGCTTCTGTACGCGCTGAAGAAGTAGGCGGTCGCGATCTCACCACGCCTGGAATCCCCGAAGCGGAGGAGAAGAAGCTGCTCAGGAAGCTGGACTGGCATATCGCGCCTGTGCTATGCGGCCTGTATCTCTTGAGCTTCTTGGATCGGTCGAACATTGGGAATGCGGTGAGCTCTCGCGCAAGTGTGCTTTGCAGGGAAGATGCTGATCCTGTGTAGGCTGTCGCTGGTCTTACGACCGACCTACATCTACCCACCAATGGTCTGAGCGTCGCGACCTCGATCTTCTACGTCACATACGTGACCTTTGAGCTCCCCAGTGCCGCCTTTCTCAAGCGCTTTGGCCCGAGCCGGATGATCCCCGCGATCATCATCTGCTGGGGCCTCGTTATCCTGTTCAGCGGGTTCATGAGCACGTATGGAGGGCTCATCGCGACGCGTCTGATTTTGGGATGCTGCGAGGCAGCGCTTTTCCCTTGCATGAGTCTGTATTTGACCATGTTCTATCGGTGCGTACAATCCTTGTATTCTGACTCAGAACTGTGTACTGAATGTGTGGGTTACATAGACGCAGTGAGCTCGCCCGTCGGACGGCATTCTTGTTCATCGCCGCAGCCTTGTCCGGCGCATTCGGTGGTCTCCTCGCCGCTGCCATATTGAAGATGGACGGTATCGGTGGACGACGCGGCTGGCAATGGCTTTACATTCTGGAAGGGCTCGTGTCCGTCTTGTACGGCATCAGTGTCATCTGGCTGCTGTCCGACAGTCCCGACAAAGCGTGGTATTTGAACGACAGGGACAAGGAAATGATGAAGTGCGCATGCGATCGAGGCGTCAAACGCTGTAACTAATGGTTTTCCTAGAAGTCGGGAAGCACAAGATGCTGGCTATGTGGGCGATTCCGACATGTCCTGGGCCGAATCCAAGCGCGCGATCAAGGATATCAAGGTCTACCTGAGCGGTTTCTGCCAGCTCGGCGTCGACACTTGCCTGTTCGGATTCTCGACCTTCCTCCCTGTCATTATCCAGGCTCAGTCCTCGAGCTACACAACCATTCATATACAGCTCCTGACGGTGCCTGTGTACGCTTGGGCCGCTCTCATCTACATCTCGCTGGCGATGCTGTCTGATCGCATTGACATGCGCGCAGCGATCATGATACCTTGTGCTGGTGTCTCCATGTACGTTTCTGTGTTTCCATTCAATTCGTCGTGTTAACATTCCATAGCATTGGATACATCGTCCTCCTCACGGTCCACCACAACCCTGCCGTGGAATACTTCGCCACCTTTTTAGTCGGTACCGGCATCTATCTTGTACGTTGAAGTTGCATTACTGTTGTCGCGCGTATCTGACGGCCATTAGTGCGTGGGCCTAAATGTTACCTGGCTAAACCAGAACCAAGCCGGCCATCACAAACGTGCAACCGCGATTGGTATCCAGCAGTTTATGGGCAACTGCGGCGGCGTGATCGCCGGTCAAATCTACGTCTCCTCCGGGTCTCCGTACTACACCGTCGGACACGCTGTTTCGCTTGCGGGAATGTGTTGGGCTACCTGCGGATTCATGGCCATGTACTTGATTCTACGACACTTGAACGCCCGGAAATCTCGTTTGACGAAGGAACAAAAGGACGAGATGGATGGCCAGGCCGTGAAAGGAGACGCGCATTATGAGTTCCTGTTCTGCTACTAGGAGATGACACGACGACTAACGGCGTCTGTAATACTTATGAATGATTACCTATTGAATAGAAAATAACAACGAATCATGAGGACCCAAATCAACTCTCCATGCGGTCACCTCCCATGGTTGGTGTCCTTGGCGAGTGGGCTGCGAACGTGTTTGCTCACGCCCTCGGGATCCAACTGCCATACTGGTGCATGTGGAGGTCATTCTGTCCAGCGCTTGTACGGAGAATTAGACCCCAATGGTAGAAATTGCTGACATTTCTGGTTTCCGTGGGAATGAGCCAAGTCTTCAAAACTTCCCTCGCCAGCTTGAAATGCTGACCAACAACACCGCATGGATATCCCTAAATTTTCTCGCTCGACTTCGAATCGGCACCCCACCCGGTTGGTGCGTCAATTGACGTTATCGGAAAAGGTTGTTGACCCCTGAAAGGACTTTGAACGCTTTGACTGCGTGTCAAGCATCAGTTACGAGAACAGACGTCGTGGGTGCTGAGAGTCTTGAACGTCCTGTGGAAGAAGTCTTCTGCGGACGGGATCGGTGCCTGATCCGAACCTTGATCACCGCACACTGCTTGTACAGCTCGGGCTTCCGGACCGCAATTCACACGAAAATAAATCAGGCTTCAACAGAAGCTCGGAACAAAGTTGAGTCAGTCGAGTGACGGCGCAGGAAAAGATACTCCGAACGGTGGTCAGGGAGCGGCCCTTGATCGTCCCGATAGACCGGCTTTAAAGCGAGCGGACCCATAAGTCATGCGGTTGTTGCCCGTCTGGGTTTAAATGATTTGCCAGCTGGTGCCTTAGTGGTCCAACCGTCTTACCGCATCACCATGGACATTTTAACTGCAATCGGCTAACGAAGTGCTTGTCCCGTGGGGCTCCTCGTCGTGTTACGGTCCCGTGAAACGGTGATCGAAGAATGATGTACGCCAAGCCCGGGGCGGCGTGCCGGTCCGGTGACCCGGACCCTTACACTTTGCTTCTCACAGGCGCTTCCCATTGTTCCCCTCAGAGTTACCGCGGGGTGAAGTAACCGCGAAGGCCTTGGCTCTCCTTTTCCGGCCATTAGAGCGCGCCATTTCCCCGGGGATTCCCCCACGCCCCCTTGCCCCACAAGGCAACCCCACACTTGCCCGGTTTGATTCTATCCAATTTGTCTCATCACGAGTTCGATGACACGCCCCTCGTTCCTGTCCGGACCTCTTCCCGCGCACCAAAACACGTCTTGAATCTGATCCTCTGGCTCTTCTGGATCCGGGGTGACCGTATAAAGCGCGCTTATCTGCTGAAATGGAGACACCCCTAGCGTTGCAAGCCCTTGCACTGCTCTGCTGTTCCTACTCTCAACATCGCCCACGATGTCCCTCGCACCCCAGGAAAAGACGGATGAGGTCTATGTCGAGGATTCCAAGGCCCAGCAGGGCAGCGACCGCGAAGGATCCTACACCAATGGCAAGGACTTTCTCCCAACCGGCCGGCGTATGACGGCGCTTGAGAAGCAGGAGGCTCTGAGATTGGCTGAGCTGGCCGACCCTGGCTTCAAAGCGTTTTCCTATCGCGGTTTCATCTTTACGCTCTACGTCCTTGTTGTATGCTGCTGCTCAGGCGATAACGGAATGGATCCTACGGTTATGAGCGCGATCAACTCTATGACTCAGTTCCAATCCTACTTCGGCATCGCCTCCAGCGGCGGAGTCCCCAAGACTGGTACAGTAGTTTGAGTTCCGTCCCGGCTTTCGGCGCTCATACTATTCAGGCATTGTTTTCGGAATCTACACGATCGGAAACGTCTGCTCTGTATTTCCCAACGCATATCTGCCCGATCGAATTGGACGACGCTGGAGTATGTTTGTTGGCAATCTTATTCTCATGTGAGTGGACTGGCTCGAAGCCATTTACTGTATGTTGACGCATAATACAGCCTGGGCGCCATGTTGACGGCCAACGCAACGAGCATTGGCATGTTCATGGGTGGTCGCTTCCTGACTGGTTCGTCATGATTGGTCCGGATTTCGAATTTCATTAACCCTTCCACAGGTTTGGGTTGCACATTCGCCGCCACTAGCGCAAAGTCCTACCTCGCAGAGATTACCTCGCCTTCCTCTCGCGGCCGCTTCATGGGTCTGCTCAACTCGTTCTACTATGTCGGCCAGATCATCGCATCGGGGATCGCCGTTCCCACGGGGCGCTACAACAATGATTGTGAGTTAAATTTGTAAGTACTCCGCAGTCTTTTCCAATAATTGTTCACAGGGGCATGGCGCGCACCGCTCTTTGTGCAAGGAGTTCCTGCCATCATCAACATTGCCTTCATCATGCTGCTTCCTGAGTCGCCTCGCTGGTTATATTCTCGCGGGCATACCGATCGTGCGGCGAGCATTCTGGCCAACCTGCATTCCAGAGATAGGGATGTGAACTCCCCCCTGATCCAGCTTGAATTGCGCGAGATCGAGGAAGTCATCTCACTCGACGATGCGACGAAGCATTGGTGGGACTTCCGCCCCCTGTTCAATTCCGCGGCATCCAGGTATCGTATCTACCTATGCATCATCGTTTCTGTATGGGGACAGTTGAGTGGTCAGTATTTTTCAAGATGCGTACGAGCAACGGTCTAATCACCATTATAGGCAACGGCTTGATCACTTATTACCTCACCGTGCTTCTGAACCAGGCTGGAATCACCAGCCCAGACCGGCAACGCGTACTGAACTTTGTCAATTCGATCACCTCCTTCGCTGGCGCGCTTAGTGGAACTGCGATCTCAGACCACGTTGGTCGTCGGTTCCTGATGATATTCGGGTCGTGCTGCGCGGCTTCTGGAATGGCCATCGTCGCAGGTCTTCTCAGTCCCGCCGGTCCGCAAAGCGTTATGCGGGCGAACGCCGGCGTCAGCTTCATCTTCTTGTTCATGGTCTTCTTTTCCTTTGGCTGGACTCCTATTCAAGCACTCTATCCTACGGAAGTCCTGTCTTTCGAAATGCGCGCCAAGGGCCTGGCGTTCCAGACATTGATCACTCAAGGGGTGTCCTGCATCAACACCTTCGCCCTCCCTTCGGCTCTGGCAGCGATTTCCTGGAAGAGTATGTCCCTCTAGCAATGGAACCGCTGCCAAGTCTAACTACTTGTGCAGCCTACATCATCTTTGCCTGCTTTGACGTCCTTGGCATCGCGACGTGTTATTTCGTGACCGTCGAGACAAAGCAGCTCACGCTCGAAGAAATGGACGCAGTATTCGAGAGCAAACACCCACGGAAGTTTGCTGATGATCTGAGCAAAGAAGCTCGCAGGAGGGTCAGAGAGGAGCGTGCCGCACGGGGTATTGCTGTTTGAACAAGTTAGTTCTGAGACCTGCGATTGTATGTTATGGGATTGTCACGATTCAGACGTTTTAATGGATTGAAATGCATCACGCATCCGAAGCTGGGGGAGGCGTCTCTTCCGGAAGCCAACATTTCTGATTCATAGGTCAGAGTTTACCCTGGGCTGCGGTCTCTCGCGTCAGGACAGAAACAAGAGATGGGTTGAAAAATTTTGAAACTGTTTTCAGGACTTGCTCCAGTTCCGCTTCCTGGAGGCAAGCGCCCATCACAAGTCTTCCGAATGCAACAGTATTGTCCAGAAGCCGCATGAGTCCGTCGAATCGGTTAGGACGTCTATCGCAAATGAAATGCACCGGCCGTACGAGTATGCAAATGTACGTTGCTCCGGATACATCATCATGTCGGCCAACAGATAACCACCGGCGAGATAGAAGAATGCTTTGAGATAGGCCAAGAGATTAACCACGTGCTTGGTTGCTGGTGATGTGTGGGGCGGAGACTCGGTCCGCCCACCCGGAGTCGCCCGTGCTGTGCATCGCGTCACATTCGCGTCGTGCTGTGACTCAACTGAATGCAAAGAAGCACCCGCGGATTCTTCGTCCTCCCATGTTTGGCAACCAAACGATGCCTTCTCCCAGACGAATTCCGTTGATGGAGCCCCACAAGGTACCCCACAGCAGGATTCATCCAATCAATTCACGATGATATGGTTTGGCAGCGGTCTCAAGCACCATGCGTTCCCTCAACATGATATTCGAATGGCTGTCGCATTATATCTCGACTATAAAACAGCCGGCTTTGCGGGCGGCTTCAGCCTTGCGTGGGTCTCTTGGCTTGTTCCCACCCAGCATGTCTCTTCTCAACCAGAACAACCCCACTGGCAGTGATATCTATAACGATGATTCCAAAGTTGCAAGCTCACGTGAAGGCTCGACCGACGGCACCAACAAGAACGCATTCCCCCCACGAATGACTGCGGTGGAGAAGCAAGAGGCGCTGCGATTGGCTGAGTTCGCTGACCCTGGTGTTCCACCCTTATCGCTGCGCGGCTTTCAGTTCATGCTCCTCGTCCTTTGCATCTGCTGCTGCTCCGGCGACAATGGATTGGATGGCACGACCATGAGTGCCATCAACTCCATGACTCAATGGCAACAATACTTCGGCATTACGTCGAGCGGCGGGGTTCCCAAGACCGGCATACTCTTCGGAATGTATACGATCGGTAGCGTTGCGTCTGTCATCCCTAATGCTTACTTGCCCGATCGCATCGGCCGTCGCTGGAGCATGTTTATCGGCAACATTATTCTCATGTACGTGGCCAAACCGCATCATTGGTCTAATCTGATATTTTATCAGCGTTGGATCTATGCTTACCGCTAATGCGACAAGCATGAGCATGTTTATGGGCGGACGTTGCTTGACCGGTCTCGGATGCACATTCGCAGCCACATCGGCCAAATCCTATTTGGCCGAAGTCACGTCTCCGTCGATCCGCGGTCGCTGCATCGGTGTCTTTAACTCCTTCTACTACGTAGGGCAGATTCTCGCCTCCGGCATCGCGGTACCCACCGGTCGATTCGACAATAATTGGGCGTGGCGTGCACCAATGTTTGTGCAAGGTCTCCCGCCGCTCCTCAACGTACTTTTTGTAATGCTCCTTCCCGAATCACCTCGCTGGCTCTATTCTCGTGGACACACCGATAAGGCTGTTCAAATCCTTGCCAATCTGCACTCGCGTGACCGGGACATCAAATCGCCTCTGATACAGCTCGAATTGCGCGAGATCGAGGAGTCTATCTCCCTCACAGACTCAACCAAGCGCTGGTGGGATTACGCACCTCTGTTCAGCACAGCAGCCAGCAGATATCGCATCGGCATGTGCGTCATGACTGCTCTATGGGGACAATTCGCTGGCAAGTTATTTGACTTTGCAGGTCACGACTTACTTACACTGTTGGTAGGCAACGGCTTAATCACTTATTATCTCACTGTGCTGCTGAACCTTGCCGGCATCACCTCCCCCGACCGTCAGCGGGTCCTCAACTTCGTCAACTCCATAACGTCCTTCGCCGGAGCCTTAATGGGCTCAGGCATTGCAGACCATGTGGGACGGAGGTTCCTGATGCTGTTCGGCACGGCGTGCTGCTCCGTTGGTATGGCGATTGTCGCCGGTCTGCTATGCGACACGGGCCCACAGACGGTCGAAAGGGCTAATGCCGGCATTTCCTTTATTTTCCTTTTCATGGTCTTCTTCTCCCTTGGCTGGACGCCGATGCAAGCCGTCTACCCATCCGAAGTGCTGTCGTTCGAGATGCGTGTCAAGGGCCTTGCCCTTCAGGGCCTGTTCGTCCAGGGCATCTCCTGCATCAATACTTTCGCTCTGCCCACTGCTCTTACGAATATTGGCTGGAAGAGTACGTGGCTGCGCTTGAGTGCATAACGTATACTGACAACATCGCCTGCAGTCTATATCTTCTTCGCTTGCTTCAATGCCCTCGGATTTGTCGTTATCTGGCTGTATGCCGTCGAGACGAAGCAGCTGACGTTGGAGGAGATGGATGGAGTTTTCGAGAGCTCGAACCCGCGCAAGACGGCCGCACTGGCAAGCAAGGAGGCGAAGAAGCGCGTGGCTGCCGAGCGTTCTGGGCAAACTGTGTAGATGATCCCATTCCAATTTTCCTTTTGCTGCGTTTTTTTTCTCACTGCTCCATGATGGGATGCATAGATGGTCTGTCGCGATATCGATTCGCGATGTGTTCTTGTCTGTCGGTTACGTGTACGAAAGATTACAATTTTATATTCACGAGTTTAGACCCAGAATTGTGATACCGCGGGACATCAGGCTGGGCTGTGGCGTTAAGAGCCAAGAATCCTTCAGAATTCACGTGCCTCTTGAATGCACCGCCTCTTAGGCATGGGATGGACCGGCAGTACTGGTCATCCTGTTCACCTTCGTCTCTCTGTCCCATCGCTTTCTGTACCATAATCGTAATACAAATGGACTACTCTTCACCCCAGCCTCAACCGAACCCGTCCAACGCGCCGGGACCAAGCAGCGTCCCCTTCCCCCGCGGCTCGGAGCTCAGCCTCCTCGTGGGCCCGCAGGACGACTTCAGCACCGTGCGGCCTCGACTGGAGAGTTGGAGGCGTGCGAGCGCACTAGAGGTCCATGAGCTTGTGTATGGGTCGTACTATCCGTCATCAAGTCGCGTTACAGTCAATGGGGATGCGGTGAAGGCCGCACAAGAGTTCAGAGAGAGGGTGGAGCGGCTGTATGAGGCGGATGCTGGTGCGTGTGATTCCGTTATATGCGCTATGCCCACTCACCCAGTCGGTGATTCCGCAGTCTACGAAAATCCATTGCTTACTGCAGACGGACGTACGCTCATCACTGCACTCTACTCGGTCACGCACAAGCTATCCAGCATTGGCCTGCCGCGCCTCACGGCCATGTTGCCCTTTCTCTCCGAGCCAGACTTGCCAAAATCCTATCCCCTCATCCGCGTCTGGTCTGAAGTACTCGAAACCTGCGAATCTGAGTCATTTGACGGCGCGCGCACGGCGATGCTCGAGCAGACGCTACACTTCCTCTTTATGCCCGAGCTGCACACCCCCCTTGGTCAGCCGAGCTCGTCTGACAGCCTCGTGCCCAACCCACGAGACAGCACAAGCTCTGTCAGCTTAATGAGCACCGCGGCGGCGCTTGGACAGGCCAGTATCCCTCCGCCGAAGCTGAAGATCCCTTCATTGTGGGGTGCGAAGGGAGACGAAAGAACGCTGCCCAGCCCGCTGCATTTCCAACTGCATGTGATCACCAGGCTACAGTTCAATGAGCGCGGCAGGATCACCAGACATCGCGATTTCTGGGGTAAGCAGCTTGTATGCGCACATGTGAAGCTCGCTGACTCGCCGAGCTAGATGTACGGGATCTTGCCGAGACCGTTGTGCCTTTCTCTGGGATGATTGGCTGGTTCACTCGCCGTCTCTTGGCGTACAACCTGCTTGCGATCGCCTGGATCTTCTCGCTTATCCCAACCCTTCCACCACGCGCCTTCCCAACCCTTCCTCTCAACCCATCGCATGCCACGTTGCCAACCACCGCCGCTCATACCCGAACGTCTACCTGGACTGGGCTGGGAGGTGGCGATACGTCGCCCATCCTACGCACTACCATGCCAATGACGAGGGAGCAGGAGGTGGGGCTCGGCCTGACCTTCGGTGGCGGGGCGACGAGGGGCAATATCGTCACTGGAGATGGCGCGGGGCAAGCGCCAGATACCGATCGGGACTCCGACGTTTATTGATAGGGTGTTGAGACCTGCGTTGTAAGCCATAATTATTCTTGTTTGTAAAAATGCGTCTTGGAAGCGACTCATGTACCCGTGAACCTGTAATTGTACATATGATAATCGACGATCAACGCAAATACCGAGAGTTTCCAAAGGGCGCTTGCGACGACGCTTGTGATTGTGTCTGCTTCCGCTAACTTTTACTTTTCATTTGGCGGCCTGAACCCTGATCTCCCAAAAAGTTCACGTCCTCGCCCCACCACAGCCAAGATGGTTCGCATACGCAAGAGTGAGTGGCACAATGCCAGAGGACGCTATTCATTCTGACTCGCCTATCTTCGTAGAAACGAGCAAGCGTGGACAGACCCACCAGCGCGAGAAGATCAGGCATAGGGTAACTGAGCACCACCGACAGGTGAAGAAAGCAGCAAAGAAGAACCCGCAATGGAAGTCTCGTGCGTGCCATGGATCATAAACTCCGAATAAGACAGTTGACACTGCTGTAGGCGTGAAGAAGGATCCGGGTATACCCAACTCCCTTCCATTCAAAGCAGAGATCCTGGCAGATATTGCTGAGCAGCGTCGAATTGTACGCTCCATTCTTGGAGCATTTTGAAGTTTTGCTCAATTGCACCTTTAGGCCGAGGAAAACAAGCAAAAACGCAAAGATGCCAGGAAGGCAGCAAAAGACGGAGAGGCACCTGAGGGCGAACAAGAGGAGGACGAGCATCTCGCAGACGTTGGAATTACCGCCCTCCCCCTCCCTACCTTCAGCAAGGCCAAGCCGTCTAATGCCGCGCCGCTCGTGGTCGAGGCATCTGAAGTTGACGAGGATATTCCTACCCTTTTGGACACATCTTTCGTCGATCTTGCTGCTGTGTTTCGAGATAGCGATGTGATCATCCATCTCATGGATGTGCGAAACCCGTGGCCGCACTTGACGATGGAGATGAACGAGGTCGACTCGAAGGAGGGCCAGAAGGTGATGCAGGTGTTGACCAAAATTGGTAAGCTTCCATGATTTCATTCATCCTTGTGAACGAGTTCTGATAGTTTGAGCAGACTTGGTACCAAAAGAAGTCGCGCTTCAGTGGGCATACCATCTGCGCGCACGACAGCCCAGTCGGCCGGTCGTTCTGTTCCGCGCAGCAAGCGCTCTCGTATCTACATCGCCTCGGGATGGCGTGAAGGGAAAAGCGAAGGAAGGGTTTGGCGATGCTGTGGGCAAAGAGGCTGTCGTGGAGGTGCTGACGAAGTGGACGGAGGAGAAGGGAGAGGAGCTTGTGGTCGGCATTGTCGGTCTGCCGAACGTAAGTGCTCGAGAATGTTGTTCGATCGTCCTGCTGATAGCTTGTTACAGACTGGCAAGTCGGCATTCATCAACTCACTCCTTGACCGTCCTACGCTACCAGTCTACGGCCCCGATACGCTTACAGACGACACGACCGCACCGGCTGCGCAGGCTGTGAAGCTGCCCGTCGGCGAACACTCTGTGCAGCTCGTCGATACCCCAGGGTTTTCGCTCGGTGACGAGACTGCAACCGAGTCGGATGAGTCTGTGGACTGGAGAGGATATGATCTTCTGGTGCGCAATAAGGGCAAGGTCGAGAGGGTAAAGGAGGCGATGCCTGCTGGTGAGCCGAATACGGTTCCTTTCTCTATCACTCACTAACACTCTTTCAGTGGACTACATTGTCAAACACGCCACACGAGAAGACCTCATGCTCCTCTACAACACGCCCGCTTTTATTAAGGACGACGTCGAGGCTTTCCTAAAGGGCGCTGCCCGCTCCATCGGGCGTATAAAGAAAGGCGGCATACCCGACTTGGACGCGGCTTCGCGCGCCCTCCTCCGCGACTGGTCTATCGGCAAGCTCATGTTTTACATGCCACCCTTCCAGGGTCCGGCGTCAGAGGGCGAGCGGGAGAATGTTGATGGCGAGTGGAAGGAGCTGTACGAGCGAGTAGACAAGGATGCGTTGGCGAAGATGAGGGGGAGGTCGGAGATGATCAAAGCTGGCGTGGGGCTCGTCGGCATGCGCGGCGAGGAGAGGGGCAGGAAGGTCCTCGTTGTGCCTTGGGGTGTTGGCAAGCCCGAGAACCACCAGGAGGACGAGGACGGGGATAAGTGGGTTGGGTTTGGCGCAGAGGACGAGGAGATGGAGGACGAGGAGGATGATGACGAGGAGGACGAAGACGAAGAGGAGGAAGACGAAGACGAAGAGGAGGAAGAGGAAGAGGAGGGAGAAGAGGAAGAGGAAGTCCTCCTCGAGCCGCCTCGCAGGTCAAAACGGAAACAGCCCTCCTCCGCCGTCCCCACCCCACCCAAAAAGCGAGTCACCTTCGCGCCTTCTGCAGCCGTGCATAACGGTAAAAAGGTCGGCAATGCCCCTGCCGCCAGCAAGAAGGCGAAAGGCACGACCCAAGTCAAAGATGGTGAAGAGGCGTACGACTTCGGTAAGTTTTTCTGAGCGTAGATCGCATTGTTCGTATTCCTGCACTTGCAATACCACCACGTCCAGTGAAGCAGACACCAGCAGTCTCCTGACCGCTTTACGACTTCTGAGTAGGCTGCAGCTGCTATGCAAGATCGATACATCCTTCTGATTGATCTTCATGTGATAATCACAGTATAGCTTGGTGTGATTTTGAGGACGACGGTTTGGCTTTAGCACGTGACCGTGTTGGCCCTGAGAAGGCCCACACGGCGGCGCGTGAAAGGATGGGGGCCATGACGTTTTCGGGACGGTGCTCGTGGGGCATGCGTGTCAGGGTCCAGCTTCCCCCTCTTTTGCCTTCCATGTTCCCCTAAACGTGCCCCTGCTCCCTCTCGAGCCGAATACCCAGGCTTCAACCTCTGCCTTCCACGAACAACCATGGACTGGATCGCAAATAAGATTACAGCCATCGCTGGTGCTCCCCCGGATCAAGTCAAGGTAAGTCGACGCCCAGTCACAGCCTCGATCATTGCTCACTAGGTTGATGTACTACGCTCAGGTCTTCATCTTCTTCGCCCTGAATTACCCGCTTAGCCATCTTTACATACGCATACCGACAAATCTTCCTGCATTACGACATCTCTTCAGCATTGTGGTATCCTTATATGAGCTGAGCGCACTCAAGCTATACACCGGCATTGGCCATGAACTGTTCAGCATTCTCGGCGTTTGGATACTTCTCCCATGGAAACACAAGTATATGCCGTGGGCGGTATTCTTGTACGTCGTCCAACCCCAGGGATAGGAGATGGATCTAACCCAAGACAGCTTTGCTATGGCACATCTGATGTACAAGTGCGTGCTTACCGCTCGTTATCGGCGTCATACTCATGCCCTCCCAGTCATCTATACCGAATCTGGGTCAGCCTCACACCCGACGACTTCGACATCACCTTCAGTCAGATGGTGCTCGTGATGAAGATTACAACGCTGGCATGGAACGTCCATGATGGGAGACAGGCCGAGGAAGTGAGTGTGTGTCCCGGCAAGTGGCCAACGAAGCTGACATGCGCAGCTGCTGGACAAACAACAAATGGAAAATCGGTTAGTCGAGTTCCCCTCTCTTCTGGAATACCTCGGATTCTGGTAAGTAGATCTCTTTGCTTCCGACGTCTCGCTCTCATTGAGGATCTCAAGTTTCTATTTCCCCGGTTTCCTCGTTGGTCCTGCATGCGACTTCAACACATACCGCGCTTTGGCCTCTGGAACGCTCTACACACCTCGTGACGGGAAGCCAGTACGAGCTGCGACGCTGATTGAAGGTCGCAAGCGAGCTGCATACTGGCATATGGCAACCGGAATCCTGAGCATCGGGCTCTGGCTTACCTTAGGACCGAGGTTCAACTACCCTCAAGTGAGGCAGGATGGCTGGGAGAAGCAGGCATTTATCATCCGGTACGTGGTTGTTCTTTCCCTTCCTGAGCGGGGGCTGATGGGAAATGCAGTGTCATCGAAGTTCAGCTTATGGGTATCATCCAACGGACCAAATACTACGGCGCCTGGAAACTTGCGGAGGGTGCAGCCATCCTCACCGGCCTGGGCTTCAACGGATATGGTCCAGATGGAAGGGCGATGTGGAATCGTGCGACGAACGTGAACATCTGGAAGGTCGAGTTCGCACCCAACTTCAAGATCTTGCTTGATAACTGGAACGTGAATACGAATGTCTGGCTGCGCAATTGCATCTATAAGCGTGTGACGCCGCGGGGAAAGAAACCAGGTTTCAGGAGCAGCATGCTCACGTTCTTAGTGAGCGCGCTTTGGGTGAGCACTTCACTCTCTCAGCCTCTCAGCGGTTTTACAAAGATGCTGATGTACTGCCATAGCATGGAAGTGAATCCGGCTACTACCTCACTTTCGTACAAGCTGGGTTCGTCCAGACCGTCGGCCGGATGATGCGGACATGCATCCGGCCCTTCTTCCTCCCACCGGCGCTCGAACCTAAGAAGACCCCTGAGACGACCGAGCCACCTACACGCACGGCAACTCCAGCTCCGCCCGAAGGGGTCTCTCCTGTTCCAAACGCTCCGGTTCCTGGTGTACCCACGCCATCGAGTACCAACCCTCCGGCGCCTCCACAAACTGTGGCCAAGACAATTTACGATGTCCTGGGTGTCATTTGCACAGCTATGGAGCTCAACTATTGCGTTGCACCGTTCATCCTGCTCACAGCTAGCGACTCACTCCGCGGTTGGAGCAAGATGGGCTGGTACGGCACTTGGATGACATTCGCACCGCTTATCTTCTTCCTCGCGGGCGGCAAGACATTCTTGCTGGGCAAGTTGAAGCAAAGGGCGGAGAAGGAGAAGAAGCGATTGGCGAGGCTGGACAACGTCCCGGGTGTTGTGATTGTTCCGCCGAGCCCGTCAGTCATGAAGATAGACGACGTAGCAGACTTCGTGGACCAAGGATGGACGAAGACACCAAAGCTCGAGTAGCTTGGGTGCCGAGATGGTGTGGCGGGGTCGAAGACAGTTTAGCACTTGAAGCACTTCTTTGCAGCTTACATTTCTATAATGACATAAAGGGTATATTTCAGACGCTTTCTCGTGCATGCGCGTGGATGATATCGAATGCAGAGCATGGCATTGCAAATGACGACATGAGGCATACAGCATATTTTGTGGACAGATATACGTCCGCACACACGCTCCTGTCGGTCCAGACACACTGCCCTCCCACTCCCCACTATCCCCCGTAAGCAGATTATACCTTGAAGGCACGGGACTAGTAGAGAACGGGTCAGACCAAATTTTCCACAGCAACATGGGACGATGGTGCTCACCTTTCTCCTGCCACGCGCCCTCTCGAACTTCCTGCCCTTAGAGGTTACGTAGGGCTTCTTGTTCTTGTGCGGGCCCATGCCGAAATGCCTGTACGCCTCACGGGCGGTCCTCTTGCCGCGCAGGAGAATGGTGTTGGAGCCGGTAGGGGCGCGGAGCGCGAGCTGGTCGAGGGTGAGGGTCTCACCGCCGGCAGCGAGGATGCGCTCCTTGGCGCTGCGGGTGAAGCGGAGAGCGGCGATGGAGAGTTTGGGAACCTCCAGAAGGCGCTCGTCATCCGTCACAGTGCCAACAGTCACGACCACCTTGCCCTCCAGGCTCTTGGTGCCCTTCGACAAGGCAACGAGCTTGGAGATAGACATGGGCGGGCGGTTGGTCTTGCTCTGGAACAAGCGCTTGAGGATTACCTACAATACGAGCGAGACGTTAGTAAATCTTGCACTAGACTCACGGAGCGTAATGCACGCACCTTGTTGAAGCGGGCATCAGTCCTGCGGGCGAGGAAGCGGTAGAGCTTGACGAGGAGGAGCAGGTAAGGATCCTCGCTCTTGGGCGCGGTGCGGTTGCCCTTCTTGACGTGGTGCTTTTCGATGTCGATACCCTATTGAACACACCGATCCAGATCAGCAATGTCACCAACAGCCTTTCAGCAGTAAGCACCCACCATTCTGCCGTCGAGAAAGAGTAGTGTCGGTGAAGTCGAATTGATGAGGCCTGCGAGGGCTGACGACTCTGGTGCAGCGGAGGCAGAATTCTGTGGGCGTGCCCTGAAGTGAGCGGCGCTGGAACTGTACAGTTCGCGCCGCACTGGCCAGCGGAGGCAGTTGGCCACCGCGTGCCGCGGCTTCTTTGATTCCGCAGGGCTTGCGTGCTCCGCACACTCGATTTGAGCCGTCCAGAGTTGTGAGTCGTACGTCGGTTGACTCTTCCATCGTCTTCTCCACCACACATATAAAACAGCATCATGGTACGCGTCGCGGTCCTTCCTACGTGTATTTCCCCGTTGCTTACGTATATCTCTCAGTACTCCGACATGCTCAACGCTCAGGACGACCGCGAACGCGCCCCGCCACCGAGCAATGGAGACGGCCCGCGCGACCGTGATCTGGACCGCGATCGTGAACGCGACCGTCCGCGCGACGACGATCGCGAGCGTCGTCGTTCTCCTCCTCCTGAGCCGCGTCGCTTCGGTGGCGGCGGTGGTGGTGGCGGTGGCCCCAGAGGCAGGAACACGCTAGCTCCGACGCCGACGAATGTCCTCGGCGTTTTTGGCTTGTCCGTCCGCACTGTGGAGAGGGATCTCGAGGACTTGTTCAACCAATTCGGGACGGTCCAGAAGGTTACCATCGTTTATGATCAGCGCGTATGTCTGTTTCAGCTATCTGTCTCCACTTAAAGTAACGGTTTCAAGCAGTCTGACCGTTCGCGCGGTTTCGGTTTTATCCGGATGGCCACTGTGGAGGACGCGACAAAATGCATCGCAGAGCTCAACGGAAGGGACGTGAACGGGCGCAACATCCGCGTCGACTACTCTGTAACCGAGCGTGCCCACGACCCTACTCCTGGCAAGTACATGGGTGCACCCGACCGCGAGCGCAGGCCCGGGTACGACAGAGACTTCGGCGGCAGGGGCGACAGCTACAGGGGCGGCCGAGACCGTGACTTCCGGGACCGCGACTATCGTGATCGGGACAGGGACCGCGACTACAGGGACCGCGATCGCGACAGAGATTATGACCGCGACAGAGAGTTCCGTCCTCGCGACCGCGAGAGGGACTACGAGAGGGACAGGGATCGCGACCATGATCGTGATCGCGACTACCGTAGGCCTGAACGCCCTGAGCGCCCCGAGCGTGCCGAGCGCGACTACGATGACCGCGAGCGCGTAGTGGAAAAGGAGAAGGATCCCTATGGTCGTGAAGATAGGAGGCGGGACGACAGGAGCCGCAGCCCGAAGCGCTACTGAGCGTCTCCGAGCGCTGAAGTATCTCTCGCCTGAAAATGGTCCTTCACGGTATGTGGATCAAGCCGTTGCGGACCCTGGGAAGACGTTGGCAAGCCAGTGTTGGTCGAGTTGTACCCAAGTCATGTTCCCAAGGTCCTCAAGTCTGCGCATCGCAAGCTGAAGAGAACCTGTTTCTATCTATGTCAACCGCTCTCAAGTACTCTAGTTCTGAAGAATGCCTATTCAAGAAAAGTTCCGTGAAGACAGGAGGAAGTGACGTTGTAGAAGTTCATCTGGCCTGCAAGCGTACAATATGACAAACCGTCGCCAATCCTGGCTGTAAGTACTTTAATAGGTAACCTACTAACGGCTTGCAGCAGACCTGCGTGTTCAGGATCGAGCTCGCGCAAGCGTGACCTGAAGCAGATACAGTACAGTCCCAAGCATCACAAATAAGCGCAGGCTGGCGACATGGCTAGATGACACCATTCAGGAAGCTTCGGCGTACGAGATAGATCACCACGTCCAAGAGCACACCACGCGCACCAGGCAAATTTCGGTGGCACCGGTTATTCCCGGCCCGCAGCTCGAGTCCCAACCAACCTGGGCAGTCCAGCGGACCATCCTCTACTTCGTCTGAAGATGCCAGTGGCAGCCGTCCCGTGGTCACATATTCCGCCGTCTTCTCAACTCTTCCTCAGTCGATAAGCGCTCGCCCTGAGTTCGAGCCGCCGCTGCAAACCTCGTTTGGATGTTGACCTTGTTGAAGCAGAGCAGACAGGTGCGTGTCCTTGCAGTCATACATATAGAGCAGTAGCAGGATGCATAGTGACACTAATGGATTAACTGATCAAAGTGACATCATCGGCGCCGTGTGTGTACATGTGTTTGAGGCACCAGAAGAGCGATGTAAACAACACTGCCCCTGAGAATTTTGCATTGATATGATCGCCGCGAGCGACACATCAAATCAGGACGGCCTTTCCCAGTGTCCCTGCCAGCGAGGGCGCCGTATTTGTCCGTTTTACGGGCCGGCAGAACGCGTTTCCCGCACTCACTATATTCAACCCGTTGGATGGCCGAGGAGTTGTATCAGAAGGGTGCCGACGGGACCCGTGTACGGCCGGCTCATGAACGCGGAGCCAGTCGGCTTGGCTTGAATCCGCGCCTCCCGCCGCGCCCTGTCCTGTGTGTGAGCCCTGCAAATCAGTAGTGCCTCCTCTCCTCGCCCAGGGCACTGACAGCAACATCGATAATTTGCTATCTCTACCCTACGACTTCACCCGTCCCTTTTACCCCGCGCACGTCGTACGCTAGCTCACGACCGACCCCACTTGCGAAATTGTCGATATTAGCTCAGGAGATGGCCGCCGCTTGAGGGACCACCCCTTGGTGACGGCACGCACTCCCGCAGAAGCAGAAAACGCGCATCAGCACCGCAATCATATTGGCTCCTTTACAGCAGCAACAACCGTACTTTCAACAGTGCAGCCCCTCGGTGACCCACCAGCACCATGGCGTTCAACTTCAACTGGCCGCGATTCAGCGAGCAGTTCCACGCCTCGGCCAGGGAGATGCTCGAGTCCGCGCTCAACAAGGGCTCCAAGCCCCCCATCATCGCAGACCGGATCGAGGTCGTCGAGCTCGAGATGGGCACACAGCCGCCCGAGCTGGAGGTTCGCGACATCGGCGAACTCACAATGGATCAGTTCCGCGGTATCTTCCGGCTGAGCTATTCGGGAGATGCCTATATCGTGTTGAGGACCAAGGTTCAGGTGCGTACCGAGAGGGGGAGTTGTATGCGCTTTCTGAAGCATCTTCACAGGCGAATCCTCTGATACACAAGAAACGCGAGGGTCACTTGCTTGATGGCGGACGTGGGATGGTCGCCGCACAAGCGCCGCTCGTTGTGCCGATGAACCTTCGCCTGTCCAACTTCAAGCTCAACTCCTATGTCGTCCTCGTCGTCTCCAAGCAGAAGGGCATCACCCTCGTGTTCAAAACCGACCCGCTCCAGAATGTCGACGTCAACAGCACATTCGACCGTATCGGCGTGATCCAGAAGTATATCCAGAAGGAGATCGAGGGCCAACTACGAGAGATGTTCCGAGAAGATCTGCCGAGCATCATCCACAAGCTTTCCCAGCGCTGGTTCTCTAGGGAACTGAGCGCGATGGCACGCGTCGAGGTCCCATACGCGCGGAGATTCGCCCACCAGCAGCCGGAGGACAGCGAGTTCGAGAGCGTCTCCCAACAGGGCGAGCGGACATACTATGTCGCACCTCGTCCACAGCCTGTGCCGCCGCCATCCGCATATGGACCACCTCCTCCACCCATGGAGGAACAGTTCTCGCCAGCAAGAAGCACGACCTCGCGCTCATACTCCTACGCTTCATCCTCCCACTCCCCGCGATCTGCCATGTCCACCTCATCCACCCCTGCTCCAGCATCGTCATCATCCTCCACCTTCCCCGAGATCGAGAACTACGACCCAACGTACGGCCTGCGACCCGAGGAATTGCCTGCAAAGGGTGACTATTCCGGCTTTGCCAAGCTGTGGCAGGGCAGCGGTGGGCTAGCGGAGCTCGCCGAAGAGCCAGAGGCCATGGACGGTGTACCAGCAGAGTTGGCGGAGGAAGACGAGGTATGGGAGCCATCAGATGCCGCAGGACCGAGCGCGTGGCAGGCCGATGCCCCTGTGAGCGAGTACTGGGACGAGAGCGTCGTCGAGCCGGCGATTGACTACGAGACGGTCTATGCGGTCGGTGGCGGCACTGTGACCCGCCCACGGGTGCTTCACTCCCAGAGCCTTATCGGCACTCCGAGCGATACGGCCACCGTGCGGTCGACGCAGGGCACGGTTCGTGCGCCGAGCAGAAGCATGTCCGGCCGGGGCATGCCGGCCGTGCCGATGCTCAGATTCTCTCGTGCCAATACGATGCCCCTTGGTCTTCTCATCCACACTCCTCCCAGCGCCGCCAGCACTCCTGTCGCAATGGCGGTTGGCACAAGGCCGAGCCCGATGAGCTTCAGCTCCGCCACGTATTTCCAGGGCTGGGAGAGCGAAGATCCAACTATGGTCCAGTCGCCCTCCTCAAGACCTCAGTCGGCGAGGTCCTCATTCTCGGTGGGCGAGTCGGCATACTCGTTGCCACATCGGACATATACCCCATCATTGCTCGGCGCAACTCAAGCGATGGGCCGGACGCGATCTATGCCTGCTTCGCGCAGGCACAGCCCACCGTCAACCACACCAAGTGCCATACCTGGTCAACGGCCGCAACTATCGAACCACCCAGCGGCGCAATCCTCCGAACGACCGTCCCGGTCCTCGAGCGGGCTGACGTATTCTGGTTCGACTCCGCCGTCCTCCGAAGTGCCTCCGACGGAAGAAGACGAGCCCGCCTCGCCATCTTCTTCCAAGGCGTTTGTTCGTGCGCGCAGTGGCAGCATAACACAGCGCCTTTCGCACTCTCATATATCGCCATTCGATCAGCTCGGCGTCGGATCCCCTCCTCGGTCCGAATACGGCAGCGAACGTGGGATCGTGCTCAAGCCTGCCGTCAACGCACGCGTTAACCAGCTGGCGATGCTCACAAACTCCCACCAGACGCTGTCGCCCTATACCAGATCTATGCAGCACTATGCGGTGAGGAGTGCGGTGCCAAAGGCTGCGGTCCCTGGATTAGGTGGCGCACCCCCCGAGCGAGCACCGATCAAGGCAAGGAGGAAGAGGACATACCATGTCGGGAAGAAGACACCGGCTACTCCGCCCGAGCTGGCCCCATCTTCTCCCCGGCCCGCATCCGACTACTCGGAGTACTTCCATGTTTCCCCACAGATGGAAGAAGCACCAATACTAGAGAGCGACGGTCTCCACCAGCGAGTCCCATACGTCGCGGCATGAATCAAAGGACTCGCGATCTCAAACCTCATCTCATCTACGCGAACCCTGCCCTTATCACCTTCGAATTCGCTTCCCTTATTTGGTCCTGTAGCAATCATGAAACTAACGATACATTAACATCCCTATACCTCAAGGATACAGAACAGTTTTGTAACAAAGGATAGCTTGACTCCAAAGGGTCTACCAAAATGTCACGAGTTTGTCCATGTAACCTGTTGTCCCTGCTTAATCAAAGAGTGTAAAACGGCATGACACCACTCTGTGCGCCGGTCGGTAAGACAGGCACTTGTCCAGCACCAAAAGCAGGTATGGCGGCCGGAGCAGCAGAAGCAGCGGGTACAGGAACAACCACCGCTCCTTCGGGATGTAGTTCGAAATCGTCAACATGACGACTCGGGGGGCGGCTGGTGTTCAACCTAGCCTGCGGCAGCGTGCGCAGTTCTCGGAAATCGTTTTTCGAATAGTTCTTCGCTAATGAAGCAACCGGACTGGTTTTGCGCGCTGATGGTGGTGCTGTCCGAAGGCCGCCGTCTAGACCGCTCAAGGGCCTCGACAATGGCGTAGTTGGAGGACGAACTGTTTCGGATTGTACGAGGGTGCGAAGGGTAGATCCAAGTAACGAAGACGCGTTGGTCGGCTCGGGTAAGGGAGTGGATATCAGGGGCAACGATAGCCGAGAAAGCAAGGTCGTCAGGGTTTCGGCTTTCTCAGCTCCAAGCAGCACCTCTACAAGCCCTTTGAACCTGGCAGCTGTGCCTTCGGAAAGAGTTGGGACGGGGATCCCCGTGACCACACCTTCGGTAAGTGGGAAGAAACCCAATGCGCGGTCGAGCAGAGAGAGAGCAGATTCAAGAGTAATTTCGCCACGTTGCCATTCCACCGTGATTTGCTCCTCGAGCTCCGGTAGGAAAGCAATTGCGGCTCCCACAGCCCGTAGTAGTTGATCTGGTTTGTGAACGGCGTCTGTTTCAAGAGCATCCAATAGCGGCACGAGCTTGGGAAGAATGACCATGATATCATTACCAGCGTCTTTGGTGGTGTTGGTCGCGATAAGAATTGCAGCAGACACGGGTCTTAGTCTAGGCTCAGCATTGCTTCGTGACAAGATCAGCTCTGCTAGGCTGTGCGAGCGTGACAATTGTCGGTCCCAGATGCTCCACAGTGCTTGAGCCAGCGTGACTGCAACCGGCTGGTCTTGTTCCAAGTAGGCTTCGAGTTGACTTGAGCTCAAGTTCTCGACAAACTCGAGGGAACGTTCAGCTCGAAAATCGGCGAAGCTTGTGGCCACTTGTTTTTCCGCCTTCGAACCGTCCGATCCACCAACAAAGGCGTCTTCCTTGATAGAAGTCAATCGCTCAACTACGAGCCAATCGATCACGCCGAACTCCCCATCGTCGATATCTCGTATAAGGTCGATCACCTGCCGGATTCGGACTGGGTCCAATGCGCATAACAAGGAATGCATCATGGGCAGTTGCATAATCAGCTGATTCGCCCAGGCTTCAGTTCGATCCTTTGAAGTATGGTCCACATCCAGCAAAACTATCAGCAGATCGGCAGCAGCTGTAGCCCTGCTCAGGGGATCGATGCCTTCGTCCCAGCGCAGAGAATCTTGCAGCAATACAGGCAATATTGCATCGGCACCAGAATGAACGAAGTTTCCTTCGGCGTCCATTTCAGACATGTGCTCGATTAAACGCTCGCAGTGAGCTCGAATCGAAGTTTCGGACGAATATCTCGTGGCATAAGTTGGTTGCCGGAGAGAGACGAGCAACGAGATCAATGAGCGAACAACAAGAGGAACCATGCCAGACAAAAGGCCGAACTCGGGGACCATGTGGTGCAGAATTTGCAGGCTTGATTGTGCGACTTGAACGAGATCCCGAGCTGGCGTTGCGTCCGTAAGCTCCCAATTCTGGTCCGATAGCTGTCGGGTTGCCTCTAGCAAGACAAGGGCGATACACTGTACTGCAGAGGTGTTCTGTCGCCAGAAGGCGTGCATAATTGGTCGTTTATCGTCACCTCCGCTGACTCGGCCAAGTACAGTCTTGAGGCTTGTGTGAAGCTGTTGCAAGCTCTCAGACGGCCACCGCTTGGAAGTTACGGTAAGGTATGCCGCCGCAGCCTCGATGCTTCCATTAGTTGGACTTGCGCCTCCATGTCCATTCGCAGGAGTATGACCCGTAGAACCGTTGCGTTGCGTTGACATCGAAGCGGTGATGATTCGTACTTTCTCCAATAGTGGCTCTCCGAAGCTTGATGACAAGCTTCCTTTTATATTCTCGTGATTGAGGGCATCTTTCATGATCTGTTAATGATGAGCAACCAATTCACAAGGATGAATCATTCGACAGTCACCTCCGCAATTCCAGGTTCGCTTAACCAAACATCCATTATAGCCCTTGCCTTCAGTCCCGCAGTATCCCCGGAGGCCATTGGCGTGCATATCAGCGCTAACAGAGAGGCGATAGCAACCCTCAGCTTCATATTATGAGGCCAAGTGCTGAGATCTGTGACAGTACCGAGTACTTCCAGCACGGAAGGTAAAAATCCAGGAAGCCAAGTGTTCGTTGATATCCACGGTAAATCGACGACACCGTCTCGGAGATTCTCCCACATATGCATATTTTGAGTTATGCGTTGGTATATAGGTGGATCCAGACCTCCTGGCAGCCCTATGCGGTGCAAGCATTGGCAAACTGCTGAGCTGGACGAAGCATCAACGAGGACAGGATAGAGCGACGCGTCGAGGTTGGCGTCCAGTATGATTGGGAGAAGACTGTCGACAAGGACTACTGGGTGGAGGCTGAGAACCGACAGCAGTCGGCTGATCGTCTCGGGAGCAGGCTGCTCAAGCGTTAGACAGCTTGGCCATCGCACGTTGTTAAAAACCTACGGATTGTGCTACAATCTCCAGCAAGCGCTCATTTATATTTTGCAGAGCCTCCTCTGTGATTTCAGCGGGATCGATGGGCTGTTCGAGAACTTCCATGAGTTCCTGGATCCAGTCTTCGCCAATCTCGTAGCTGTTCAAGACCTGGTCCAGAGTGACCTCGCTTGACGACGCATGTGGGAAGGCAAGGTGTCGCCTCATAATATCAATGATATCCGAATTCGTAGCGGTTGAAGAGAGCAAACGTCGCGGTAAAGCCAGAGGATCCGTAATTCGGCCGGGGTCCAAAGCCGCTGGCAGCGGGGCGAGCGACACACCAGGGAGAGGAACAGGTTCATAGTTCGGAGCTGGCACCGGAAGCTCTTCTGGTGTAGCTTCTGGCTCTTTCTTGGGTTCGGCAGCGTCTCGCCCGTAGACTGCCAAGGTCATCGATGTGAACGGTCCTTTGAGGATGAGCAAGCGCGTGACAAGCTACGATTCGGAATCAATCACAACCGCGGACATTTCATGTCAAGATGATTACCTGTCCATCATGATCAATCTCATATTCTAATTCTTCTCCGGTATATTGTAATGTCGAGTGCAATAAGATATTTGACGCTCGAGGTTTGTCATTTCCGGATGCCAAGGTCTGCCAGTTGAAGAAGATCTCCAAGGGGAACGATGCCGGCTCCGTTTCGCTTTGCCACTGTCAGTCGCAGGATCTGCGCAAGCAATGTTTTGAAAGAAACGCACGATGAGAAGTCCTGTAGATAGGGAAATGGCGCCAATGACGAAGGTATGATGCGGAGTGATGACACATGGACCGGTCGAGAGAATCGAACTGCAGCCAGAGAGTTCGTTGGAGTCAGAGTGGAAAGAAACAGGAGCGGCATCTTTGTGCGTCACTCCCCAAGTACACTTGTACCGAGAGAGAAGCTCGAGCTCTAGAACGCAGCTCTTTGGGTTATCAAGCACGCTGAGGCGGTCCAGACATAGATGGGGTAAAGGACAAAGGTGCCAGGTGCCCGGACCTGACAGCCAGAAGGGACAGGACCCTGAATGTGATGCTGAACCACGCGACGCAGAGGGCGTAACTGGGCGACGCGAACCAGCCCAGCCGCGCACGGTGGATCGACTCATCGGACAGTGCGCGCATAGAATTATATCCTCTTAGACTGGGTTCAGCAACTTCCTCTACATCAGCTTTAAGAATCATGGCCGGATTTTACCAGCACTTACAGTCGCTGGTAGGCGAACCTAGGCAGAGTGAAGATGTGCAGGCAGACGTCGAGGAGATTATCCGCGAGTTGGAAGAGTGGGAAAGGTACGCACCTGCACAAGTCCGGCTGTTCGAGAAAAATAAACTCATTGTTACCGCAGGATATCGGGAAACCACAGTATGCGCTATGGGTTATAGAACGTGCCCGAGCTCACCGGCTGCAGCTCGGTCGGCGTCCAATGACGAGTTCGACTTTGACAATGATCCTGCTCCATCCGTGATGGACCTGTGGTTGTCTTCAGAGCATGCTGAAGGTCATGCTGATGAAGCATCGGATGATGATTTGATGTCAAAGATAACTAGGTGCGAGAGCCATGTCGCAAGCCGACTTTCAGCTAACCGTACTTTCAGCAAGCCGAACTTGGTCCCTCTTCTACCCGTCCTGGCGGAAGCGCTGCTATCGCCAAAGTCGGATGACCAAGTGTCCGTCGAGGTTGCCGAGATGATTGGATTTGGAGAGATGGAACTTGTCATGGACATCATGGCCCATCGAGCCGAGATCGGACGGCAGGTGAGCAGCCATGACCTATATCGATGTGCCCCGCTTACGATGTCAACAGCTCCTCGAGTCGGTTCCATCAAAATATGATGGACCCGATGTATACGATATTCATGACACTCAGCCGCATCGAAAAAGGAGAATGAATAGGATGAATGGAACAACGGAGGCTCTAGGTGTGTCGTGGTGCAACCGTCCTCAGCCTGTCGTTCTAAGGCCTCATCAGTGGGCGGACCATTGCCTTTCACGGAAGACTCGTCTAGGAGAGCGCGTGAAGCTGCTCTAAGAGATGCGACAGGACGTCCCGTGATACCTACCGCCCAAGCAGCGTCGATGATGCCACAATATCCCCATGTCTACACCTCTGGTGCAGCGGGAGCCATGCTATCCGCGACAGGAAGCAGATTCATCCTGCCCATCGGTACGACACGAGAGGACGGTGAAGAGGCGGAGGAGGTCATCATTCCACCCGCAAAGCCTGTGCCGCCACGAGTTGGAGAACGGTTGATGCCGGTGTCCGAGTTGGATAATCTGGCGAGAGGCGCCTTTCCAGGGTACAAGTCCCTCAATCGAATACAGTCGGTTGTGTACCCAACGGCGTACGGCACAAATGAGAATATGCTCATTTGCGGTATGTCAACATTATGCACATGAGAGTTGCCTTACTAACCCAACTTTTCTAGCGCCGACCGGAGCAGTAAGCACTCGACTAGCATGTTGGTATGCGTCGCTGACCCATGTTAGGGTAAAACGGATGTCGCGGTTTTAACAATATTGCGCGTAATATCTCAATACTTAATGGGTGACGTGCATTCCCTCAAGCCTGCGGCCATGGCGTCTTCCATACGGCGTGACGATTTTAAGATCATTTACGTGTACGTGGACAATCTCGTGACGTCAAGAAGCCACCAGCTCACCTACCACTGAAAGGGCGCCAATGAAAGCTCTTGCAGCTGAAATTGTTCGGAAGGTCGGAAAGCGCTTGGCTTGGCTTAATGTCAAAGTTCGGGAGCTCACCGGTGGGTCGACAATCAAGAACCTTTGAACCTTCTGACGTTCTGCCGGCTAGGCGATATGCAGATGACGCGACAGGAGATTGCCGAAACACAGATGATCGTGACAACGCCCGAGAAGTGGGATGTCGTGACTCGAAAGCCTACAGGGGAAGGAGAGCTCGCCTCGGTATGCGTGCTTCAGTCGAGTTTCCCCTTGCTGAAACAATTTCACAGAAAGTCCGCCTGTTGATCATCGATGAAGTGCACTTGCTGAACGAAGATCGTGGTGCTGTCATCGAGACCATCGTCGCGCGAACACTTCGGCAGGTCGAGTCAAGCCAGTCCTTGATTCGTATAGTCGGACTGAGTGCGACGCTGCCTAACTACATCGATGTTGCCGACTTCTTGCGCGTGTCCCGGTACACTGGGTTGTTCTTCTTTGACTCGTCCTTCCGGCCTGTTCCCCTCGAGCAGCATTTCCTTGGTGTGAAGGGCAAACCAAACAGTCAGCAGTCCAAGAAGAACCTTGATGCGGTCGTATTCAAGAAGGTCTCCGAGCTTGTGAAGCAAGGTCATCAAGTAATGGTCTTTGTTCACGCGCGGAAGGAGACAGTCAAGAGCGCCGAAGCGATCCGTGAAGCCGCCTTGCTGGAAGGAAACTTGGAAGACTTCGACACTTCTGAACATCCACAGTACGACAGTTTCCGGCGCGAAATCGGTACTTCTCGGAACAAAGAAATGAAGCAGCTGTTCGACCGTGGATTCGGTATACATCATGCGGGGATGCTTCGATCAGACCGAAACATGATGGAGAAGATGTTCGAGGCAAGAGCTATCAAAGCAAGACAAATCTTTCACTTGAGTCACGAGCTGAGCCTAATCCATCGAACTAGGTTCTGTGCTGTACCGCTACATTAGCTTGGGGTGTCAATCTACCAGCGCATGCGGTCATTATCAAAGGAACTCAAGTCTACGATAGCGGCAAAGGTTCCTTTGTCGACCTGTCAGTTCTTGACGTCCTTCAGGTATGCGCATATTCTTCATCATTCTGACCATTCTGACCTGGTTCAGATATTTGGTCGTGCTGGTCGACCTGGCATGGAATCAAGCGGTGTTGGGTACATCGCAACAACCCATGACAAACTAGACCATTACCTAGATGCAATTACGGCTCAGGTACGGCTTCCTAATTCCCGCTGTGAATACAAGCCTGATCATTACCTTAATTAGCATCCTATCGAGTCCAAATTCATAGTCGGAATGATAGACTCTCTGAATGCAGAGATCTCTCTGGGGACCGTGGCGAATGTAACCGAAGGCGTCCAATGGGTGGGCTATACGTATCTCTTCGTCCGAATGCGGCGCAACCCTATGGTCTATGGTATGAGCTGACAAATCATCTTACAATTCTATCCTCTCAATGCTTGGCTTCAGGTATGACCCATGACGAACCCGCAGACGACCCACAACTCGGGAATCGACGAAACCTGTTGGTCACTGCCGCGGCACGCAAACTCGCAGATGCCAGAATGATCCAGTTCGAAGAGTCTACGGGTGCATTTACGATAACCGACCTTGGCCGAATTGCCGCAAAATATTATATCCGGCATACGAGTATTGAGACCTTTAATAAGGAGTTCAGACCTGTCATGTCTGAGGCGGATGTGTTGGGGATGCTCAGTATGAGCACTGAGGTGAGATGTACTGTATTGCGGATTACAACGATGGACTGACAAAAATCAGTTTGATCAAATTCAAGTCAGAGAGAACGAGGTCCCCGAGCTCAAGCATCTAATGGACGAGGTTATCCCCTGCCAAGTCAAGGCAAGATTTTTTTATCATTTGCAGATGTCGCATCTCAATGTCGCAATCTATAGGGAGGCACAGACACCAGTCAAGGAAAGGTGAACATTCTGCTGCAAGGCTACATTTCTCGCGCCTACATCGAAGACTTTGCGCTGGTGTCCGACACAGCCTACTCTGCCCAAGTGAGCTCCAAGGACATCCGAGATTGATCATAACCACTAACATGTAAACAGAATGGCGGGCGAATCATCCGTGCCTTGCTTGAAATTGCGATAAGCAAGAAATGGGCGGGTGCATCCGCAGTCCTCATGTCGATGAGCAAGGCTGTCGAGATGAGGATGTGGCCATACCAGCATCCCCTTGCTCAGTTTGACCTGTCCCAGGAAGTGGTCTACAATCTCCAGCAATGGGCAGACGAACTGCCGGTTTCTGACCTAGTCACTCAGACGGCGGTAGATCTGGGCCAGTTGATCCACATGAATGAGCGACATGGAGCAGCCCTCCTCCGGGCAGCCAAGCAGCTTCCCAGCGCTGCTATCTCGTATGCTGTCAAACCGCTCAGCTCCGATCTCCTCAGAATTGCTGTGACAATCAAGAAAGCTTTCGAGTGGAGCGCCAGAGTTCACGGCTCCACGGAATTCTTCTGGCTCTGGGTTGAGGACCATGAAGGAGTCGACATTCTCCAATGGCATCATCTCCTCTTTCATCAAGGGACTGACTTGCTCGATGTTGACTTTACAATTCCCGTCGTGGGAGGGAAGCTGCCGCCGTCGGTTTGCATACGATTTGTGTCGGACAAATGGCTGGGTGCTGAACAAGAGATTCCGGTGGATCTGAGCGAGATCGTATTACCCACAATCCTCGATGTTCACACAGAACTGTTGGACGTGCCACTGCTATCTGTATCCGCGATTCCAGATTCCAGCGTCAGTCGCTCATACTCGCAGCTCATCGCCAACTTCAACGCCATACAAACGCAATGCTTCTGGCCCATTGTCCATTCCCAGCACAATGTCTTACTTTGTGGCCCGACGGCCTGTGGGAAATCAACGGTCGCATACCTTGCCATATGGTGAGCTTACAGTGTTGCCCATGACCCAGCTCTAACAGTTTGTAGGCAAGCACTTAGAAACGCACCAGGATCAGATGTCGTGGTTGTGACACCCGATTATACAAGCGCTCGACATACCGTCATGGCTATCAAGCCATATGCCCGAGTTACAGGAGCTCGACTGAATAGAATCGACTCCGCTGCCGACCTCCCTGAATCAACAAAAGGAAGCATTCAAGTTGTTGCTGCCCCTATCCTTGCTGCCATGTTCTCCAACTTATTTCTGGAGAACTGGCTCAAACGCATCAGCTTAGTCGTATTTGAAGATCTCGACGCTCTGGACGCCCCATACGAGCTTTCCATTACGAACATTCTGCGTGCAACACAGACTCAGCGTATCCGAATTGTTGCAACAAGCGCCTCACTCAACGACCCTTCAACCCTCGCAGACTGGCTCAACGTATACCCGCAATTCACCCATAGCTTCCTTCCAAGCGATCGTGATACCCCACTCGACATCACTACCCAGACATTCACGATACCCCACTCTGCAGCGTTGATGAAAGCCATGATCAAGCCGGCATACGCCACCGCGCGATCCATTCCCCCGGGACAAAACGCGATATTCTTTGTGCCATCACGAGCACAATGTTACTCGGTTGCAGCGGATCTGGTCAAGCAGTGCGCCATCGATTTTGACACGCAAGGCTTCTTAGGCTCCGGACTGACATCCGAAGATATCCAACCCGTCCTGGCAAGACTGCGCAACTCGAATTTGGCAGACGCTCTGGCACACGGCATCGGGATCTACCATAACGACCTACCTCTGATGGACAAGCGGCTCGTCATGGGCCTCTACGCGGAAGGGACCGTGCGCGTCCTAGTCGTCCCGCGAGAGACGTGCTGGACGCTACCCGTGCGCGCGAGCGCCGTGCTCGTCCTCGGCGCCCAGTACATGTACATCAGGGGAGACGGCGCGGAGCGTCAAGTGAAGGACTACACCGTGCGCGAGTTGGTCAAGATGCAGGGCCTGGCGGTGCAGCACGGTGTTCCCGGGCGGGTGCACCTCATGTGCCAGGCGGAGCAGCGGGACACGTATATGCGTTTCCTGGAGCGGGGCCAGCCGCTCGAGTCGGCACTCCTGGACGAGGAGGGCGATTTCGAACGCTGGTTCGGGGGGAAGAAGAAGGCGGGGATGGTGAGGTCGAAGCAGGACGCGGTGGATATGCTCTCGTGGACGTTCCTGGCTAGGAGGCTGAGCAGCAATCCGAGCTACTATGGCGCGGTTGTGGGGGCAAGGGACGCGGTCCTGTCTCGGCTTGTGGACGCAGCGTGGAAGAAGAGCGTCGATACTGCTGCTCACGCTGCGAGTGCGGCTGTACCTCCAATGCCCGCTAGCGGAGCCGGCGGTGAGCAAGTAACATCGTGATAGCAGCCTCATGATTTCTCTAGTGTATACTACAGGGGTATCAAGCCGTATCCTCACAGCTATTACATCGCGAATTCGTACTATTGTAACTTGCAGTCATAACAACCTCTACAACATCTCCGCGTCGTGTGCTGTCATTATCCCATCATGATTTTTCGTACAGCGCACCGCTGAGATTCCCCCGCTGTCCCCTGTTTCCCGCCGCTCACTCGTGGTAAGGAGGCGGCGGTTCCACGGGTGTGGAGAGCGCAGAGTACGCCGGGAGCGTAGCGACCGAGCTAACCCGCCTGAGCGCGTGCAGCCGCGGGCGAGAGCGGGAGCAGCGGCCTATACGTCTCGGGGGCCCGAGCGGGGCTGGGTGGTGCGGTACTCCTGCGCCTGCTTTTGATCAGCTCCTGCGCGGATAGAGGGCAGAGGGGGGAGGGACGCACCTTTGCGCAACGACTTGCTCGCTACGTGCATCAGCGCCGTCCCCACTGCGAGCACCACGCCCGCCATGACCCGTATGGAGTAGGAGGGCCAGTTCTCCCCCATTGCAGCCCAGTCACCCCTCCAAGTCGTGCACACCAGGAGCGCATGCCCGCCCAGCCTGAGCAGGGAGAGGAGGGCGAATGCGTTCGTCAGCCCGAGGAGATACTGAGGTAGGCGGCCCACGCGCGTGCCGTGCGAGTAGCTCGGCCCGTCCCACTCGAGCACCATTAGCAGGCCCCAGGTCGTGCATCCGTACAGGGCTAGCGGGAGGGCGGCGACGGCCGAGGGGGGGGTGAAGAGGATGGCGCTGAAGAGGAAGAGGAAGAGGACGGAGGCGACGAGCGCGCGGGTGGGGTCGGTGTGCGCGCCTAGGGAGGCGCGCAGGGTGCGGAAGAGGGCGTCGAGTAGCGTTGGGTGCTGGGAGAGGTGCGGGCGGAACATGTCTGGGGGCGGGGAGGGGGGAGGGGCAAGGGCGGAGGCGGCGACTGAGGACTGCCTTGCTTCTAGCAGGTCGATGAGCATATACGGGCGCGAAATGAACTTGAGCGTGATACAGTAAGATTAAAACCGGGAACAGTCGCGCGCTGCTCGTGCTCGGGGTCGTATATATACTATTTTCTCGCAGAGGCGGGCAGTGAGTTGCGAGCTGTGGAGAAGACAATGAGAATAGGGGGCTGATCGGGCATCGCCTGACGACTGACGGGCGATTCCAACTTTGGACTGACGCTTCGTGCAGCGTGTACGGTGTCCGAGACAAGGAAAGACCCTGGGTTCGCGCGCCTTCCGTCGTCGGCGGTGCACGTGCTCTGAGATTTGATGGAGCTTAAGGCCAGTACGTGAGCATGACGGAGGCTGTATGCTGTTGTGCTAAACAGGATATACTGGGAGCAGAGGCGAGGTAGAGACGCACAACTCCCAGCTGTTGCCTCACGCTGGGCTTTTACGCTCCGCCCCCCGGCCAAAGCAAAGGAGCGGGCATGTGCGGAGAATCACCATCAACCGCTGACGTCTTCGCCCCACCTCAGCGTCATTCGACACGCGCCCGTGCACGGGCAATCTCGCGAATTCCCTTCGCCTTCGGGCGTTCGGAAATCCCTTCGTGCGGCGGATCACGGCCCCATTGATGAGCTTTCATCAATGGGAAGGGATGGCAAAAGGGCATCAATCGCTCTATCGCCCCCACCCAGGTCACACGTGTTCAATACCTTTCCACGGGGCATCTCGGCTCGGCGCATGCAATGTATTACAGCAGCAGCATGCGGATGGAAAGTGAGGCCAGACCGGTGCGGTGCGTCCGTCTAGGAACCCACGAACGCCTCACGACCTCAGAGTTCTTCATGTTGCTGGCAACCATCTTCCTGAGATGTCCCTTCGGCCCCTGTCTGAAGAAGCCAGAAACGCACGCCGAGTCTGATATCCGCGGCACAGTGCGCGCTGGGCATTGGCTCGCACGCGACCTTCCGCACGCGGGCTCCGCTCTGCAGCACCGAGCCGCACCAACGAGTGCACAGATCTTCCAAAGGCCGAGATGAAGGAATGGCGTGTGATTCCCTCGGTGCCACGTTTAGGACAACAAGTGCGACGCAACCATGTGCGTGCTCCGCGGAGGTTGTGCGTGCACTGGTATGGTACTGGGAGCATCAGTGCTGTGAGACAGAGCCTCAGAGACGGGGTTATCGCTCGATGGGACCGTGTCTGCGTAGGGCGAGGAATGTTGTGGTGCGTCTCCGGACTGGTGGGGCGTGGTGGAACTTCCGGGAGGGGTGGGCCGGACAAAGAGAGGGTTGTGGGCGGGGGGGGGGTGACTCATGCGGCTTACTTACTCCCTTTACACACTCCTTTAGTATGCGCTGGGCGTTGGCTGTCGCCGTGAGCTGTGAGGGGTAAGGAGAAGACGCGGGGAGAAGTGAGGTTTTGAGAGTTCAGCAAATCTGAATGGTGTGAAGAGCAGCTGTGCGAGCTGTCCTTCCCGTGCTATAAGCGATCAAGAACCCCGGACAACGGGTTGTGCTTCCCAAGGTCATATATCACGGCGGACTTGCTCCAAAGCCCGATCCCATCGTTTCGTTTCGTCGTAATCGCCCAATCGTTCGGTGGTCGTCAAGACCCACAAGATTCCCACAATATATCAATCATCCCAGACCCGAAAATGTTGAGAAACAGAAACCGAAGCAGAGGAAGGCATTCCATCATCATCCACCGCCCACTTGTGCGGTGTTCCCGAGACCAGCGCATGTCCGCCCAGCGGGGTGTCAATTCCCTTCCCCCTGCAGTGCACGCTACTCCGAAACGCGGAAGACGACCTTGCCGACGATGCCCTTGTGGACGAGCTCGAACGCTTCCGTCCCCTCCTCCAGCGAGAACACTGCGCCCATCAATATCAGTCAGCATGCCTCTGCACGCACACAGCACACACGCACCTCTGCCTATGAGCGGTTTCAACTGGCCGGCCGCCGCCTCGTCCGCCACCGCCTGAAGATCCTTGTGCAGCATCCTCGTATTATGCGCCACGAACTGCACGCCCTCGGGCACCCGGGGCCGCTTCCACCACGCAGCAAAGTCGAACAGCCAGCGCGCGTACCAGGGGAAGGTGAGGCCCCAGTTCTCTTGGAGGGCCGCAGCGCCCGAAGAGATGGTTATCTCGATCAGGGTTGGGACTGGGCGTTGGGGGGCGAGGTACGGCACCCACTGGCCGGGTGTGCCGAGCGTGGAGTAGACGACGTCCAGTGAGGCTTTTGGGACCACGGAGGTGGGGTTGGTCTTCTTGTAGTCGATGACTATATGCGGCATGTAAGAATCAGGGATGAAGAGGCTCGGGAGGGATGGACACCTTCGTCCACATAGGGGTACAGCTCTTTGAACCGCTCGACTTTGGACGTCGACACGGATGTGATGATGCGCTTGTACCCGAACCTGTGATGGGCGAGCTGGATTATCAGGTGCCCCACGCCGCCGACTGCCCGTCGTTAGTTCCCTGCATATACAACAAGTCTGGAAGACTCACGTCCTCCGGTGACGAAAATCGCCTCCTTGCCTCCTTGATGCTTCTCGAGCGCCTGGAGCGCCGTCATCGCATTTGCAGGCAACGCCGCCGCCTCCTCCCAGCTGATGTTCTCCGGCTTGCGAGCGCAGCAAGAGCTAGGCACGAGCACATACTCCTGATACGTGCCCTTCAAGCTGATCGGCACGCATCCCATTACCTCCTCGCCCCCCGTCCACCCTTCCGCCTTCGCCCCCTCCCCCACGCCTTCAACCACTCCGGCGAAATCGATCCCCAGCCCGTCGGGGATCGAGAACACGCCCGCGATACGCGTGATGCCGATGAGGAAACCCCATTCCGCGGGGGCGATGGAGGCGGCTTTGACGCGCACGAGCAGGTCGGAGGAGGAGGGGTTGAGGACCGGCTTGGGTACGGACTTCAGGACGAGCGACTTTGCGGGGCGGCCGTAAGCCACCTGGATGAGCGCCCGCATGAGCTGGTTGTCTGACATGCTTGCGTATGCGGGTTCCGGGATGATGACAAACAGGATTATGAAAGGGTTGATTATATATGCAGAGAGCGTTACATGCTCGATGAGCCTGTTGCGTTCGAGAACGAGCAGGGAGGGACGCGTTTCCTCTTCTGCCGGCAGCGACACGGACGCGTCATTTAGCGCCGGTCCCTGACGAACCCCGCTTGTTCCGGAAATAGGCTAGTGTGGCACGGAAATTGAATCGAGTCCAAGGTAATTGTCGTACTAATTGTCGTACTACTCAGCGACTCTAATGACCACCTTCCCCCCTACTCCTCTTTGGGCCAGCTCGAAAGCCTCCACCGCATCCTCGAGCTTGAACACTATCCTACTCTCAGCCTCGCTTCCAACCGACAGCTTCGCGACTCACCTCCTGCAACAAGCGGCTTGAGCCTCCCCTCCGCCGCCTCCCGCACCACAGCCTTCAGATCCTCCAGCCTAATCTTCGTATTATGCGCCAGGTACTTGACCCCCTCCGGCACACGTGGTCGGAACCACCAAGCCGTCGCGTCAAACAGCCACCTCGCGTGCCAGGGTAGCTGCAGGCCCCAGTTCTCCTGGATGACAGCAGACCCGGGCGAGGTCGTTATCTCTATCAAGGTTGGCACCGGCCGCTCGCGCGCGAGGTAGGGCATCCAGGGGCCGGGAGTGCCGATGGTGGAGAAGACGACGTCCAGCGAGCCTTTGGGGATGACGGTGATTGGGTCGATGAGCTTGTAGTCGATCACTGATGCAATCAGCTACATCGGCGCCGGAAGGAAAAGAAGGCACCTTCGTCCACCCAAGGGTACAGGGATTTGAGCTGGGAGACTTTGGAGGTGGACACGGACGCGTATATCTTTTTGAAGCCCAGCAGGCCGTGTGCGAGCTGAAGCGCATAATGTCCGACGCCTCCCACTGCCGCACCCAAATCAGCTCTAACATACCCACACCACTGACAAAGACTCACGGCCGCCAGTGATAAATATCGCCTCCCGACCGCCCTCGTGCTTCCGCAGCGCTTGGAGCGCCGTCATCGCCTTGGACGGGAGGCACGCTGCCTCCTCCCAGCTCAGGTTCCCCGGCTTGCGCACGCAGATCCCGCTCGGCGCTATGATGAACTCCTGGTACACCCCCTTACTGCACATGGGCAGGCAGCCGAGCACCTCTTCCCCCTGCTTCCACCCTTCTGCCTGAGCCGCCTCCCCGGCGCTCTCGACAATGCCCGAGAAGTCGATCCCTAGCCTATCGGGGAGTGGGAACACCCCGAGCACGCGCAGGCGGCCGAGGAGGAACAAGGATTCTGCGGGGGCGATCGAGGCTGCTACCACGCGGATCAGCAGGTCGCTCGAGCTGGGGACGAGGGCGGGCTTGGGTAAGGACTGGAGGGTGAGGGAGTGGGAGGGGGGCCCGTAGGACGTTTGGACGAGGGCGCGCATCAGTTTGTCGGGCATGGTGGGCTTAGGTGAGAGCGTGGGTTCTAGTTGCCGGGTCATGTAGGTAGTTCCGGCTTTTATGTGCCAAATGCAAAGCGGCGGGCGTCTCGTGTCGCCGTTTTAGCTCAGTCTGCCGAAATGCGTTCTCTCTCTGTAAAGGCGCAATGAAACGCGCGTATTTCGCGTAGAGTTGGATCGATCCGGACGAAAGTCCCGGACGGACTTCGGAGGACAGGGCTCGGTGTCCGGCTGGATGTCCGTCCCCGTCGGTCGCTCGCTTGCGTTCCCGCAGCACTGTTGCCGTAACAAGAGGTTGATGTGACTGTATTGCCCGCAATATTAGTGTTGAATTGAGAGAAGGAAAATGCGACCAAATATTACAACAATTACCGTCTAGATAAGATATGTACGTGGGGTATATAGAACAACAACTCGCCGGGGCGAGCGAGGAAAAGGAACCTTCCGATTCGACCCAAACCCAGAGACCAAGGAGAGGAAAGAACACAGGACGAAAGCAGGCAGGGTTGAGGGCGATTATTTCATGGCGGAGCGTGCCCTCAGCTGATCCCTCAGCGTCTGGTTCTCCGTCTGGGCTGCATTGAGCTCGTCGAGCAACTGCGCCCGCTGGCTCGCCTCGACCCGTTTCATCGCGTCGACCTCATCCTGCGCCTCGTCCAGCGCACGCTTCAGCTCCCCGACCTGCGCCTCGACCTTGTTGCGTGCAGCTTGGGGCGCGTCGGCCGCCTCGGCGGCGAGCGCAAGTGCGCGCGCGGAGAGAACTTTGTTCGCTTCGCTGAGCGAATGGCATGTCTCTGCCTGCATCGCAGCTTGCTCCTCGAGCGCACGCTTCGCAGCGCGGGCCTCCTCGATCGTCCGCTGCAGGTCGGAGATCTCCGCGAGCCTGCATTTCCGTCAGCGTCAGCATAACGATGCAATCCTCACCCGAAAGCACTCACAAAGCCGTCTCCCTCTGTGCGATCCCCTGGAGGCGCTCCTCGAGCGCCCTCACCTGCTTCTGGTACGTCTCCATCCCCACCCGCCCCTCCTGCGCCAGCCGCTGGCTCCTCTCCGCATTCGCCTTTAGCAAATCATGCGCCTGGGCAAACCGGATCAAGCGCTCCATGAGCGCCTTGTCATCAACGATGAGCGCCTTGCACCTCTGCACAAACGCGTCCACGGTGAAGCTCTCCACGGGCGCAGAGGTGGGCGAGTGGGGAGCACCGCCTTTCGCAGCATCCCCATACAGCTGCTTGAGCGTCCGCACGTCCATATCGCTCAAGCTGTTCGCCCCAGTGCCAGTGCCAGTGGGGCTCACCCCGCCCGCCCTTGCGCTGGTGGGGCTCGCAGCGCTCGTAGGTGTGCGACTTCGGCTGCGTCCGAGCTGGCCAGCGCGCGCCTCGGCCGAGGGGAGGAGGTGCCAGAGCTCAGCGAGCGCGGGGAGGAGGCGCGCGTCCGGCTGGGAAACGCGTTTCGCCGGTGAGGAAGGCCGGGACTGGGCTTGGACTTGAGCGGACAGCTCCCGCCGCACACTCTCGACCTCTCGGCGCGCCTCGTCCACCTCCCGACCCATCGCAGCTCGCTCCTCCTCCCACTGCGTCTTCTCCTCCCTGAGCGCGCGCGTGCCCTGGATATGCTTCTCGAGCAGCCCGAGCGCATCCTCATCCCCGCCCGCATGCTCCCTAGCAAGGCGCTGCACGCCCCGATGCACGCTCTCGAGCTCGGCGAGCCTCCGCTCCCTCACCTCCCCGCGCTCCTCCTTCTCCCTCAACCGTTCCTCCAGCTCCCGCACCCGCCCGCCGTCATCCTCCATCCCCGCCCTCTCCAGCTCCCACTCCTCCCTCGCCCTGCGCAGCTCAACCAGCTCAGCCTGCAGCGCCCCCGCGCGCATCTCCTCGCCCTCCAAGCGCTCCACCTCCCTCTCCAGCTCCCTTAGATCCTCCTTCATCGCCACCACCTCCCCGTCCCTCTCGCGCATCCCAAGCGCCGCGCGCTCAACCTGCTCCCTCAACGCCCGCTCACTAGCGCGCAGCGCCTCCGTCTCCTCCTGCGCCGCCCGCAACTGCTGCTCAAGCGCAGTAACCCGCTGCGCCGTCGGCGTCCTAGGCACGGGGGGGATATCCGCCCCCTCCGCACCGGCATACAAATGCGGCCCGTTGAACTTGCCATGACCGAGCTTGGGCGTTCCCGCGCGTGACGTGCCCGCAGACCTCGTTGTTGCCGAGACTGGTGAGCGGGGGTCGGGGCTGAACACGGTAGCGCTCCCGTCCACCGTGCTCAGCTCGTCCTCCTCCCCCTCCTCATCCTGGGCAGGGGAGATCCCCACCTTTCTCTCAAGCATGGTCAAGCTCCACGCGAGCACGCCAGCCCTATGCTCGCCCAGCCTCCTCCCGACCTCCGCCGCGCGCTCCGCGACTTTCCCAATCTCCCGCTCGACCTGCTCGACTTTGCGCACGGCCTGGTCAAACTGGTCGCCGGTGGTGCGGCTCATGCGCTTATGGCTCACGTGCAGCCGCGCTAGGGACTCGGCAGCGTTCCGGATCTTGGTCTCTGTGCGGAGTTTGCCGCGGAGCGCTGTGAGCCGGGTTGAGAGCAATGCGTGCTCCCGCTTTAGCTCCTCTACTTCGTCCATGCTCAGCACCTCGAATTCGCGCGCGTCGACCACGGCTTGGGAAGCGAGCAGGGAGAGGAGCAGGTCGTCGTTCGTGTCCAGGAGGGAGGAGGAGTGCTTCACCCGCCATTCGGGGGTGTACGGTGCGCTCCTCTCGCGCGCGGCGGGCGAGCTCGTGGTAGAGGACGGGAAGGCGTTGCGCGTGGGGGAGGAGGAGGGGGTGAGGCTGACGCTCCCCTCGAGCGAGCGCGTGCCAGTGCCGGTGCCGTTCAGCGCCAGCGGCTTGGTGGGCAGCGCGGGTACGGGTGCACCGTTCCTCCTCCGCTGGGAGGTCCGCACCATCAGCCTCCCGTCGCTGAGCGACCCGGCATCCGAGTCTGACAGCTCCAGCTCTAGCTCTGGCTCTGTTTCGGTAGTGAGCGCGCGCCGGGGCTGGGTGCGCATACGCAGAGGGGCGGTGCCGTTCGTATTTGCATTGCCATTTGTGGTCGGATTTGGGGGTGGTGGCCGGGAGTCTGGACGACGGAAAAGGCCCGCTTTGACCGTCTGCCCCGGGCTGGTTGGGGGGGGTGAGATCCTGCGGGGGTAGTTAGCATCTCCATCTCCATCTGCAAGGAAGGAAGAAGAGTAGAGAGAGGGTACGCACGGCATTTGGTACGGGAGGGAGATGCTCTTTGCCGGGCTTGGGGAGCGCGGTGGCCAGTTTGGCTTTGCCTGTTTTGCCTGGGTGGCGCGGAATGCTTCTACCGGTTGGGGTTGGGTGTCGATGGAAGAGGGAAGGGGAGGGCGGGATGGCTTGAGCGGGGAGGTCGGGCGCGCTTTGGCCGGGGAGTCGCTCGGCGGAGGTGCGGGTGGGGGGGTGGTGACACCCAGAAGACGGCGGACGCCGAGCATCGCCGAACGGGGTGGGAGGTGTGATGTTTGAAAAGAGCGGGAGAGCGGGAGGTGGGGATGTGGATGTATGCGCGCAGTGAGGAGGAGGAGCTGCTGCTGCCTCTGTCGATGTCTGTTGTGCTGCTCCGAGTCGTGTCAAAGGCGAGAGCGCAAAGAACCTGGCGACGCGCCTCGTCACCCAAATAGCGGAACTGGTGGCGGTGCTTTCATTTGCTTGTTTCTATTTAGACGCGCTCGGGAAGGGGAGGGAAAACACCCGCTCAGGCACAATATTATCGGGCCTGCCGTAACCGAAAGAGCCTGTGATGTGCCGCTGTCATTGCGCTACTGGCACTGAGAAGCACCGTGCAGGGGTGGTACGGTAGCAAGCTTAAGAAGAGCGCCGAGGGGAGAATACGCCCGGAGCAACGTGGGCCGGGAAGCGGGAGGATGATCGTCCGCCGCCCCGCACGGTCCTCGGTCCGAACCCCCACCTCCCGATGCGGGGTCACGTTCCCGCTCCCCTGCAGCTTCCTGCACGCTGAGCACGTCCCAGTCCGCGTGCCTGACAGCAGGACGCTCATAAGCCCTTGCCGGTGCCTGTTAGCTGGGGCACGCCGTACTAGCTTGACTCTCCCCGCTGCTTGACTGCTGACCGCACTGCTGCACCCCGGGCCCTGAGCAAAGGATGGCAAACAAGAGCTTCGTCCTACACGGCATCAACACCGTCTCATTCGAGGACAAGCCCATTCCCACCCGTGCGTCCCTCTCTCATACCCCCGCCTCCGCCCCTCCAACACAGCGCTGACCCCCGCCCAGTGGGACCAGAGGACGTCCTGGTCCTTATCAAGAAGACCGGTATCTGCGGGTCCGACGTTCATTTCCTCACACACGGGCACATCGGTGATTTCTGGGTCCGATCGCCCATGGTCCTAGGACACGAGTCCGCGGGGATCGTGCACTCCGTCGGGTCGGGCGTCACCAGCGTGAAGCCGGGGGACCGGGTGGCCCTCGAGCCGGGGGTGACGTGCAGACGATGCGACGCGTGCAAGAGCGGGAGATACCAGCTGTGCAATAATATCGTCTTTGCCGCTACGCCACCGACGGACGGGACGCTAGCGAGGTTCTATAAGGTGCCACAGGACTTGGCGTACAGGCTCCCGGAGGGGTTGACTTTGGAGGATGGGGCAATGGTGCGTCTTTCTCTCCTTCTGCCTTCTGCCTGCCTCCTACCTTCTGCTTCCCTTCTTGCTCGTATTCTTGACAAGGCAAAGCTGAATCCCCCTCTGCGCAGATGGAGCCCCTGAGCGTCGCCGTCCACGCAGCACACAGCATCTCCCGCGTCCAGGCCGGGCAGACCGTCGCAGTCTTCGGCTGCGGCCCCGTCGGCCTTTTATGCATGTCCGTCTCCCGCGTCCTCGGTGCCTCGCGCATCCTGGCAGTGGACATCCAGCCCTCCCGCCTGGAGTTCGCAAGAGGGTACGCAGCGACGGATACGTTCCTCCCCCCTCCTATGCTGGCGGGGGAGAGCAGGGTGGCGTATAGCCGACGCTGTGCGGAGGGGATCTGTGAGCTCATGGGCTGGAGCGGGGATCTGGTGAAAGGCACGGGGGAGGGAGGCGCGGATACGGTGCTCGAGGCGACGGGCGCGGAGACGTGCATCCAGACGGGGGTGTTTGTTGCCAAACGGGCCGGTGCGTGCCGTCTGTTTTTAAGATTGTTGGAGGGACTGACGCAAGGGGATTGAAAGGCGTGTTCACTCAGATTGGGATGGGCGCTGAGAATGCCACTATTCCCGTGACGACCGCGCTCGTGAAGGAGCTCACGATCCGGGGCTCTTTCCGATACGGTGTGCGTGCATCTTCCTTCCCTCTTCCATTCCCGTGCACGCCCGCTAACGGCTTGTGTGGGCAGTACGGCGACTACCCGCTGGCGATCTCTTTTGCCGCGCAGCACAAGATCGACCTGCGCCCGCTTGTTACGCACCGGTTCCCGTTCGAGCGCGCGGAGGAGGCGTTCGAGGCGACTAAGAATGGGAAGGATGCACAGGGGAAGTGGGTCATCAAGACGCTTATTGATGGGCCGGAGTAGCGCGCAGGGGGAGCGGCGTGGTGTGGTATAGAGAGCGTTCAATTAATGGGAAATGGGAATTCACGTCTTCGGTTATTGGATGTGGTGTGGTGGTGCTGCAAAGGCAGGAATACGAACAACCCGGTTGCGCGGCAAACGCCGGGTAGTTCGCTGTCGGCATCATGATCCAGCGCCGTGGGAGGGCACTTCTCAACAATAATCATGCGCATAATGACCGGTGGAGCGCATGCCTCACTCCTTCTCCACCAACCGTCGCTTATCGTAGTGAAGAGAAGAGATGACGACCGGGATGACTTCCCGTCCGCGCGAGCGGCTGCCGTCAGCTTCCCCGGCGATGATACAATCAAGTGCTAGGGTCCCCGCTATCCCTATCCTCCCTCTTCCACCGCCCAGCGCCTGCTGGCGTACGACCCTCCTCCACGCACACGACACTAACGACGACGACGACGACGACGATATCGATGAACGGCGGCCACGTTCTCTGCGCCGCCGGCCCCTACTGCCCACAGCGGAGCCTGACCGACCTCCCGTTCGACTGCCTCCAGCACGTCCTCTCCTACCTCTCCGCCGTCGATGTCATCTCGACTCTGTCGACCTGTCGCTCCCTGGCCCGCTGGCGACCGGAAGAGTCCATATGGCGACGACTGTGCCTCCCGTATGGTGTGTCGGAGGTAGCGCACTTCCCACACAAGTCATTCTATGCCACCTACACACGCCTCCTCCACCCGTACGGCGGCCTGCTGGGCTTATGGGCAAGCGACATGCCCTACAAAGGCAATGTGCTCGAGTTCCGGCTCGATTTGGGCGGAGGGAAGGAGGGGACACTAGGAGGAATCTGGGGCTACGTGTGGCGGTTTCCCGAGTTCGGCGCAGGGCTCGAGAACCAGGACGACTCGGACCTCGATGCGGACGATTCGCTGCATGTTATCGGCCCGGGCGGAAACCACGTCCAGCAGATGAACGTCGCCCTCAACGTACCGCACCGCCCGCGGTTATCGCGCATGTTACGGATCGGGTTCGAGCTCCCGCCGCCGCTTCCCGACCGGATAGGCGAGCACAACGCGGAGCACACGATTGCGGCGGTACCGCAGCTGACATGCTACGCGCCCGAGGAGCACAATACCACAAACCCGCTCTCAGCACACATGCCGATCGACACGCTGCGGCCGCACGGTGTGCGGCTGTCCGTCACGCGCGAGAGCGCAGAGGGGTACGTCGTCGCCCACCCGTACGGGACGAGCACGCACCCGAGCTTCCCGCCTCGGCAGCCCAGCCTGGACCGGTTCTGCGGGTGGTACGACAATACGCGGCCCATGCCCCGTTTGCGGACCGTCACCGTGCCCGAGAGCGTGGACAAGTTCCACGGACCGAGATACCCGATCACGATCCATGGCTCGCCATCCGAGCTGCCTGTCCCACCTGCTTTGTACATCTCGTGCTCGGAGGACAGGTGCAGGCATCACTACCCGCACATCCCCTTCCAGCTCAAGCGCACCTTCCCGCCGCTGTACTTTCCCCTCCACGCGAGTGTACAGAAGGGCATACCGCCCGCCGACCCCGGGTGGACACCAGAGAGCCTCACAGGTCTCTGGCTCGGCGCATACGGCCCGCACGGCACCGAGGTGCTGTACATCGAGTGCGTGCAGGAGGAGGCGAACGACTGGCACGAGCAGGGCAAGATGGTCCGCGCGACCAAGATCACTGGAGACGTCAACGTGCCCCGGGGAACGTGGACGTGGATGTTTTACGCTCAGCAGGAAGCGGAGCTCATGAGCGACCAGCTCGCGGATGTCGTCCCGGACCTGAGCCTGTGCAGGCTGTTCACAGGCCAGGGGATGACGAGCAGTCATGGCTACTTGTGAGTCTGGCACACAGTCTGCTATCGCACAACATTGCTGATTGATACGATGCAGCGACGGGCGGCAAGCACTCTCCTTCCTTGACGTCGCCGTCACTGGTCCGAACACGATCAAGATCGACTGGCACGACCTGGACCACGTCAGCACGTATCGTCGCTTTCGTGGTCCCAAGCTGTGACCGTTTGCTTCCTCCTGCACTGGGTCAGATTATGCTTATTCCTATGTATTTCGTGGATGTCTGTAGCCTAGTTTACGGTAGGTTCAACAATGGATATGAGTGGCAACACCAGGAGCATGAACAGTTTTATCACTGTCCTGTGTGCAACATAGACTGTTGCAGTCTGGTCAGGAAACGAATACATTTGGATCCAAACGAATTGTGAACAGAGTCGTCAGGTCATGCCCTTGCCACGCAAATCCATGAAGGAGGATATCACAAGCATTGTGTTGATAACTCCTCGAATCATGCATCTTTTCCAGGCTTTGCGCCTGCTACACCTACGGCTGCTGCGGCTTTCGCTGCCAGGCGTCGCTTCAACCGTGCGAGGTTCTTCTTCCGCGTCCCAGTCAGTTAACGTTTATCCAGGTGGCTGTTTGACACGACGGCTTGGTGGTTCCGCCCACCCGTGCCGGAGGGGGTCAAGTACGTGGCGCATACGGGGATGGGGCTGGGAGATCTGCAGGCGGTGGTCCGGGAGGCGGCGGAGGGAAGGCTCAAGTCGCTTGTAGCAGGAGGTGGCTCGCGAAGGTGTCAGTTGGAAGCGAGGCTGAGAGTAGGATAGTGTTCAGGCTTGAGGATGCGGTGCAGGCATTTGGGCTGGCCAAAAAGGGGGTCGGGGGAAAGGTGGTCATCAGAGTCGCTGAGTAGTAGGACAATTAGCTTTCACTCGATTTAATTTCCGTGCCACGCTGTTTCCGGAACAAGCGGGGTTCGTCAGGGACCGGCGCTAAATGACGCGTCTGTGCCGCTGCCGGCAGGAGAGGAAACGCGTCCCTCCCTCGTCGTTCTCCAACGCAACGAGTATGTAACGCTCTCTGCGTATATAATCAACACTTTCATAATCCTGTCATCATCCCGCACACGGCACACGCAAGCATGCCAGACGACCAGCTCATGCGCGCGCTCATCCAAGTGGCCTACGGCCGCCCCGCAAAGGCCCTTTCCCTGCAGTCCGTGCCCAGGCCCGTCCTCGCACCCTCCTCCTCCGACCTGCTCGTGCGCGTCAAAGCAGCCTCCATCGCCCCCGCAGAATGGGGTTTCCTCATCGGCATCACGCGTATCGTGGGCGTGTTCCCGATCCCTGCCGGGATGGGGATCGATTTCTCCGGAGTGGTGGAAGCTGCAGGGGAGGGGGCGACGGCGGAAGGGTGGAAGGGGGGAGAGGAGGTGATGGGATGCGTGCCGATCAGCTTGAAGGGCACGTATCAGGAGTACGTGCTCGTGCCTAGCTCTTGCTGCGCTCGCAAGCCGGAGAACATCAGCTGGGAGGAGGCGGCGGCGTTGCCTGCAAATGCGATGACGGCGCTCCAGGCGCTCGAGAAGCATCAGGGAGGCAAGGAGGCGATTTTCGTCACCGGAGGGCGTGCGTCTTCCAGATTTGTTGTATATGCAGGGGAGTGACGATGGGCAGTCGGCGGCGTGGGGCACCTGGTGATTCAGCTCGCCCATCATAGGTTCGGGTTCAAGCGCATCATCACCTCCGTGTCGACGTCCAAAGTCGAGCGGTTCAAAGAGCTGTACCCCTATGTGGACGAAGGTGTCCATCCCTCCCGAGCCTCTTCATCCCTGATTCTTATGTGACGCATATAGTCATCGACTACAAGAAGGTCAACCCCACCTCCGTGGTCCCAAAAGCCTCACTCGACGTCGTCTACTCAACCCTAGGCACACCCGGCCAGTGGGCGCCCTACCTCGCCCCCCAACGCCCAGTCCCAAGCCTGATAGAGATAGCCACCTCTCCTGGGACCGCGGTCGTTCAAGAGAACTGGGGCGTCATCTTCCCCTGGTACGCGCGCTGGCTGTTCGACGCCGTTGCGTGGTACGCACGGCCACGGGTGCCTAAGGGCGTGCAGTTCGTGGCGCATAATACGAGGATGCTGCACAAGGATCTGCAGGCGGTGGCGGATGAGGCGGCAGGGGGGCGGTTGAAGCCCCTCATAGGCAGAGGTGCGTGTGCTCTGTGTGCGTGAAGAGGGAGGCTTTATTGATATTGATGGACGCAGTGTTCTCGCTGGACGAGGGGGCGGAGGCGTTCGAGCTCGCCCACAAGGGCATCGTCGGCAAGGTCGTCTTCCGCGTTTCGGAGTAGTGTGCACGCAGGGGGGGGGAAGGGAATTGACACCCCACTGGGCGGACATGCGCTGGTCTCGGGAACACCGCGCAAGTGGGCGGCTGGATGATGACGGAATGGCTTCCTCTTCTTCGTCACTGTTTCTCAATATTTTCGGGTCTGGGATTAATGATATATTGTGGTGTGGGTCTTGACGACCACCGAACGATTGGGCGATTACGACCAAACGAATCGATGGGATCGGACTTTGGAGCACCTCCGCCGTGATATATGACGTTGGGAGGCACACCCGTTGTCCGTTGTACGGGGCGTATTGCATGGGAAGGACAGCTCGCACAGCGGCTCTTCATACAGAACAAGGTGACTAGGGACAGTGATGCTGGTTCTTCGGGATGCTGCTTGACAAGGATGTTCAAGTGCCAAATCATAACGCAAAGATTGATTGATTGAACTTCTTTTTCCTCGGCAGGAAGATCACAGAATATCGCGATCGATAACGATCATCATGATCGAGCAAAGTCGACGCGACGCGACGCGTTGCTGAACCCTGACGCAAAGTAGGCGGTGACTCCTTCTCTGTTAACGCCTCTTCTGTTGCCCGGCCTCCTGCTATCAGAAAGGTAGAATGGACGAAGGCGGTCCGAGCGGCGTACGTATGCTGCGGAGCATTTATACATACGTTACAGATCTCCGGTCATACCTAAGCACAATCTTGACGACGGAGGACTTCGGACTGCTGTTTACTGGAGACGCGTCCTTGGACCATGTGTTGGAATCCTCCCTGGTCACTGCGGACGCCGCTCCTTCAAAGGGATTGTTCACTCCAGCAAAGCCCTTTTCTTCCCAAGCCGAGGTCACGCACGTTACTCTTGATCCGGAATACCCCATCTAATGGACGGTGCAGGTGCTTGATCTAGCCAGATCAAGGTTGTTCACGTCGAACAAAGAGAAGTACTCTAATGTCATCAACCTGGGATATCGAATGGTGCTCCTCGCTCGTGTCTTTACTAGAATGATCTCTCACGATAGCAACAGGCCGATACACGTGGTGAAGCGCATCTGTCCGGCTTGTCGAACTTCTTCACCAACACCACTGCCGACATCTTGCAAACACGAGCCTGGCAGGTCATTCTCGAAAAGTGAGGTCGTCATCAATTCTTTGGCTCACTCATCTGACAATTCGTGCAGAATCGGAGAGAAGGCGATGCTGCACCTCCTGACGACGGCAAGTATGTTCGTCAGACTGCCGAATGACTGCTGGTGTCAGGTGCTGGGCCGACCTATATTCGAGCTCATCGTCCGTGGCCTTCCTGTCGTCTCCTCAAAGCCGATGAACCATCCTGTTCAAGACGGCCAGGTCGAATGTGGTCCATCAACCGTGCGTCCCTCCAGGAGACGACGTGCACCAACCGACATACAGCTGGTACGCGCTCGAATATTCTACTCGAAGCCTTCGAGGGCACCAGATGGGAAGATTAGAGCCGGCCTACCCCGCTTTCGTACGTCCTGTGACCACTCTTGTGGCACCTCTGACATTGCTTTCAGATGTGCTCAATGACCTGAGGCGCAACTTTCGTTCTGACAATGCTGCGCGCCACGCTTTGAAGTACATATTTCCGTCCCACTATGGGCTGCATAACGTCTTCACGTCTGGACTCGACAACAACAATCCTTCATTTCCGTTCCGAGACTATACGGACCGCAACGACGAGATTCTGGTAAGTTGTTCGCATTCCTCGGAGTGCATAGACTGAAATTCGAATCGGTGCAGAAGCAGGGCAAAACAAAGACCCCAAAGCGCTTGAAGGACATGAAGCCTTTGTCAAGCAAGCTGCTGCAGCTCCATTGTCAGACGAGCTACAAGCGTATCTGCGAGATTACTTGTCCAAGTAAAGTAAGCATTTCGAGCTCTCTGATAAGCTTCGGCTCTCATGTTGTCGCCCAAACAGGTGTTGAATAATCCGGCCGATCTGACGGACACGAGTGTCATCCTTGTGAGTAAGCCCCTGCACTGTGTCGCTTGCATTGACATTCTTATTTCAGGATATCATGTCCGAGATCTCTCACCTACAGACGCAGGAACGCGTGGACTCTGTCGAGATCTCACACCCGAGCGCCGTCTTCCCGCATGGAGCCGCAACGGCGCAAGCTGTTGTGACCGCCAAGCCGCGCTTCGCCGAGTTTGCATGTAGCCACAATGAGGTGTTGCGCTTCAGGCTTTTGAAACCCACAACCACTAACGCATCCTAGGTGTACCGGTATTTGGCTGCGGTCACGCGGTCTGTGATCCCCAACGCACTTTGGGGCAGCAAAAGGAACCTCCGCTGCACATTGAAGAGTATGACTGTATGAAAATATTGAAGATCCTGCCTAATGAGATGAGCAGAGGTTCGAACGTTGATTAGAGCCAGACGGTACGAAACCCTCAGTCTGCATGAAATGCTTCAAGGGTTCTACATTGCCGACTGCGAATGGTTGTACCCACGGTCAAAAGAAGCGGAAAATCAGCGTATTTGCGTAGCTGAAGCGCTGAAACGTCGCGAGCTACTGGAAGAGCTTCTGTACTGGTACTTTGATTCCTTTGTGCTCTCTCTTCTCAAGGTACGCCCGCTACTATGCTGGTGCGCACTACTTATTACGCAATCTAGGCGACGTTCTACATCACGGACTCGTCGGCATTTCGCAACCGAGTTCTGTACTTTAGGCATGATGATTGGCACACGGTCTGCCAGCCACTGATGGATCGTCTAAAATCGTGTAATTTTGTACCCTTAGCGAAGGCAAGTTCAACACATTCAGCCAGCTTCCTCTTATTGATCGACAATACAGGACGACCTGAGCCGTATGATGCGTCATAGACGACTCGGGTTCTCTGCTATTAGGCTGCTACCGAAGGACACGGGTGTTCGCCCCATTGTCAACTTGCGACGGCGTGCAGCCCATCTGGTAGGGCTATCCACTTGTTTTCTACACCCTCGCTGACGATTACTTAGATAACGACCAAAACTGGTCGGAGAAGAATCCTACCAGGAGCTTCCATCAATCAGATACTACAAGCCGCCTTCCAAATCCTAACCCTGGAAAAGGTTTGCATGTTCACCCACGTACTGTTCATCTGATAACGCAACATGCCCAGAATCGAAATCCCCATCTCCTCGGAGCTTCTGTCCTTGGCTTGAACGAGATATATGAAAAGCTCAAGGCATTCAAAATGAGGATAATACAGAGCAATGCAAGTCTGTGAGTCATGCATGGGATATGGTCCGGACAAGTATAACGCTTACATCCTTATAAAGACCTAAACTGTACTTTGTGAAAGTGGATGTACGAGCGTGTTTCGACACGATTGATCAGCATAAGTTGTTAGAAATCCTAGAGCAGTTGGTTGTCGAGGTATGTCAAACCTTTGTATCACGGCAAAGTATGGCTTGACGCCATTTGCAGGATGGTTACCTCGTACAGAAATATGCTCAGGTGATTCCGACCGCTGGAAGAATGAAGCGCACATTCATGCGAAAGGCGTGTCCCGACTGTGAGTGTCTTCCCGGAGGAAGATCCTGAAGACTGCATTAAGTTTGTGTCTAGCGGAGCATCCTGCGTTCTTGTCTCTGGCTATACAGCTAGCCGCGTCCTTACGGCATGCAATTTTCGTTGACCAAGTCAGTGTATCTGGTGTTCATCATGAAGGTTATATTTACATATCCAGGTGGTCTACTCTGTTGAGGACCGCGAAGATCTAAGAGTGCTGTTGAGGGAGCATGTCATGGAGAACGTCGTCAGGGTGGGAGCAGAACTTGTGCCCTTCTTTCATTACTGATACATCGACAGATCGGGGACACCGTTCATCGACAAAGTGTCGGAATACCACAAGGATCCGTGCTGTCCACCATTCTGTGCTCATTTTTCTATGGAGATTTGGAGAGAAATAAGCTCTCCTTCACCAAGGATGCCCAATCTGTATGTGGGCAGTAGATCCCAATAACGCCGGCTAACCCAAAGCCAGTTGCTGCTACGATTCGTAGATGACTTTCTCTTCGTCACTGCGGATAAATGGCGTGCAATTCAGTTTCTGAAAGAGATGGATGCTGGTCTGCCTTCTTTCACCGCTCCCACTCCAATCGCTAATGGCATGGCATCTAGGGCACCCTGAATATGGCTGCTTCATCAGCAGAGAGAAAACGTGTGTGAATTTCGAGGATAACGATATTATCATCTCGAATGTTGCGCGGTCCCTTGCCCATGGTGAGTTCCATACAACTTTCCGAGTCACAAACTATTACATCTGCAGACTTTCAGTGGTGTGGCTTGACGATCAATACGAAGACTCTATGTGTGGGAGCGGATTACGGACGATATACGGACACCCGTAAGTGAAGCGTTCCACATTTGGCTGCGTCACTGAAAATACATCTAGAAATGAGTGACACATTGTCGGTCGACAGCACAAAAAGAGCGGGTGCGATCTTTCGCCAGAAGCTCTTCCAGTTCGTCGCTTCTTCCGAATCACGTGCGGATACAAACATATCATCCAGGACCGTCAAGCAACGAAGTCACATAATCTTCAACGACACCACCTTCAATACTCAAAGGACAGTATATCTTAATATCTACCACAACTTTCTGGTCTCTGCCATGAAGGCACATGCTTACCTTCGAGCTTGGCATGCCGATCTAGCTCAGCATTCCTCATATATTGCGCGTACGTGCATCAATATTAATCCAGCAAGGTGATACAGCTAAATCTGTGCATTGTCAGGCACGATTCTGGATGCAATCAGCTTTGGCTACTTTGCCATCATCAATAAGGTGCACGGCAGACTCGCAAAAGACAACAAAGCGGTGTGCGCTCTTCGGCGCCCATTTGTTCTATGGTATGCCTCCACCGAAACCCGAGTAATGTGTACGTGACGTGCAGCCTAGGCTCGGACTGCACGCGTTCTATCACATTTTGTCGCTCAAGAAGCAAGTCTACGCTGCAGTATTGCCCATTTTACATCGGGAAATGGGGCATCGGAAGCTAATCAAAGGCAAGCGACAGATGGCCCAAGTTGTCAAGGAAGGTTTGGCATATATCAGCTGCGGATCGTTCTAGACCACACTAGACCTTGACTTGCACTTGCTACATGCTGTGTGACTTGTAGCAAATGGCCAAACATAGAAATATGGCCTCAATAGGACGACATCCAGGCTCGGCCGATCGAGCCTAGATGTCGTCCTACCGTCTTTTCCATGGGGTTTGCTCTGACTGCAATCCATTCTGGACAATACTAGGAAGCAAGGGCATCACGTTGTCGGCATTTTACGCACATGACAGACACATCTGTACTCTCCCGGGGGACTGACGCAATATTAGCGCCGTCCCGGAAATACATTATTGTGTCATGTTCTGCCGCGACTAGCTCACCATTCGATGCGTTTCACAATCTTGATCTCCATGTTCAGGTAACTGGGCTTAGTCAACCATACTGCAAAGTGTTCATCCCAACACTTCCAGCCTAGATGTCCTTTCCATTCTTCTATCAACAGGATTCCGAGAGTACCGCCCTCACCGCTGCCTGTCTGCAAATAGCGTATTGACGCTCGAATCTTCCTGCAGAGTTTGGTATGTGCTGAAGCAACCCCCGCGGTCGCACCCTTTGGATCGTGGGCGGAAATAGCGTCGCCAAAGACCAGAAGAAAGAAGAGCACAGTGATTCTGGCGCGCACCTGTATTTCCGGTGCGCCAAATTTGCTTCAAGACCGCACGAGACAAGTCATGTGGCAAAGCTTGAAACGGGAGGCTTCCGCCAGGTCACTTACCGGGAGGCCAGAGCTTTCTACCCGGATAACCCGGCGCTAGGTCAAACAGGTATCCCTAGAACACTTGACGCACACAAATTCAGTAACAGTCTCTGGAACGGTTCCTTATGTCTCGAACATCGGGAAGATCACTGTAAACCGGCAGTTGGCCGACACCGGTGTGACAGCCCTTCATCCAGGCTTGCCACTGTAGACTGTTCCCAAGCAGTGGGCTGGTTGAAAGGTATAAATACCATGCCTCAGACGTCCACGTCCCCTCATATCAACGAGTTCTCCAAGCCATCGTGATCGACGCCGGTCACCCAAGCAATCAACCCATACGCCATACCGAAGAGATGGCCCCCAAAGCTGTCCATAACCCCGGAAACGAGACAGACATCGTCAAGCCCGGAAGGACCATCCACATCCAGAGCGGCCTTTACACTGTGACCAACGTTGCCACCCTTACGGCGCTTCGCGACAAAGTCGAGCAACACTCTCCCCAACAAAAGGCGACCTCTGGGGAAGTCATTTGCTATACTCGGACCATACCTGAGTCGGAAGACCCGCATGAGGAGGTTCGTGCCACTCATACGATGATGGGTTACCGGCGGTACTTACAATCAATAGTGGAGGGTTCAGTACAACGACGCAGCGGACGCCTACACCTTGCAGAACCTTGCAACCGGCCTCTTCATGACCTCCAGGCAGTACGACACCACCAAGCCCGGGGATGTCCAACAGTCTGCTGTCGAAGAGCAGGACGTCTATCTTAGCACTGAGCTCGACTTCTGGGTTCTCAGGCGGACGAACCAGCTTGCAGCATACTAGTAAGTTTTTCCTGTAATTTGGGCAATTGCTCTCCTCACATTCGATGTTTCTCTAGCGTTATGCCGAAGTACGAGAGCGTTAATCGCGGTGACAAGGTGCTCACGCTGAAGGAGGAGAAACAGGAGGGACTACTCCAGGGCCCTTCAGACGCTGAAAGCGACCCGCAAGTCACGACGTGGCAGAATGTCGTCCTAAGGGCTGCCAATGGCAGCACGAAACAATTCTGGCTGTTCGCCGCCGATCCGCTTGACGGTCCAGGCCTGCAGCAAGGCCTCGGCACAGTCATTTGAGCAGGCATTCTTCCTTCCAGTTCCGTTCTGTCAGCACTTCAACAGTGCATTGAACGCAAATGAATCACTGCTTCAACAGTAGTACCCCGATGAATGTTATAAAAATGTCCGAGCAGCATGCCACGGCTCATGGTCGAGGTAGTTAAAGAGCTCCGAAGCAGTCACGTGCTTTCGGCGAGTGCCGAGTCGAGGCGTGGCCATTCGAGGCGCCGAATTGAAACGAACAATCCCTCAATGTCACAGGGTCCGGCCACGCTCAGACTCCCGCTAGATTCAAATTCGCTTCTATATCAATGCTCTGCCGAGATCCATCAAAGGTAAAAGTACTGTAGTAAATACCCAAAGCAGCGCGTAAAGGTTCATCGTTCACCTAATGGGTCCCATTAGTCCCATTGGCAAGCTTAGCAGCCTGCGGCTTGAGGAAACCCTTGAGCTTCTGGAGGCGGTCACCCGCCAGCTGGAGCGTGGGGATGTCCTTGCAGAAGGCGAAGCGGGCGTACTTCTCGCCGATGTGCATGTGCTCCGTGCAGTAGAACTCGGACACGGGGATCGCGGAGACGCCGATTTCTTGGGCGACGAACCAGCAGAACCTGGGGCGAAGTTAGCTCGGAGGGATGAGAAAATGAGAGAGGGCCTCACTTGAAGTCCTTGCCGCGACCGGTGATCGTCGCGGGGAAGGGGTAGTCCTCGGGCCACTCGACGTCCGAGATGTCCTGGGCGCAGTCGTCAGCACGCGCCTCACCACATCGGAACTTCACTCACCAGGAGCAAGAAGTAGCTGCCCTGGGGGATGACATAGCTCATGCCGAGCTTGTCAAACACCTTCATGATGAACAGCAGGCGCTCCTCGTACTCCTTCCGCTGCGTCTCAAAGTAGTTGCGCTTCGCGGCGCCCTCGAGGCCGGCTGCGGCCGCCTCCTGCAGCGGTGAGTTGGTGCAGAACACCGTCCGCGTCGTCACCGCCAGAGTGGGCGCGATGATCGTGGGAGGCCCGATGAGCCAGCCGATACGCCAGCCGGTGGCAGCGAAGGACTCTGCGGCGCGGTCAGTGGCATGTATGCACATAAGTATGCATATACGTACTGCCAGCGGAGCCAACGGTGACGGTCCGCTCCCACATGCCTGGAAGGGTAGCGATCCTAACATGCTCCGCGCCGTCGTAAGTGAGGCAGTCGTACACCTCGTCGCTCATCACAAGGAGGTTGAACTCCTTTGCGACATCCGCGATCAGTTCCAGCTCGCGGCGGGTGAACACCTTTCCAACGGGATTGTGCGGGGTGTTGACGATGATCATCTTTGTGCGCGGAGTGATCGCTGCGCGCAGCTCGGGGATCGAGATCGTCCACTCGCTCGCCGCGCTCGGTCCGTGGGAGGGGGTGTGCCCCGCCGGCGGGTGGAGCGGTACGTACACGGGCTTGCCGCCGTTGAACGTGATGCTCGCGAGGTACTGGTCGAAGTAGGGCTCGAAGAGGATGACCTCGTCGCCGGCCTCGAGGAAGGCGCCCCAAACGGAGTACATGCCTGTCCGTGCGTACCAAGCATCAGCATACATCCTCATTCTCGCCGACGGGCAAGCACGCACCCATGTTCGCTCCGCTGGTGACGAGGATCTCGGTCTCCACATCGAGCTTTCGCCCGCCCAGGTTGGTGAACTGGTCCGAGTAATAGTCGCTGATCGCCTTGCGCAGACGGATGCGGCCCTTGGGGTGCGAGTAGTGGTTCGCCGGTGTGCTAGCGATGGCATCGTCGGCAGCCTCCTTGACCCACTGCGGAGGGGGGAAGTTCATGTACCCCTGCCCGAGGTTGACCGTATCCGGCGGGAGGGCGAGGGCGCTGGTCGAGTCAGCCTGTATGCTCGCCACTGAGCAAGGGGGAGAAGACACACTTGTAGATGCTCCAGACGTCTAGATCGAGCGCCCTGCCCTCGAGCAGGCGGCTCGAGAAGGGCACGGCCCCGTCAGACTGCTTGATAACGTTTGCGGCCATAGTGGTGGTGCTGAACGGTCGGTTCGCGAGCGGGCGTTGCAGGGCGGGTGTATGTGTAGCGCCGGTGTTCGCACGCGCGAGAGGTGCAAAATCCGAAGTGGTAGATAGCGCACGCCGCAGAGGGAAGGAGAGAGCGCTGCTGGCTGTATGCTCGAGGGCGTAGGCGTGGGGGAGGAGCAAGCGGCGGCCTGAGCGCATCTGCTCTTCTGGCTAGGGTCGCGGAACCGTAAACCGTACGCCGGGGTCGGGGGTCGGGCTCGCGCCGAGCGGCCTGTCTCTGCTTGAATGAGCCTCAAACGCCGCGGGGGGCTCGTGTGCTCAATCCGACCGATCACGCCTTGCACACACACTTTTTGAGTGTGTCAGCACAAAAATCCGGTGCACGTTCCGAGCGCCCTGCAGGAAAATTGTGCTAGTGCTACTGAGAGGAGGGACGGGTGCAGGGACGGAAAGCGCGGATGACAGCGCAATCAGCGCTTTGGATCGCGCTATCTTCTCGGATTTGCGATACACGACAAAACGATTCGCCCGAGTCACCCCGTTCGTTCGCTTCCCCACGACCAGGCGGAGGCTTTCGGCCGACACCGGCACTCGTCCGGCTTCTTCTTCCCTTCTTCCTCATTCTTACTTTAGCCACAAAGGTGCTTCTTTGTGGAGAGACGACGGTTGTTGGGTTCTTTCGACTGTACAGCTAGACGCGCTGCGGGTTTGCAGCCGCACCAAACACGGCAACTGCCCGCATTGCCTGACGGATTCGCAGCACCATTGAGAGGAGAAATATGCTTAGGATGTAACAAAAATGAAGAAAGAAAGACTATAGCGCGGGGTATCCTATCCTATGGCGCCCCGCTCTCTGCACAACGCACGACGCTGATCGTGCACCCACGTCGGCACATGCTGTAATCCGATGCCCTCCACGCGGCGTTTTCCACACCCGCTCACAGCTCGTCGTGCACGTCCGGTGTGGCGATCGGCGTCTGCGCCGCGCCCTCCTGCGCCTCGATCCCCTCTGAGCTGCTGAGCTTTTCGCGCATGCGGACCTCGATGAACTCGCTCAGGCTCTCGAGGCTGCGGTCGCCCTCGTAGTCGATGAAGCTCGCCACGCCCGCAGGCTTGAACTTGATCGTGGGGAATGACGAGATCTGGAAGCCCGCGCTGGGCGGCACATCGTTCTCCGTCGCGTCCATCTTGGCGATCAGCAGCTTGTCCTTGTGCTCGGCGTACTTCTGCCCGAGCGCCTCCCACGTCGGCGCGAGCCGCTTGCAGTGCGAGCACCACGGCGCGTAAAACTCGACGAACACGTCCCGCGTGTCGTCGAACACGACCTTGTCAAACTCGTCGCTCACGAGCACAAACACGTCCTCGTCCTGGCTAGCCGGCACAGGCTGGCTCTTGAGCGTCTGCTTGATCTCTCCGGAGAGGAAACCCTGCGTGAGCGCGCGCACGGACTCGCCGTCGACGGGCTTGGCCGGTTCCAACGGAAACTTTGCGTTCTCCTTCAGGTCCTGGATGACAAACGCGGGCCACTTGGGCTCCTTGATGCCGAGGTTCTTTGCGTGGTCCCCAAACTTGGTCCCGTCGATCCATACGAAGTTGACCTCGCCCCTGAACTCCTTTGCGATTGGTGTGAGCTCCTGGATGATTGCGAGCTTGACCTCCTCGTCCGCCGGGTCGATGAAGGCGTACCCGAGCGGGAGCTCGGTCATGGCGTACTTGCCGTAGTTCTCGCCGCTGATCTCGTCGAATAGCGGCACGCTGTTGTCCATAATGAACTGCTCGAGCCGCTCGTGGCCGATGTGCTCGATGCCCTTGGCGGGCACGTCGTCCCGACCTTCGTCGAACGTCTTGTAGAGCACGATCGCGGGCGGGGTGACGCCTGCGGCCTTGGCGACCGCTGGGTCGATCGAGATACCGAACAGATATTCTTCGCGGTGAGCCTCAGCCACGGAGGAGAATACAGGAGCGGGGGCATCGGAGGGGGAGGCGACGAACGCGACGATGACGACGCGGTCCGCCTTTACGAACTCGTCGTACATGGCCTCTGTCACGCGCGTCACGGCGGGAAGACTCTGCTTGAGCATATAGCTGACGATTCCTTCTGTCTTTCGGTTCCCACCGTACTCGCTCGCGGTGCCATTGCGGAAGACCTTGAGCGTGGGATAACCTGCGACGCCCCATTCCTGGCAGAGCTCTGCTTGTGCGACACAGTCCACCTTTGCGAGCTTGATTCCCGATTCCTTGAGCTGTGTCGCCGCCTCCTCGTAGTGCGGCGCGAGGGCCTGGCAGTGTCCGCACCAGGGGGCGAAGAACTCGACGAGCATGATGGGCTCGCCCGAGACAGAGGGGGTGAACGAGTCTGCGGTGAGGTCGAGGACGTCCGAGTGCACGGGCGGCGGCGGAACTTCTACTGCAAATACGGATGCGCCGAGGGCGAGCGGGAGGAGGAAAGAGAGGACGCGCATTTTGTAGGTTGTCGCAGTGGGTACGGTGTGGTGGTGGGGGCAGAGGAAAAGTCGGGGAGTCGGTTGGTAATTGGAAGACTGTCCCTGTGGACGCGAGATATAAGGTCCCGCCATTGCGGGCGCTGCCACGTCCACGTCAAACCCTTTCCTCTGCGGCTGGACCCTTTACTAAGCCATGCAACCGGAGGAGGCGCATGAAACCTTTTGACAGCCGATAGAGACGCAGAAACGCAACGATTCGGATGCGACACGTCGTCCATCAACGCACACGACACTTTCACAGCATCTCACACGAGTACGGAATGAAGACATGTACATTAATAATGCGACCACTGTCGGGTTGCGAGGGCACTCCAACGGCACTCTGACTACACAGTTCGTATGCACGTCGAAGGCCATTGTTCGAGCCCATTTCGCCACGCACCACCTTTAGCGGTTGGTGACCCGTACGCGCTCACTCCAGAGCCGACATGTTGAACCCACTCCCTTCCCTCGCGCCGCTCATGTACGTCTTCACCTCGCCCCTGTACGGCCTAGGCGGAGGGAACTGGGCTGATGTGGGGAAGGTATGCCCCCCTGTAGTAGGCGGGGGCGACGGGACTTCAAAAATCAGTTAGCAGAACTCGTAATGAACATATGGGAATGCTCACTGCGGGACACCCGCTTCGGGGGCATACTATCAATAGCAGCCCTCGCGAGCCCATTCGTCCCACTCTCGCTGACACTCCTTTGCATGCCCACCCCTCCGCCAGGGGGAGGAGGCGGCGGGGGAGCCAAGCTCCGTCTCGCCGCCCTAGCGCTCGAGTCCACCGCCGGGAGGGGAGGGGCGAACCGCGCGGGCTCCTCTTCTTCTTCTTCCGGCTCCTGCACCGGGGCACGAGGGGGCGGGTCCCGCCTGGGCGGAGGAGGGAGAAGGGAGCTCCGCACCGGTGGGGGAGGAGGGGCAGCAGGGGCGGAGACGATGCGCGCTCCTGCGGAGGCTGGGCGACCTGGTGGCGGCGGTGCGGGTCCGCGCGAGGGGAGGGAGGGCGGAGGCGGGGGAGGCGCGCGGGACGTAGCAGGCGAGGAGGGGAATGATTCGCTCACTGGGCGCGGAGGAGGAGGGGCGGGCACGCGCCGGGGAGGCATGCGCGGGGGCGTTGCGCCTGAGGGGCCTTGCGCGGGGGGAGGCGGGGGCCGACGTGGGAGAGCGGGACCACCGGCAGGAGGCGGTGGGGGCGCGGGACGCCCGGGGAGGGAAGGTGCTTCGAACCTTGGCGGCAGGGCTGGAGAGCGCGGAGGCGCGGGAGGTATGTGCGCGGGCCGCGCTGGAGGAGCTGGTGGGGCAGGTGCAGCACGAGGCGGGGTCGAGCGAGGTGGAGCCGGGGGGGCCGCACGTCCAGGAAAAGAGGGTGCCGGTGCAGGCGGTGGGGGAGGTGCGGGAGGAGTCGTCATCGGCCTGGGTGGCGCTGAGGGCGGCGGAGGCGGGGCGGAGGGCCTCGAAGGAAACGCAAATGCTGGTGGTGCAGGGGGAGGCGGAGGTGGGGCACCTCCAGGCCTCACAGGAGGACCAGGCGGGGGTGGAGGGGGGGGAGGAGCTGCGCTAGGTCTGAATGGTGCGGACGGAGGAGGAGGGGGAGGAGGGGGAGCCGCGTTGGGCCTGGGGGAAGGCGCGACGGGTGGCCTTGGAGGTGCTGCTGCCGGCCTTGGAGGCGTCGGCGCTGGAGGAGCTGGAGGAGCGCGTGGCGGCGGTGGTGCGCCCCTGCTCGGAGGACCAGGAGGTGGGGGCGGAGGGGGAGGAGGACCTCCAAATGAGGGCGGCGGCGGCGGCGGCGGCGCGTGAGACGGTGGCACGGGGGAAGCACCGCGCCCCGGGATAGACGGTGGTTTAGCAAGAGTAGCCGTGTTTACTGCGGACGAGGGCGTGAGTACATCTGACTGTGCTGGTATTGGGGCGGACGTACCAGGCTGGTGCGACGTCGGCCGCAGCTTTGGGATCCCGCCGGCGAAGAGCCCGCCGAGCTGGGGCGGCCCTCCGCCCGCCATTGCAGCTGCCAACCCACCGCCGCCGCCGCCGTCGTCACCCGAGCGACTGACGCTCCTCCCACCGCCCCCACCGCCGCCGGGCATGGGCATCCCCCCCCCTCCCCCACCAGAGGGCTTGACGTCGACGATGGGGGCGCTGCGGTCGTTCGTTACCGCCTTCTTGAGCCTCCTGCCCGCCTGAATCTGGGCAAGCAGCGCAGAGTCGGCCATACTTTGTTCGTTTTGGTTCTAGGCTGCTGGGTATGTTGTTGGTTGGAGATGGTTGAGGGTAGAACGGAGACGATGGGGACGACGAGGGTTTATGATGCGAACCGACCGTACAGCCACACGGCGCGCAGGTGCGCAGGCACGCGCTGCCGAGCGGCTTTCCCGCCCTTGAACTCTACCACCGTCTCGGCCGAACCTGTGTCACTGCTTCAACTATTAAAAATTATCTTGCGACTGCGCTCTAGAGCCAAGTCTGATTCCAGCGTTTCCTTGCGTCCTTACAAAGTGTAGCAAGAGTGTGCGATCCATGCAATTCATCAACTCCGTTTCGCCCGTCCTTTCTTACCTCCTCAAAGCCATCTCTAATTCCTGTTCTATGCTATGAGACGGGATAGAGATTTTCAGTCCCCCTCATGCTGAGTCCAATCAAGCCAGTCGAGGTCGCATCATTTCTGGCTACCACGGTATGGACGGGTTTTCACAACATACATTGGAAGGCTACTGTTGAACTAGCGACCATTTACATTCAGGGCACTGTTGAAGTGCGAATACGGAAGGATTCGAGAAAACAAACCTTCATTTGGTTATGCTTCTCGATACTGGATCAACTTCCCCGTGCTAGGTTCTACTTCTTGATGACTGCAAAGGTCCATTGCTGATTGTCCTTCGACGAGTCTGGTTGTATGATGACCTACGTAGCAGGGTTACTTAGTCTCTAAGTGCTACTCTCTTAGCAGGAACCGCTTACAGGCCTAGTGGGATCAGGGTCGCCTATGTAGAGCTCAAGGGTAGTGTCGGTGTTGTTGCCTTTCAGGGTCCAGATTCTGGCGCATGCATCAGTATCTGTTAAGTAGCCCACGGCAAGTGAGATACTGACTGGTAGGTTGAATTCAACGTCCCTTCCTGGAGCACGAAGTAAGTTGCCGTGGTGGATAAGAACAGCGTGCGCGTGTTTTGGAACTGTTTCCAATTCTGAGCGTGCGTCAAGTATTTGCCACTCTCGAGATTCTTGAATGTGTATCCGCCATTGGTGTTGTCCCAGGCCACCGCCCACTACACGAGGCAAACCGCTTAGCAAGGCCATCGATGCGAACATTTAGTGAGCACTTACGGCGGCCAGCTTAAGGTCTTGATCAGTGAGGTTCCGGGGATTGCCGTAGATGAAAGACCCATCGAGGGCCGAGGCATCGGATATCTTGAGCGCGGTGCCAGAGGACAGGTTGATAAGCTGGTAGGTGCCATCCGGTACGGCCGTTGGGTCACCGACACCTTCTACGGGAGGACCAGGAGGCGTTGGCATTGCTGTTGTTTTGAGGGGGTAGATTGAGCGGCGAGGGATTTCGAGAGGGGATGGGGCTAGAGAGACCGTTGGGGAGGTGGTATTTATCCCTTTGGACTCGCTGCGGTTACAAGCCAATCAGTGTCCTGCTGCGCAACAGTCCGCGAGCACACTCCGGCGATATCTCACTTTGCGCAACCGGAACTTCTGAGTGGGGCCACATTGCATGACAAGACGCTACTTCGTTGCCACTTTCGGTAGTCGCCGGGGCTCGGAAGGTAGTCGCCGAGGCTCCGAAGTATCCTTACTGGAAGGACCCTCGCAAGTGGCCGGACCCGGACTTCGCGTGATCAAGGAAAGCCCCAGGGGAAGACATCCTCCCCTTTGTTGTCCAAAAGTGCTGAGCCGCGAAGGCGCGAAGAAGGTAAGCCACATCGGACGACTTTGGGCAACTCGGTGAACACTTACAAGGTGGCCTCAAGGTGAATAGCTTCTGCTTCAAGAAACTCACCGGTAGCCCGGCGAGGCCCCAATTCACAGTCCCGGAAATTCGTGAAGTCTGCCGCTTTCAGTTGCTAGCCTTTGCGCAGTTCTTGTTATGGCTTCCATCCTGGGCCTTACATTGCCTCTGCGTAGGATCCTCTGATAGTAGAGGTACTGTAGACGGCAAGGGCGAGCGCTTGCTGGTGATATGCAAATGCGGGGTGCCGGAAGATCGCAATGCATGGATGCCGTGTCCGTGGCTTTGACCCGTATTGGAATATAAGACAGGAGTCGACGTGACAAGCGGAAACCCGAAGGAAGCCGCGAGAACACGACCCTACCATTGCACCCGGGGATATGTCCATGCCGGTCTTCTGGTTTACAAATAGCATCCTGGGCTGGCGGATATGTGACTGAGTGCAATAAGTAGTCCGAGCTGGCGAACCGCATAATCAAGAATCGTACTGTTGTAAGGCATTGCTGAGAGTTGGGATGAGCTGGTGGGAGGAATCTAGAAATCATAGACGATACAGATTGGATGTACGACATTCCCGAGATGGAGCAGAACCGAGGAAGACCCAGACTGGAAACAGGCTCAGCTAAGGGAGCCGTGTGACGGTCGTGGAGGAGGAGAATGCTTAACAATCATGTAGGCAATGATGGGAAGTGGTTCCGCGCTGTCTCCATTTCGCGCTGTCTGTACAATCAAGACAGTGGAATCAAGCCATGTTTTCAGTACGGTTCGTTTGTCGTTACTCAAGTTATTCCAGCATGCTTCATCTAGTTTTTTCTAGATTGTTGGGTTGGGAGTGCGGTGCGTCGACGCAGAGGGAGACAAGGGCTTTTTACTTGCGGTATGATACTGGTCCCCATGCCCAGGCACGCTTGCCGAACCCGCTGCACTGGCACTTTCGGCGACGGTAGTGCAATCGTCGCTTGTTTGGGCACAAATAAAGTGCCGCGGAAGCATGGTGCAAGGTGGAATCGTCGTCTTCGGTTGACTGTTAACAAGAATGAGGAGATTCTTCTTCTTCTTGTCCATTTCTGATAAAGTTTTGGGGTCAACAAAGAGAAAAGACAAGGTAGCAATTTAGGCTGTGTTGACCGAGAGGTTAAGGTGTCTGACTTGAATTTATTTCGAGATCATATGTGCAATGCACGCGTAGGTTCAAATCCTGCACACAGCGAATAACCTTTTGAGGTAGGGTGTTTACGACAGACCGACGGCCAAGGTAGTCTCTCGCGCGAGTTCTTTAATGAACGCGACAGCCACTGACCAAGTACCGCCTCAATACGCCGAGTGTGAGAAGGCTTTGTTTCCCTCTCTCATTCTGCTTTCTATTAAAGTATCGAACGGTGACCAGAAACCATCGCGGACTCTCACCAACAAGATTGAGCTAACGGGAACGTGGTCTGGTGGCGATGCACTTGCTCCCTCGATTGGTCTTGGCAGGGCGTCCAGCGTTCGCTTACAGGGGCCGCGCACGACCGCGTCTCACCGTCCACGACCTTTTTCTGCCTCTATAGTATTGTTCTTACCTCTTTTGGACGAGGTTCTTATTACGCATCGCTACTTCTTGATACAACGTGCTTGGCGATCCCTTGTACAGACTCATCGACACCCGCCGGAAGCGCCGAGTCAAAACCCCGCTTTCCCGCCTGTCACAACCCTGCCGCGCGCACGCGACCCGACCACATAGACCTCCGCCATGGGACAGAGTTGTGGGTTCCTACCTTGCGCATAGACGACCGCAGGCTCAATGGACCGCATCCTCGCAGCTTCACAGTTTATGGACGAGATGGGGAAGAAGTCCAACTGTGCGTCCTTCTGTGGTTGTCAAGATGACCTACTGACACCTGCTTTAGTCACGCCCGCAGAGTTGGAGCGCCTCAAGAAGAGGTTCATGAAGTTGGATAGGTGCGTACTATGCGCATGGTTGTGGCAGGTGCTGATACGCGACCGCAGCGACAACTCTGGCTCGATTGACCGCGAAGAGTTCCTGTCAATCCCTGCCATAGCGACCAATCCACTTGCGAGCAGAATGATCGCCATCTTTGACGAGGAGTGCGTATCTCCATGTCGATATATCCGCTGTGACTTACGCGCTCGGTAGCGGCGGCGGGACTGTCGACTTTCAAGAGTTTATCAGTGGACTGAGCGCGTTCAGCGGCCGAGGCGGACGGGAAGAGAAGCTCAAGTGTGCGTCTGAGTGGCCTATGCATTGCGCATATATGCTGACAGTTCGACTGGCTAGTCGCGTTCAAGGTATACGACATGGACCGTGACGGGTATATCTCGAACGGCGAACTCTTCCTGGTGCTGAAGATGATGGTGGGAAACAACCTGAAGGTTAGCGCCCATGTGCCCTTTCACAAACGCAGTGACTGACGGCGATACGCGCAGGATCAGCAACTACAGCAGATCGTCGACAAGACGATAATGGAAGCGGACAAGGACGGGTGCGCCATTTCTCCCTTCTGACTATCGTCGCATATAGCTGACGCACGCTCCGCATAGCGACGGCAAGCTTAACTTTCTAGAGTTTGCCAACATGGTCTCCAACACGGTCGGTATTTCTCTTACTATTTGTGCGCCATTTCTGATTGTCAAACCACAGGACGTCATCAAGCAGATGTCGCTGGAGAATCTGTTCTAGCCGCCCGTTTCTCCTCCCTCCTTCCTGCGTCCTGGCCGCTGTTCCTTCCAGAGCTGCAGCTCCCTCCTTCCTTTCCGCACCATCCACTTCCTCCCTACCATCACGCAACGCGTATGCACGCATGTACGAGTCCCGGGTCGCGCGCCATCTTTGTCTATACCATGTGCGAATTAAACACTGCAATTTGGCGCCGCCAGCAACCCCGCGTTCACGCGCCCGTCAACAGGCTAAAAGGGAATCCCAGAGCGGACGCTTCGGAGGCGTCTGCTCGGAACAATGCTGCCTCCGTTGTGACGTCCGGGGCTCCAACGTCCCCTGGCGCGTCGCAATATCGCAGTGTATCACGAAGACCGACGACTGACGTCGGCGGCGTTCTTCCGTCCGCTGTCTTGCGCACCTTCTCAAACAACAAAAACACAGGAGCACCACAAACACGCATCTATATGGGGAAACTGGAATTTCCAAGACACGATAGGATTCAATTGCCATTGAGTGATGAAAAGCACATGAATTGAGCCCAGAAACAAAACACCAGAACATCGTCGTCAATCATCGTCATCATCATCATCAACCGACATGTAGATAGATACATAAACGCAAGGATGCAGCTGGTAGTGACATTGCATGACACACCGTGGACCGGGAGAAGGATATGGAATGGGAAGTCGGAGCGGATGCGTCCTTCACATCTGGACCATCCGCCCGGCCGTTTTCGTTCGCGCACGCTTGCGCTTTGGATGCACCGGTAAACCAATGCACCGGGTATTCAATATTCGTCCGCCGTCCGCATTCGGAACAGCGCCACCAGAGAGAGCGCAATGTATGCGCTGCCCGAGCCCGCGCAAACCTACAACGGGCACCCACGGTACCCCGCCTGCCGTGCCTCGATGCCCGTGATACCCACGCCGCCGCCGCTGACGCATAGGCACGCTGTGGACTACGGCCCGGCACGCTGATAAGCCCCGCTTTCCCGGCCGGCTGGCCTACTGTATTGCTCAGGGTGGACGGGCGGCAGGAGAGCCACGTTGGCCGGCGAGGAAAGGCGTGATTGCGCACTTTGCAGGTGGAGTAACGACGCCGGGGAAGAGGAGGGCGGCGTGACCCGATCGGGGCGAAGCTTGCCGGGGTTGACATGTGTGGGGGTGGCAGTGCGGCGTCTGGCGGAGATTGAAAGCCTATCGGAGGCAGGTGGGCAAATGGGGTCAAGCCGCGCCCGTCGGGCCGGATCGGGTGCGCCCGCGGCGGCGTTCCGGGTTAGGCCGCGGCTGGGATGAATATCTGAATTGGGACAAGGCGGGGGATTGTAAGGCCGACCAAGTGTGAGACAAGTCTTCTGTAGATTCGGCTGAGACGCAAGGCGAGCCATGCCGGCGCGATCGACGAGTCAATTTGCGCAATGGCGAGGGGTGGTGTATGTGGACGGGACGGCCAGGGAAATTGTGTGTTCGTGGAAGGAAGCGAGCTGCCCCTTTGGGCGGGCGTGTACTGATACAGGAAAGCAGTGCGTGGGTCGTATTCGTCAGAGGAGTGCGTGCGTGAACCAGAAAGGAAGCCAGAGCGAGATCAAACCGAAGCAGAACGGACAGCGAGTGGGAGCAGGCATCACCGCCTGCCGTCCTCCCTCGCCTGCACAGGCTGGGCGTACCCTGCTGGCCACTGCGCGGCCGGGTTCCACCCAGACATGGGCATGTTCATCGCTGGTGCGCATGGGTCCATCGGGGGGGACTGAGGGAAGAAGGGGCCGTAGTATGTTGCTTGCGAAGGCGGCTGCGCCTGCTGCAGGAACGGGTCCGACGCAGCGGCATACCCTCCGTCGTGCGGGTGATGGTGGTGTGCGTGCGGATGATGGGCATGCGGGTGGTGCGCGTACGGGCTGCTGGACGCGGGGATGGGAACGTGGTGCATCTGTCGGGTTGGCGACGCGGGCGGGGAGAGCGGGGGTGCGGTGGCGGAGATGGGTGACATGGGCGGGAAGCTGTGTCCCGAGAAGGAGTCCTGCGGGGAGTGCATGGCCTTGTGCTGGGGGGACCGCCACCGCTCCCTGTCCGCGCTCGTGCTACTCTCTGCGACGGGCTCGGGCTCCTCGTCGATGGCCATGTCGAACCCGCGGCTCTGGCTGCGCCTGCGACGTGCGCTGGCGCTCATGCGCGTGTCCCACGGTGCGCCCATCGGCGCGTGCGACGTTACCGGCGTGCCCTGCGGGGTGTTGCTCGTCGCGGTCGGGGTGTAGCCATTCTGGGATGCGGTGGTGCCGAGGGTTTGGGAGAGGTGGGCCTACGAGCTGGGTTAGGAGGAGGGGGAGGGGAATAGGGAAGGGAACGCACCTTTACCGCTTCGAGGTCGGATGCCTCTGAGCCGATGCCGTTCCCCTGGAGGGAGGCGATAAGGTCGTCGATGGACACGGGTGGCATCTTGCGCGTGGGTTGAGATAGGTACTGTAGGGTGCTGTCTAGGGCGGTGTCTATCGTGCAGTATCCAATGTGCTAGAGAGCGATGAACAGGTGGGAGGAGTCGTCTGGAGGGAGAGGAGGAAGAAGGGAGGAGGGATAAAGGATGTGACGTTGAGAGGAGGAGTCGACCGTGCAAAGGCCGATATGTGATCTAGAACTGTGGCCTTCCCAAGGGTTATTTATCGTCATTGGCCTCCCGCCCTCGCGCCTCCAGCGCGCGGTGGGTGGCTGAGCACACTCACACTCATACACTCCATTTTCAGCTGCACCGAACGCGCCGCATCCGGCCGTCCCTCGTCCCCTGCTTCCGAGGACAATGCTCGGGTGAACGGCCCGCCCGCCCGTTTAGTCCACTCTCCGCTCACCCGCTTAGCTCAGCGCAGAGTACAGATAGCCGGTGCACTCTCGGCGGTCGGGCTCGCCCATGCCGATTGTTCCCTCCAGGCACGTCTCGATCGCTATTTCTATTTTAAGCAAACCCAACTTCCCTCTTCGCAGGCCGCTTCTCCGAGGTGGGAAGAACAACCGTGCGCTGCCTCTCTGCGGCTCGTCGCACAGCGGGCAAAAACGGATTGAAACACCTCAGTGGAGCTTACGTACACGCACAACAGCCGCGCTCCATACGCGCCCATTAACAGCAGCCAGACCGGAGAAACGTTCCTGCCCCGGCTCAGTCGGAGTAATTCCGGCTCGCCACGCGCGTCCGCGTCTGCACGTAACATCTCCCAACTGCCGGGCTCCTCCCTGCCTTGTGCGTTGTGTGGCCGTCCCATGCCCAGCTCCTTGTTTGCAGCCTTCTCGACTCGGTGACGCCGGACGTCCCGGATCGTGCGTCCTCTTCTCGCCGCGTACAAAATGCCTCTTTTTCCTTTCCAGAGCACCGGCAAGCTGCCAGAACAGGCTTCATACCCGATCACCTCTCCAGCCCTCGCTGCGGCCCCCTATGGAGCGGGAGAACCGTGCGCCCATTAGGCCGTGCGCTGTGCGACCGGGGACCCGCGGCTGATGCTGATGCTGATGCTGATTGCGCAAGTGCTCTATCACACGCAGCACGCGAGCGTGTACCCGACGCCCGGGTTCCTGGATAACATGCGGGGTAGCCTGGCTCCTTTTGTCCCCTACGCTCCGCTGCTCTTCCAGCGCACTCCCGTCGACTCCTGCTGGAGCACAAAGGAAAGCAGCGGTACATCTGTATCCCGTGTATCCCGCGCTCTGTTCGTCAACGCCCGCCGGAAAACGAGCGTGCGTATGACGCCGGCCTGCGTCACTCCCCGCCTTATGAGAGAACGTCGAAGCACGTCGGAAGCGGGCTGAACTTCAACCCGGGGGAGTTCCCGATGATCCCCCGGCGACTGCGCCAAACCATGCGTACAGCAACGGTCGTCCAGCAGAAGCGAGCGCAACGCTGTCCCTTGGTGAGCACGTGGCCTGCCTGCGGCCCAAGAATCAGGAAAGTTGGAATACGGTGGAGCGCGGCCCTGAGTTTGTGCCAGCGGTGACATGGGCGTGAATATCTCGTACGGTCCTTGTTGTCGATTGGGACAAAGGGGCCCCGAGATACTGCCCGCCTTTGGAAGGGTCGTGAACGACTAGGAAGCAGGAGCCGTTTGCCGTAAGAAGTCGTTTTTGTCTAGAACCGCGGTCGATGGATATGTTCAGTCATCAAATCGGAAGCTCAGGAAGCTCATGCTTCGCGCGGCGATCATCCTTGCCATGCCGAGCTTCTGCGCATGATCTGCCTCTCTCACCGGACCGGACACGGGCGCCCACCCGCTTCAGATGACGTACTAATATATGCTCCGGCAAGTCAGTCCGGGTCAAATCCCAATACTGAGAGACAGCGGGAGCTGCGAAGCCCCCTAAGCCAGATAGTGGGAGCTAATCGCGTCGCAGGCCCGAGATGGGCAGCTGCCCGTCCATATCGATATCAACATCAACACGCACCGACATTGCGTTGCTGTCACTATCAGTGATCGGAGTGCGAGCATGAACGTGCCTGGGCTGGCCGGGGCACCAGCACACAGGTTCCGCGAGGGCACGATAGGAAAGACACGGGAAGGAGGCGGGCGAGGCTCAGGGCCTGATCTTGTAATGTTGCCGGAAGACATGTTCACGAACGCGCCGCTCTGGCAGCATGGCGGTCTGGACTCAGGCACTCTTTGAAGGGTTCGGATCGCCCTTTCGTGCCAGCCTGCACGCTGTCTGGTCGGTGAGACCCTGTTATACGTCACCGCAGCCTCTGCAATCACATCTCCGAGCCTGGTCCAGTTCACATACAATCAGCCATTGATTTGGCGATTACTACCTACTACTGCATAAAGAGGGAACCATGACTGTGATCGTGCAGTATTCGTACATATGCGGTATGACATTAGAAGACACAGGAGAAAATGTAATGACCACAACAGCTCAGAACCACGGCATGGACAACTCGCTCATCTTGGCCAGCTCCAGCGGGTTTGTCGCCGTCCCGATAAGATCGATAATGGTCTGGAACACGGGCACGGAACTTGCCGCACCCTTGTTCCGTTCCATCTTGCACGAAAGCAGATCGACCTTCTCGGTAATACCCTTCACGCACTCGCTGACAATCGCCATTATCTGCGGTTCACCGAGGTTACCCTTGCTTTGCTGCTGCCATGCGGACACTTCATCGCGCATGAACAACAGCAACGTCATATCGAGATCGTACTGTGCCCAAGTCAGCTGGAGTCTGATAAGATAGGCGCATATCACTGACCTCAGGTGCCGCGAGTGCTCGGGCTATGCACAGAAGTGCGGACGGCAAGATACCCTCAACGCCCTCCTTCGTAATGAATCGTTGCAGATTCGGGGTGAGGCGGAACGGAGTCGACTCGTTCGCCTTGGGCCCCGCCAGGGTGAGGACAGGATGCTGCTCCGTCATGAAGATGTTACCGGTTATACGGTCCACGTAGAACCGGTTAGGAATGCGATGGCTTAGCGAGAAGACGTATGTGAGGAACTGCGTTGTTGCCGTCTGCACCGTAAACTGCTTCCGGAAGGACCATAGGTCTTTCTTGTGCGGGTATGTGCGTATGAAGTACTGTGAAGCCTATGAGTCGAAATTCACATGCGACAAATCCATGGACTTACGTTCAGCATGACATTGTCTGACATGAGCTTCGTTTGTATCTCATCATAGACTCCCAGTCGAAGTGGACCGAGCTGCAGACGATCCGGCAGCTAGGGAAGACGGTGAGGTATAGATCACAGAAACAAGGGTGAGCTTACACTGCCCTGGCGGCCGAGAGCCAAACTCGTTTCGCGCATCTTGTCTGCAAACGAGAGTATTGTGTGCTCCTTGGTCCATCCTCTCTTGGCCATGTATTCGTCACTGATGTCCTGGAACGAGATGACCGACGCTTTGTGCTCTATCAGGCGCACATTGGAGGACAAAGGAACAACGCCAGGTATATAAAAGCTTATTCCCCGCTTCATTGACTCTTTACGCGTCTCGACAGCACTGAGAAGCTTATAAGTTGAAATGCATAGAACGCCAAGTCCGCACGTACCTGCCAAGAATACGGAAGAGTTGGGTGAGCCGTTCTTCTCGGCGATGTCCTCGACTTGTACCCTGATGGACAGTAAAGCCATAGTCGACACCATTGGTTCCCATGATTGTCACTCGCTTGAAGGTACCACCAAAGGCTCGAGTAGTCTCATACTGTGACTTGAATCGCAGGATCTTGACAAAGTATCCATTCGTGTTTTCAAACTTGAGATATTGACCAGGAACTTCGATGTCGTCAAACTTAGAGTGTTGAAACTCTGCCAAATGATGGCTCAGGCTATCCAAGCCTCCCGTCTTTGGCCTGCGATCGACCAACATATCGTATTTATCCCTCCATGCAGTGATTCTGGAGAGGTACTCTCGAAGATTAACCTTGACGTCCAGGAAATCGCGTTTGAACTCAGCCTGCGAAGCAGTGAGATCAGCACTTGATCTTTCCAGGGTCAGAATCAGACATACATTGACGCCCTCAGGAAGGCTGGGAGCGAAACTGTGCATGTGCTGCAAAATACTTGGAGGCACAGGATCGCCACCGGGTTGAGGGTGCATAGAACGCCCTGCCCACCCCTGCCGACAGACATGTCAGCATGAATACGCCAAATCTCTGAAACGCACATACGCTCAGGGCTTCCATCACCATGTGCTGAAGGTATCGCAATAACTCTTCCTCAGGGCCAGTCTTGAAGCCCTTTACAAATTGCTCGGACATCGACTCCATAGTCAGAGCAAGCAAGGGGAAAGCTGTTTTCAAGATGGAAGTGATTTCGTCGACATATTGCCAAGGCTGGCGCGGCTCCTGTGCGGCAGCAGCAGATGGAGTGGCATTTGCCTGGTTTGCGGCTGACGAGATCCCGTTGGCCGCCGGCCCCTCTTCCTTTATCGTCGTGCCGTTTATCAATGTCAATGGCTGTGCAGACTGGCCTGCATCTCCGGACTGGCCGAGCTGAGCCATGCCAGCGGCATGAGCTTGTGCCTAGGGTCGCATGTCAGCTGTGTAACACCGACATACTTGAGAAACTAACGTTGGCAATCTTTGCGCGAGCCTGCGCCTGCGCATCTCGTTGTCTACGTGCAAGGGCTTCCTCATCGCGCATAGTACGCAGTTGGAAGAACAGCGCCTACGGTTTGGTTAATGTCATGTTCGTTAGATGCCATTTCCATGCGTACCTGTGGGTAAAACTTCGCCAATTGTAGCAGAATGTTCCGTGCTTGCCTTGCCTCTTTGTGTGCCAAAGACATCAGCAACTGTGGGATCAAATGAATCCACCACCAGAACCCGTAATCGCCGCGATGGTTGTCAAAGGCGGCTCCGACTCGTCCTTCCGGATCATCGACTCGCAGCAGCCAGAGTATCCTTGCAAGAAGAGGTCGCGCCTTGGCATTCTTGAACATCATGGCAGCTTGCAAGTACGACGTCACGGCATGTGCTCCCAGCTGGGTGTCGGCACGAACTCTGTACAGTCGATCACAAAACTTGCCCCATTCACACCAAGCCTTGGGAAGAGCAAAGTCCGTCTTCACAGCCTGCGAGAATGCAGAGTACGCTTCATCATCCATGCCACCAGCCGCCGCAATAAACATGCCCTTCATAGTGAAAAATTCTGCCTTCTGCGGCGCTGAGAAATAGATCAGGTTGGTATTGTTGATCACTTCTAAGCCAGCAGCCAGTTCTCGGCGCTGTAGGTGGCACTTCGCCTGTTCACGCAGCTTGAGGAATGCCTCCGAAATTTCAATATTCGGCAGCGTGTAGATCTTTGTGAGCGAAGTGTGGCACAGGTCCCACAATTCGTGCTTGCGAGCCACGTGTGCGAATCGGTTGATAATCCAAGCCATTTCATGATAACCCCGATACCCGAATGTATTGTTGTTCGCCGTGGCAGTGCCTGCATTCGGAGCGGCTGCGATCAGGGGCAGGTATGCTTTATTGATGACGGTGAACATATGTTGACGCCAAGCCACCAGATCACTCCAGATCTGAATGTCGTCCCAAGGGTTAGGAAGTCGTTCCCGCCAGCCCTGAAGAATGACCTTCAGCTCTCCAGACTTCTTCTCCAAGTTGCTCGCTTGGGTATTCTGGATACTGTGGAAGATTTGCTGACTTTCTTGAAGCTCGACGAGTTGTTGGAAATGGTGAAGCAGTGGAACATGCGCAGCCGACACAGCGACAGGAAGAGCGACCCATTTCCGCAAGGCAAGTTGCACTGCCCGATCGACTGAGACATTAAAGCCCGTCACGTCAGGAGTCCCGGCACTGTACGCCTTGAGAATGGACAGATATGTTTCGAATACGGAATGGCGTGGGGTGGGCGTATCAGAGACTGCCTCCAAAGCCCTCTCAATTGGTTCCCGATCTGCAGTCCAGTCCTGAGTGCGCCAAGCACACTCCAGGATAAGGTCTGGATCCTGGACGCTGCGACTATATTCCCACAGAATTTCCCACTGGCCCAACTTCTGAGAGCCCAGCAGCCAATGATCTTCCCAAAGACTGTGCTCAGCCTCGGTCGACGGGTGCGTTGTGTTCTTGGCCCTCAGCTGGGCGTTCTCATAGATCGTAATGGCTTCCTTCCACAAGCCGTTCTGCTGGAAGGACATTGCCACATTGGTTTCCCAGTGCAAAGCTCTGCGGCGCCACACGCCATAGAACATATCCTCTTCCTGCAGTTCTGCGTACAGCTCCGCGAGCGAATCCAGTGTGTTCTCCTGGAAGCCGTCATCGTCCTTGACGAGGCCGAGCGACATTTGCAATTGTTCGATGGCGTCGTACCAGGCATTGAAGCTCTTCCCGATGTACTTGATGAGATGGGGAGGAAGAGCAATCGGCGGAGAACATCCAGCCAGACCGGCAAGCAATGTCTTGGGTACATTGGGTTGCTTGCCAACTTGTTTTCGATGGTATTGTTGCCCCAGCTGCGTCACGATAAGCTGTAACATGTCGCTCTGTGCTCTGCGAGATAAGCAGAGCCAGAATGACCGGAACGCTCCAACCCAGATAATATGCGTCGTGTTGGCATCCAGCCAGGCGAGCCGTCGAAGAAGGGAGACTAGCTTCGCACTATTCCGACGACCAAGCGCCGCCGCGAACTCCGAGACGGGTTGGTCAATATCCATGTCGTCCTCTGCCGGTTGTTCATAGGCTATGTCGTCAGTGGCACCCAAGACAAGATCCAGAGCTTGATGCACCCAGTAGGAATCGGCGATGTGGTCCCATGATACAGATGCAAAGACATATTGCATGCGGAGCATCAGAGATCGTGGCAACGTGTTATCCAGCAGATCCAGGAACTCATTTCGCAACGCTGGGTCTTTTAACCGTGTTCCCGTAAAGAATGCTCCTTCCAGCCGAACGGTGAGGTCTGTCCGATGCAGGGACTGGTCGAGGAATATGTCGCGTATGATGCTATAATACTGCGTCCTCAGGGCATCGTCGCCTTTCGTCTCCAGAGACATGACTTTGTGTAGCATCACAGCGATGTCCTTCAAAGGCGGAGAGCCGTCCGTTCGCTCGAAGATCCACTTGCGCACCATGTCGAGAATGGCACGGCACATAGATTGGCTGTTCGACTTGTCCACAATTCCGGAGAGAATGTTGAACATCAATCTTCTTGGTTCTCCCAGTGGTCCAAGACGATCTTGGAACAGCTCCAGAATAGTCCGCATAGATCGCGCATCTGCCGACATGGTGGCAGATGCTGAGTCGTTGATGGCAACGTGTGCCCTTGCGAGCTTTCCCATCACATTCGCTAAGGGGGGAGCCAAAGCGTCTACCTTCTCCGGTCTATGCCTTGCCCAACTACGCAACAGGAACAATGCGCCTTGGAGACCAGCCACGGAGGTGATGCCCGCGACGATTGTCTCCTGTGCCCACGTGTACCAATTTGTGTCTCCCTCTGACTCCTCCTGTTCCTCAGGTGGCTCGGGAAGGAAATCGAACATTCGATCCACTACACCTGTCAGGGACTCGTGCAAGATTGTGTCGTCGCTCAGCAATGGCTTGCGCAGCAAGTCCAATAAAGCTGTCGCTTGGGACCTGAACCACTCCGCCGGTCTCCTTTCAACGACTGCAGCCAGGACTACGGCATTGTTGCGGAAGGTCGTTGCAGTTTCCGTACTATAATCCGTCTGCCAAATATTCAGAATGTCACATTTCGTATAGCCCAATGTATTGCAACATACCTGGACTAAATTTCGCATGAAGAATGAAAGGACGACGTGTACATCTTGCCATTCCGGGGACTTGAGCACATCCGTCAGGAGGTTATACATCTTGCCCACTAATCCTCCAGCGCTGATAGACTCCTGAGCAGTGCAAATGAAGCGCACCAGGAAGCTGACGACAGTTTCCTTGAGCTGCACTGGCATTCGATAACCTCCAACGCTTTCGCTCAAGGATTGACGCTCCCAACGGATGACCAGTTCCGCAGTCTCGACAGCTAGCGTTCTCGTCTCGGTTGTAGCACTCGCAGCAATGCCCAGCTTGAAGAGTGAGTGTACCATGTGATTTACGAACAGCTCTCGACTGTCAAAGAAAAGGTTCGCATGCCGGAGAATGAGTTGGTAAACACTCGTGAGCTGGGACACGCTGCTGGCTTCTTCCGTAAGAACCCTCCGCGTATTTTTGGCCCACCAGTTGGCGTGTGCGCCACCCTCGGTTGCTGGTTTTCGTTTTGGCAAGGCTGGAGCCAAAATATCCAACGCTCTCTTTGTCAGAGCTCTTCCTTCTGTGGTATGGGTACGGACAAGGCCTGCCCAAACCCGCTGAACGATCCTTGCAGGGGAGTCGAAGAGTTCCAAGAATTGCGCCAAGAGGACATACGCTGTCTGCTTTAGAATGATATCGTCGCTCGAAATGTGGTTCCAGCCGCATTTGATAATGTCCTTGCGGGCCTCCGTCATGAGATTGGGGGCTAGTCGCATGAGACTGGTCGAAAACTGGAGTACTTCGATTGCATAGGGTGTTTCAGACTCCTGGAAAGTCGCGGTATCCAGGGTAGACAGTTTGTGCCACAAAGTCGCGTGAGCCTGAGCAATAAACTGTGCGTCCACGAATTCTTCGGCGTCAAGCTGATTTAGCGAAAGATACAGCATCGGATTGATCACAATGCGGAGAAAGCTCGTCTTGTGATCCAGAGACAGCGACTGATCATCAAGCATGACTAAAGTGTGTGCCAGCATGCGTGACTTGAACTCAGGACTCGTGTGACGTCGGAGGAGGTTATAGATGAATCGGCCGCAATTAGAAATGTCGACGGCGACCTTTCTGGTGAAGGCCAGAGTGAGATCCACCAATACTTCTGGAGAGGGTTCGTGCTCGAGATGCGTCATGAGAATGTCCATTGTGATCGAGGCTTGGTGTGCCCGAGTCGTCGGCCAGATCGCTGTGGCATCGTATTCTTCGAAGGCACTGTCGCGCCACCATCTGATGATGACCTGAAATACTTGAGGTCGTTCATGCAGCCAAGCAGGATTTGCGTTTATCATGTCTCGGCAAAGAAGAAGCCCCGGAATCAACAAACTGAGGCGATCAGCAGCAAAACACAGGTTAACAACTTGTTGGAGCCGTCGATTCAAGGTGTTTTGGAGGGATGGTGCAAAGCCAGAAGTGAGACAAGCCCGAACAGTTCTCACATATGACATATTCTCAACGTTTTGAATAAGCTGTTCGAACGCCTCTTCGGGGAATCGCTCCAGATATTTCGCCAGAGGTTCGGTAAAAGGTGTTGGACCAGATGCCCGAAGTGTCGTTTCGGTCTGGACCACGAGCGGTAAGACATGTTCCAGGAAGACATTGGCAGTCTGCGGCAGCAGATGGAAGACGTTCACGAGCCGAACAAGCTTCTTGATCTCTTCGTTATCGCTCAGCGGGTACTGAGCAGAATCTGTGAGCATCTGCGCATCCGCAATAACTCTAAAGTGATCAATCAGCTTGACGCCGATTTCCACCTTGAAGTAGTTGGTAAGCAGCTCCAATAACCGTGCGAGGCCCTCGAGGTTTGGCACTGTCAATCTTCGGGCGTCGGCAAGATTCATTAAAATCGGCTTCAAACCCGCTTGGAGCGTATCCTTCGGCAGCTTGTTCTGATGTTGGAGAACTAGTTTCAGTCCATCGTACGCGGCTGCCTTGATGTCATGCGAAGCGGAGTACAATGACTTAAAATAGAGACCGGTGACTCTGAGCTGACAGTAAGCATAGAGCGAATGAATACATGAATTAACTTACCTTTGCCTCGTTTGTGTTTGTTTCGCCATGAAATCCGTAACACCCATGGAAGCCGTCAGTAGCCTAATGCAGGCTACTCGCAGTTGCGACACAAGTCCAATATTCTTCTTCTGAGGGGTCTTGCCAACCAGCGTGCCATCTTCCGCATCAGCGAGCGCGAGCGCTTCTCCTAGCAGACGCCACAACTCCTCATTGACCTCCACTAGGGGCGGAGTCAACTGAAGGCAATACGTCATAGCTTCAATGTGTCCGATCTGTATGGGAAACGGTAGGGCACGTAGAGGTTTCTGGTAGATGGATAACAAGAGCCTGTCTCGATGCTGACCAATCAGCTGGCTGACAGGCTGTTCTTCCAGTTCTGCGTAAAGGTTCAGCACCGACTGTGCTGCCTGTCGGACCTCCGCGATAGAACTCGAGAGCTCTCGAAGCATGACTACACCTGTCATGAACTTCGTCTTGGCATCCGGTTCCTTGATATGCCCTGCACGGACCACGAACAGTATGGTGTCGACGATCCGATTCACGTATTGGGGCGCTCCGTAGGGAGTCTCCTTCAGCACCGACAGCAGTGCTTGTACCATATCGATTTGCCTGTCTTGCACGTATTCGGCGAAGTCATCCCTGGCGGTCAACAGAGTTATGCCCGTGAAACCCGCCAGCTTGTTGAACCATTTCGCGTGATAGCATAGTCCGATAAACCGGGTTGTGAGCTGTGCGACGAACGCCATGGCTTCGCCTTTGTTGTACGGTCCGTCCGGAGTCTCCTGAGTCTTCCAGTCACCAAGGTCGTCCAGGAGTTGTTTGACCATCTTGAGCACTTCGTCCCTTTCATCTGAAGGGACACAGGCGAAACTCTGGGCGATAGCGTCGAAGACGCAAGTCAAAATGTTGCCCCAGAATCGGCGGGATGAACTGGGCGACGGAGTCCTTTTCTTGGATTCCTCCTCAAAGAGGTGCTTCAGCATATCACGTATGTAAGCAACGGCGGATGTCCGGAGATCTTCCATCTTCACAGCAATGAACAGTCCCTTGAGGGCTTGCTCAAAGCGGAGGATCTGCTCCGTGGACTGTACAGCCTGGTTCATGCATATGTTAATACTCTTAGGCTGCAGTCGGGTTCACGCTCACCTTCTGCATCATACCAGCCACAGCCTCCTTCAAGAAGTCGAATGCTTGTTTACGATACAGCTCGTTGCTGTTCTGTACTGATTTGGAGGCCAGTTCGATTGCATGGCCAATGTCCAGCTGACGTTGAGTGCCGTCAAACGCAACTGTGATCGAAGCGTCTTCGCCGACACTTCTGTAGTCCAAGGGCACTCTTAGCTCCGGAAGACGACGGTTGCGGCCACCGAGTTTGCCCAGGATTCGAGCGCAAACATGGGACAGTTTTGCGTCGTAGGGGCTGGGCTTGAGGTGTTGGTGAATACCGGCCATGAGTTCGGAATGCGCAGGCTTGATGATTGGCTCCAGGAACTCAGCAGTGAGATTATCAACACAGAGCTCCAGGGTTCTCAAAGCTTGTGAGACGATTTCGGGACCCGCGTTTAGTCCGGCGACTAGTGGTTTAACCAGCAGTCCAAGGTGAGGCAGGAGATGAGTTAGCCGTACTGGCACTGTGAGCGCTAGCTCCACGATGAGATCTTGGTGAATTGGGTCCACAAAGTCGATGAACTGATTGAAGGCTTCCAGCATCTCCTGAAGGATGGGCAACACTTCCCCGTATAGTACCTCAAACCGCCCTCCCCCGATGGCGCGGAAGAGATTGCGAAGATTGAGGAAATAATTGAGCGGCTCTGCTGCTTTGGCGGCGAAGGGGAAGGTGTCAAGGATGAGTTTGGCAAGATGTCGTTGGAGAACCTTCTCGTTCTGCTGAGGGAACTGGGCGGTGGCCTGATAACATGCTTTGAATAGCTTCAATGTGACTTGTGCCGAAGCCCGGTCTTGATCTCCGAGTGTAGGATATCGATCCACCAGGTAGCGGAGTAAGATGGAGATCATCTGGTGACTTATTCGATCCGTGTTCGTTAGCTTGTAGAGCAACGCCAAGAGCTGAGCATCCTCCTTCGTCTGTTCGAAAAAGAAGTCCATGTGCGTCATCCAAACTTCCTGAACGACATGTGGTTCCATCTCGAAAAAGGTAATTGCCAACCATTCCAGCAGTTCCTTCTCTTCTCGACTCTCTGCACGCTCAGTGTTGAAAAATCCCATGCAGCGGACAAAGCCCTCGAACAGAGGACCCATCATACTGGCATCCATGCTGGGCGCTTCCAACGCGCGCATACCTTGCAGAACAGCGCGGAGACCATGCATAAGCAGTCGAATCAGATAGCGCGTGTCTTTCTTCGCGTCAGAGAGCGGCACTTGCACGAAGCCAGCTCCAGCAAACGGCTTTATGCGTTCGACAGCAATAGGTGACATGAGGTCCGTGCCATCCGGATCGGCTTCAACGGCGGCGATATCGGTGTGAAGAAGCTCCAGGTGCTTCAGCTTCTGGACGATGCTTTCGACCAGTCGTATTAGAAGGCGGCCCGCTCGCTGCTTGTCAGGACATTTGACGAGTGACTCGACCAGGTTGAGGAGAAGCTTGGCGCAGACTGTGATAACGTCCGGTCCGAGAGCAGGGTTCAGCCAAATGACCGTGTATGCGACGAGGACCTTCTCAATCTGCTCAATTTTCAATTCCGCCCGAACATGGTGAACCAAGTCGGCAAGCATGCTGTAACCAAGCGGTCGCAGGTACTGCACGGCAGTGGCCCCCATTCCGATCACTATTCGTTCGTCCAGAAAGGCATCGATCTGGGTTTTGAAGTTGACCCTGAACTCAGTATTGAATATATGGCGAATCGCGATGAGCAGTTCTCGTCGAACTGCCGCGCTTTCCCTCGGAATGTCTTGCAGCAGCCTCACACATATCTCCGGGATCTGCGTCTCGTACTTCCTGAGGTCCTCGACTTGCGCGCGGATGACATACGCGAGGAAAGACATGCTCTTGATCTGAGCATTGACGAAGTCGAGATACACGGGTCGCAACTTCGTTGGAATGTTGTCGGTCATCCCCAGCTGCCGATCTCCCCGCATGGCAGCCGCCTCGTGTGCTGCTTTTTGCGGAGCAGCTTGAACGGCCATGAACTGAAACGCAGGTAAGCACAAGGACCAAAGGCAACAACATTGTGGCGCACGTTGATGACATCTGGAAGATACTCGCGCGCAACTTCGTTCATGCCGTTCTTAAAGAACGTCTGGAGTGCAATAACAACAGCTATTGGGCACTCCACGAGAACCTTGAAGCTATATATGCTGCGCGGGATGGTCTTGTCGTCATCCCGTGGGAAGTGAGGACACTGAAAGGGCGCATCATAAGCACCATGTGAGAATGCATGATCCAACATCGCGCACCGGTTGCTTAGGATCCGCAAAAATCTCGTTCACAATGATCGCTCCGTTCTTATACATCTCGTGCACCACGTTCAAGAAATCGCGCATATTCGTCTCGATGGTCTGCTTGTACATCCTCGTGATATCAATCACAAGCTTGATGCATGCAGTCCCAATCTCCTCGTTGTCCACTCTCAAGAGCTTGATGAGGAGCTGCATGACTTCGTTCGCGTACTGCATGAACGCGTCGTTATGTGGCAGGCGGTGGATGAGGTCGAGGACAGCATAACGTAGTTTCTGACGCATGTATAAGCCAAACCGGAAAGCGCATATAAGTTCGTTGATCTTACCTGCTCGGAGGAGTCCTTCACGAAGGTCGCCTGCTCCGGCGCTAGCAGCTTCCGCAGAGCCGGCCAGACGACTTGCAGGAGCACGCCGTATTCAGCATCCTTAGCAGTGTCGGAAAGCTCTTTCAGCTCCAAAAGACACTGCAGCTTGTTTTTAAGGTCTAATGGAAGTGTTAGGTAAACGGAGATTGATTCAGTCGCGATACCGTGACTCACCGACTTTTAGGTCCAATAGCTTTATAGCTACTGCCTTGAAGTCATGGTGCTGAGTGCCGTTCGTACTGGCCATCGCTCAACGCGAAGGGGTGGTTGAAGATCTCGGCAGCTCAGTTACGTTTGGAGGTATAGTACAATCGAGCGCCAGAGGTGGTATAAGCCCGATGAAAGAAGGAAAGGGCGGATGGACGGGTGAACGCGAGCCTACTAAAGCTACAACTCAGGGTACCACCTTCCTAATTAGGCCAAAGAATGGGCAATTACGCTTTGTCTCCGGTCTGTCTCCGGTCCTGATAATTCTCACTACATGCCAGGGGCGTGAGAAACTGTCCGGACTCAAATCCGGACAGACACGTCCAGACGGTAGCCGGTAAATAACCGGAATACTTCCATGCCGACCCTTAAGCGCGTCGTTTATCATCTTTGATCTTGTCGACAGACGCTGGAAGGACCGTATACTAGCCTCTTGTACGACTCGTGCTTCGACTTCGACTCCTTCCACTTTGACTTCGACTGCTTGTCGTGATACCTTTGCTTCCCGTACTGCCTGCGGCTGTTCTCTTGTAATTCTACTGCTGTCTCTCCACTGTCAACCATGCTGCTCGGCGAACTCGCCGTACGGCTATGGCAACTGAGAGAGTGGCTCGGCGCTATCTCCATCCAGCAAGCCCTTACATTTATGGGCCTTACTCGGCGACTGCAGAATAGGATTTCGTGGCAGGAACTTATCGCATTGCACGATTTGGACGACTCTCCCGCTCGTCTACCTCATTCGGTCCTGTCCTTCTTGGCCTCTGCTCTTGGTATCACGCCCACTCAAGTCCGCGCTCTTTGGGACCTTTTTCGAGATGTAATCTGGGTTAAATCACGGGATTCCACGGCACTATCTCCACCCTTGATTGATGACTATGGGCCATTTGTTGAGTACGCGAGCCATACCGACCTAGGTTAGCATGTGTCTTCTCGCCTCTTCCTTCATCATGCTCATCTGCTTGCAGCACCCGAAGAGTTTTATCCGCCTACTCGCACGTGCTTGAATGTCCGGTGCCCTCATCTCCTGCGCACTGGACAGCAGCATCGACTGTGGGACCCTCGACGATCCCTTGCAGCACTCTACACACTCGGACGAGGCGCCATGCCTGTTGTTATCACGTCTTTGCGATGCACTGCCTGCGGGTCCACATTCCACATCAATTACTTCTGTCAAGCCGACGACGATGGAACACAGTGGAGGGTCTACTATGATGGTCTTCCGAGCATTGTCAGAGTGCGACACCACGCTCTCTTCGAGGACAAGCTTTGTCAGCTCTTCAGAGCGCTTACAGTCCATTCGCAGTGAGTTGGTTTCAGCTTCCTTATCTTTGATACCTTCTGATTTCCATTCGGCTTTCCTCCTCCTTCTAGCTCTTCCATGACGGCCACCTCGCGCGTCTACAACTCGACGCTGTCTGCAGAAACCTCTTCTGGGTGGCAGGCACCGCACCTTCAACCGAAAGACATTGCTAATGCGTTCGACTTGTATTCCTTGCTGTTGCATCATCATGAGCAACAGACTCGACTTCGGCTCCCTGATTCCGCTCCAACTGAAGTGGATCGCCTGGCTACGGCAATGCAAGATCGCAATCATTTCATGGCAGGCACGGGTCAAGAGCAATGGGCGCACGCATGCGAACTCTGCCGAAAGTATTTCCTTCACAACGGGCAAGAATGTGCGCCCATCTTATCGTCCTCTAATCAGAGAATCCAAGCTTACGCCGTTACATAGATACTCTCTCCTGTGCTATTACAGACGGCGTGTCTATTGGTCGGCCGTGCTGTGCTATCCACAATTGTCCGAACCCCCTGCCAAGTAACCGAGCGCACTACTGCCATGTTCACACCACTCTTGAGTCAATCTGCGCTGTAGAAGGCTGCGATCGACTTGTCCAAGGCGGCAAACGCACGTGTGACCTTGATCAGCATATCCGACTCGAATCGAATTATAGGGCAATTGGGCAGTCATTCAACCTCTTGAAGACCCGACTGCAGCGTGCCACTGCATACATACGTGGCTTAGATATACCGGAAGTCATCAAGAAAGAGGCCGACGGAGGCGAAGAAGTTGAAGTCGAAGGAGTCGAAGTCGAGGCAGTCGAAGTTGAAGCAGCCGAAGTCGAAGCAGCCGAAGTCGAAGCAGCCGAAGTCGAAGCACACGGGATGCAGAAGAAAGCTGCAAAGATCAAAGCACGATTTGCTAGGCGACGCACACACAATGAACAACTAGTTGTGCGACCTTGCGGTATCATCCTTGCTCGAGGTACCTTCTACGGAGCCGAAGCTCTTGGCTCTGTCGCAGTGAGTCGTGCTCCATTTTGCTTGCATATTCCATTCTGACCGTTCGTGGTCTCGCCAACAATGTAGGATTTCCTAAAGACTGTTTTCCCTGCACGGTGTTCCCTCCCCGATGTTCTCTTCTACGACAACAACTGTAACTTCCACCGTTACATCGCCGATCGACCGCGTCTCCAGGAGCATTTTCAAGATACCGCTCTAGTTGTTGATATATTTCACTTCAAGAGCAAGCACTCCGAGAATGATCTTTACTGCAATCGCCATTGTAATGCGCTTGCCTACCCTGAACTATTCGATGAAGAAAAGAAAACGTGGACCTTCAATTCCTCAGCATGCGAGCAAACGAATGCTTGGCTCAACAACTTCCAGCCGATTGTCCGTGAAATGCTCCCTGTGCGCTACGAGTTCTTTCTCGACGAAGTTATCAAGGAGCGCAACCGACATCTTGTCAACGAACTCCAAAAACGCGGGCATATGCCTCACTTGCTTCCCGCGAGTGAGTTGATGGACTAAAGAGTTCAGTGGATGGTGTAACTTCTACCGTACAACACTCCGATGTTCATCTGTTATCTAGTTACATTGAATGTGCTGTTTCCTAAGGCATTGATGCCTGTCTGTCGTAATTCTACTGGATGTCACCCTTGTCGCGCAGAAGCTTGAAGAGTTTCAGCTTGTTGAGCCGAGGCTTGAGGTATTTCAGCTTGTTGAGCAGTCGCTTGAGGCACTTCAAGTTGTTGAGCAGTCGCTTGAGATACTTCAGCTTGTTGAGCAGTCGCTTGAGGTACTTCAGCTTGTTGAGCCATCGCTTGAGGTACTTCAGCTTGTTGAGCCATCGCTTGCGGTCAATCGGATTAAAGGCACGATCTATCGCAACCGTGCAGCATGTTGATCTGCATTTGCAAACAAGTTACAATGAAAATAGTTCGTATTAAAATAATTAAGTAAAGCTAAAAACATCGTCTATGAACCTGAAATGAAATGAACGAGCATACCGCACTAAAGACATAGTGGGTCATAAAGGAAGACACCGTGATTAAAGGAGCGACAGAGTATTAAGGGTATATAGCAACCAACAAAATGTTCAGATTTATTTCTTCTGCTTCTTTGGCTTCCGCTGGGAATTGACCTCCAGCCGAAAGTCTTTCCAGGGTAGGTGTCCATTCGAGTTGAACAGACGTAGCGTTTCGCGGCTTGCTAGTTCAAGGCACCTCACATTCTCATGCCATGTTGCTTTCGGAACTTCCAGATAAGTCACCCGCCGCACGGCTACCTCTTGCGTCAAGCCTTCGTCGCTTTTCAGACGTTCAACCGCATAGTACGTGTCTCGCACTTGCTTGAATGTTCGAGTTCCAGGCCAGACGGACGTTCGCACATTCGATTTACGCTTGGGAGGACATTGAACTTTCACTGAGCCACCTTCAGAGTCGGATGAGACAACAATGACCGGACTTTGGTTTTGCGCTGCGTTGTCTTGTGCCCCCACGCCTGCAGAGTCCACATCTTCAAATAACAGGTCGCTAGATTCAGAACCGCGAGAGTTTGCTCGTCTCTTCTTCTGGTTCTTCTTCAACTCCTTGGCGTTCGACTCGTTCGGCTTCAACTCCTTTGCGTTCAACTCCTTCGACTTCGACTCCTTCTCCTTCAACCCTCTGCTGTTCTTCTCTTTGGTGGGGCTGATGCTCCCTTTGCGCGAAGGAGAATCCCATTGTGCAGTCCAGGTTCGATTGCCACGCCGAACATCTCTGCCTTCGGTTCGACGCGAAAGCTGGATGATCTCATCTTGGAGGAGTTCATCATTGTCTGGCACTTGCCCACACCGACAAAGTATACGCTCTCCAGATCTGACCGATCGAATCGTGTCGCGAGCATAGTCCTCCCATCTCTGGGCTTCAGCGTTGTACATTTCTAATGAGTCGAAGTCTGGTCCAAGGCGCTCTGTCAACCATTTCTTGATTGGGTCCTTCCATTCGGAGATGCGTGTCGTAAGACCAGTATTGTCCTGCAATGCTAAAAGTCCACCGAACGTCCGAGGACCAGTCTATGCGCGATGTTAGAAGCGCCCAAATAAGGACGTCGATTTCGTCATACCTCTGTGAAGACTACAACCGTAAACAGCCTTGCCTTTTCCTCTTCCCGAGCACGCGCTTGTTGAGCTTCTTGTCGTTGAGCTTCACTGCTCGTAAGCAGCTGCTTTCGTATGGCGGAATACTCGCCGCCTATGGGCTTTCCGAGAGGACGTCGGTGCTCAGAGACACCCTGGAAGGCACGAGTGCCTTGCGTAGCTTGAGGAAGGGTTGCGCTGAAAGGATTGGCACCGAAGACATCTTCGTCGACAGCTTGTCCAGCTTGTTGAGCGGTGGCTTGAGGTGCTCCATAATATGCACGTTGTTGAGCAGAAGCTTGAGATGCTTCATAGTATCCTCCATGTTGAGCTGTCCCTTGGAAAGGCTCGCGAAATCCCGCTTGTTGAGCAGAGGCTTGAGACGCTTCAGGATATCCAGCTTGTGGAGCCGTAGCTTGAAAGTATTCCGCTTGTCCGGCCGACACATATGTGCGTGTGTCGGGCTTGTGCACATCACACACAATATGAGAGCGCATTTGTTCGTCACTGCAGCAGGCCCTGCAGAGCATCTTAGTGCACTGCTTGTTGGCCTTCCTGCCGCATCTCGGACAATTGACTTTGATCTCGGTCGCCCCGGGGCCATGTAGCCTTGGTCGCTGCTTAGTAGGACTCTGTTTCATCCATGTTGGCTTTGTTGGACTTTCGGGGGGACTTGATGGTCCGATAGGTACTTCATATTGAGCCAGAGTTGCCTTCATATCTTCGCGAAGATCGGCAGGAACGGCAGGTGAGATGTACTTGAAGCTCGCCTGGTGGTGCGGTCGACACTATTGACCCATCAATATCACACACATTATATCATCATAAGTGCTGCCTTACATGCGAATAGATTCGACCCCAGTCAGCTGGGTGTTTCCCACTACGATCCATGGAGACAGCGATAGTGCAGACTGATGCGCATGTCGTGCAAATCCTTTGTTCAAGTGACTCTATTCCCATGATTTTCTGCACCGTCTCGACGCTGAGATTGATTCTCGACATTTTCGGTGAGTCGCAGGCGCACAGAAGGCAGAAACGAGTGAAAATAGCCCGCCAGGGGCAAGAATATGATGGACGAAAGGAGAGATGTTTTCATCAATGATAAGGGTCCAGTTTTCTTCTCGCGCACGGGCCACAGATCGGATAAACCTTCGGAGTTGAAGCAGATGCAAGTCTCGAGTCTTTATTGTCGAAGTATTTGGGCGACCGAGTATTTGGGCGACCAAGTATTCGGGCAGCCGAGTATTCGGGCAGCCGAGTATTCGGGCAGCCGAGTATTCGGGCAACTGGATATCTGGGTAACCAAGTATCTCGGGGACCAAGTATTCCAGCGACCGCATATCCGGGAGACAAAGTATTCCGTCGGCTGAGCATTCCAGCACCAGAGTAGATGGTCGCCCAAGTATAACATTAACCAAATATGAACTCCACAAGCACTCGAATGAGTCACAGTCTAAGGTTCGAAGGAGTCCAGGCAGAAGCCACGATTAGGTCGAAAGAGATGGCCAAGGCAACATGATAGAATCATCCATTCCCAGCTTGTCAAGCAGAAGTTGGAGCCTTTTAGCCTTGTCGAGGTGGTCGCGCAGTAGCGTGAGTTGTTTCAGCTCATCGAGCTTGTTGAGCAATAGCTGGAGCTGTGGAGGCCTGTCGAGCTTGTCGAGCAGGAGCTTCAGCTGTCGAGGTTGATGCAGCTTGAGCAGACGAGGTCGAAGCATCAAATGAAGCTCGCAAAGCTGTAACTGGAAGGATAACCACCGCAAACAGCCCTGCCTTTGCTTCTTCCCGAGCGCGCGCCTGCAGAGCTTCCTGTCATCGTGCTTCGCTTGCTGTAAGCACCTCCTCTCGCAACGCGGAATTCTCGTCGTGTATTTGCTTCCTAAGAGGACGTCGATGTTCCGATACACCTTGGAAGGCGCGAGTGCCTTGCGTTGCGGGAGGAAAGGAAGCGCGAACATGATTGGTAGGAGAGACATCTTCGTTGACAGCTTGTCTAGCTTGTCGAGCAGTAGCTTGAGTGGCCTCAGCTGGTCCAGCTTGTTGAGCAGAGGCTTGAGTGATATAGGCTTGTCCAGCTTGTCGAGCGGTAGCTTGAGAAGTTTCAGCTTTTGCAGCATGTCGAGCAGTAGCATGAATGGTATTGCCTCGGTCCGAGATACGCAAGTTCGAATTGAGACCGTAATCCAAGTTCTTCAAGTCAGAGATGTTGAAGTCCAGGTTGAAGCAGTCGCAGTGGAAGCAGTCAGATGCGAAGGAGTCAAAGGCGGAATAGCTGCAGTGTGGAAGCGGCGCAGTCGTTCCCATCGCCGACAGACTGGCTCCAAACCCAGGCCATGGAGCAGGCTGTAACGGTGTCTGTAGTGGACTTAGGTGTTCTGATGGGGCGGTCCGCTCAAGTGTTCGTCTGTATTGCTGGGAACTCACAATGATATCGGACTTGTGGGTATCTTCTTTCAGATGTCCTTCTCTCTCCCTTCTCTCGCCTGCGTTGATAGCGCACTGCGTGTTCATGCTACTTCACACCGTTGATCGGGGTTGTGTTATCTCCCTGTAATAGCACGTTAGTGCATGGTAGTACATTGATATCATGTGACATACCATACCAAGATAAGTGACACTTGTCGAGCAGAGGCTTGAGGGATCTCGGGCGATCCAAACTGTTCTGCAAAGCATTGATACTGGGAGGCTCATGCAGCGGCAATGTCTTTCGGTTGGAGGTCCGGTGCCTGCCACCCAGAAGAGGTTCCAGAAGACAGCATCGATTGCGCAGGAGATGAGGGCACCGGACATTCAAGCATGTACGAGTAGGGTGCAAAGCTCTTTAGGTGCTACAAGCAGATGAGCATGATGAAGGAAGAGGCGAGAACACATGCTAACCTAGGTCGGTATGGCTCGCGTACTCAACAAATGGCCCATAGTCATCAATCAAGGGTGGAGATAGTGCCATGGAATCCCGTGATCGCCTCCTCTTCCTCTCCCACATCCATGGTGACCACATGGGCGCTGCACGCCTGCTTGTCCAGCGTCGCAAGCTCGACCCGCCGCCTGAGCCGCTCTACATCATCGCCAACTGGGTCCTGGCAGGCTACCTGCGCGAGTATTTTGCCGGCATCGAGGACCTCGGATGGGGAGGTTGTCTGGAAGTCCATTGGACTTCCATTCAAAATCCATTCACGTAAATGGATATCCAATTGATATCCATTGGATATCCATCGAGGTTGCTCACATGCCGCCCCTCACATGCCGCCCGTCTCGTTGCCGCCCCTCCAGCGCGTGATGGGACTGATCACGCACCGATGCGTTAACCACTACGCCAGCATACCCGCAGATGTAGAGATAGCAAGTTTCGCCATGATGGAGCCAACAAGACACCGGATGCCTGCTTGCTCATTCGCAATGATGTCGGACAGGCAGTGACTGCAGTCAGGCATCCTGATCTCCCGTTCTGTCGCACATGATTGATAACCAGAGTCTTTCGCTGATGTTGCTTCTCAATGTTGATTCCGATGACGCTCTCTCTCTGTAATAGCATGTGAGTGCAAAGTAATATATCGAAATGGTCTGACATACCGTACGAAGGTAGATGAGGCTTGAGGAGATGCACGTTGTCCTGACTGTCCTGCAGAGCATTGACGCTCAGACGCTTGTGGATCCCGCTGAAGTTGGGTGCACGCTGTAGAACCAGTCTGTTGAGCAGTAGCTTGATATGCTTCAGCTTGTCCAGCATGTCGTTCTGCTCATAGGCACACTCTTAAGCATCGATAGCTCGAGTGAATCCGGAAGTGAAAGCCCCATGGAAGCGAAGGACCGATACTGGGTTGAAGCAGTCCAAGTCGAAGCAGTCCAAGTCGAAGCAGTCAAAGTTGAAGCAGTCAAAGTTGAAGCAGTCAAAGTCGAAGCAGTCAAGTCAAGCAGTCAAAGTCAATGCATGAGAGGGTGAGAGCCTCTCTCTGCGAATGGACTGATAGGACTCTGAAGACCGATTGAAGATTGGCGCACGCAGCAACGAGAGCATTGTTGCCTGGAGATGGACGACAAAGCCCATGACGGTACAATCGTCGAGTCTCCCCATTGATCGATGGTAGTCTGAATGATGTGTGAGTGATGCACATGCGCTGTACGGGGAAGTACTTGCCACAGTTATAGCTTGACGACTCACAGTTGTCCTCTTGGATGGATAAAGCTCTCCCAAGACAACAATATATATGCCACCGTCGCTCCCATTGCCAACAGACTTGCTCGAATCTTGTACCTTGGAGGTGAAGGCGCGTCACCCCAATAGGACTTGGAAGAATTCACCCGCAATCGAAGGGACTTAGCAATTTCATCGGCAATCGATAGGACTTAGAAAAAATCTTTGGTAATCGATACCGGTCTCTTCCGTAGATGCTCAATGGCAAAAGCGGTGTATAATACGAGTATATCTCTGTAATAGCATGTTAGTCTACAGTAGCACGTTGAAATGATATGACATACCTGACAAAAGGTATGTCTGCCTTGTCTGAACCTTGACAAGATCCAAGCCGTCAGCCCGCCCTACCAGGGCTCGCCCCTTGGCGATCCTCCAGTCCCCCCTCGCCAGGGTGTCAGCCCGCCCTACCAAGGCTCGTGTCTTGGCTCCATCACGTTGGTCGACGTGATGGCCATCACGTCTCCTCGGGTGTCCAAATCGTTGAGCTGGTTGAGCTATCGTCTTTGTTGGCGCCTTGTCTAGCTTCATGAGGTTAACCATGGGATCGGTGTCATCTTGGAGCACGCCGATGACTGCACTCGTCTTGTGGTGTAACAACACAGTGCATCCGGGCCCAAGTAAAGCTTTGTCGACAAAGCTCATAATGGAGACGTAGTATTCTGGTCCGCTCGCTGTGCTGATGATGGCATGGACGTCGTCGATAATCTCCTGGAGGCTGCCGACGCCCATAGGTGAGCCACGCAGGTCGTCCACTCGGGTGCGCTCCTCTTCATTCTTATCTTCCGTAACACTCGGCTTGAGTCTCTCCTGGTTCTGCATAAGCTCTTCCTCAAGGAGGAGGTAGTCTTTGATCCGCTCCATCTTCAAGAGCTTCAAACGACAACTCGTTGTCGGGTAGACGGCGGGTAGCTTGGTGGCAGCATCAGGACCGCGCTTCTTCTTCTTTCCTACCCGAGTGCGCAAAGAAGGCTCCCACTTCTTTGGCTGAGGTTTCTGCAATAAGATGAGAAGGCTGCACCTCGCTGCTAGAGGTCAAGGACGCACCTTGTGCCTGCAGTCCTTGTTCTGACCATCCGCATGCCTCTTCCTCACGGAGTATTCGGTCGACTGAGTATTCGGGCGACGAAGTATTTGGGCAACGAAGTATTTGGGCGATGAAGTATTTGGGCGACGAAGTATTTGGGCGACCAAGTATTCGGGCGACCAAGTATTTGGTCGACATAGCATTCGGTCGACGGAGTATTCGGTCAACAAAGTATCCAGTCGACAGAGTATTTCGTCGACAGAGTATGCGGGCATCGCTTCACCGGTAATGACGTGTCAGTATGCCAGAGCGTGTGGAAGTCGTCAAACGCACCTTCAAACAGGATCAACATCCTGCTGAGTGCCAAGCTGATCTTCAGCGAATCCAACATATGGCAGAGCCCTTCATATGCATCTGCGTATCCAGCTTCTTGAGCAGCCGCTCGAGGGGCATGTCCTTGTCCAGCACTGGAAGGATCCAGTTGCTCTCTCGTGTAGGTCTATTCAGACATGAATCAGCATAGGTTGAGATAAATGATATCATGGTGCACTTACTGCGAATCGACTCCACGGGCTCTGCATCCCGCTCCAAGTCAAGGTCTCAAGCCGAGCGGGCGAATCAAGCCGCGTGTTGGCTCGCCCCTCATTACAAAGTAAAGTCTTTGAAAAGCATTCAAACAGCTTTATCCCCCGCCACGGCCATTCCCTGCTCCTCCCCAACTCCCGCTCCCTCACCCCCCTTCTTCTTCTCTTCCTTCGCCGCCCTCAGCTGGGCGATCTTCTTCTTGAGGACCAGGAGACGGTCGACGATCTTCTCCACGGCCGCGAGTAGGAGGTTGGTGAGCTCCAGTAGCTCAATCGCACCGCGGGCGATGCCTACGACTCCCCCCAGGGAGGAGACGGCCCAGGCAAACTAGCCCGCGGTCAGTCAGCAACAGCAACGTAAGACTTACATACCTTAATGCCTTTCCAGGCAAAGCCGAAGGGGGCATTGGCCCAGCGGAAGACGGAGGAGGCAGTCGTCAACATTATAGTGAGGTGCTGGTGGACGTTGTTGCGGTGCTGGTGGACGAGCTGCAGGAGCGTAAGCAGCAGGTGAAGGGACTTGTGGGCGAGTCGCTGGTCGTAAGCAGAGAAGCTTTGGCTCTGCGACCAAAGGTAAGCGAAGACTTTGCCAATACGGAAAAGACTTACGAGTGCATAAGGACCGAAGACTTCGCGTCTTGCTATAAGGCTGCTGGTCCCATCGAAGCCTAGCATGCCCGACTCGCCAGGGCATCACCGCGCCCTACTCCAACTTGCTGCACGGAATGATGTGCCGTCTCTATAATAGCATGTTAGTATGTGTTAGAACATAGAATTATTGTGGCATACCGTGCCAATATCGTTGAAGCTTGGGGAGTAGAAGGTGTCGGAGTCAAGGAATCAAAGGAGAAGCTGCCGAAGTTGGTCTGAGGCGCTGTGAGAAAGTGTTGAGCCTCAGTGTTGGTCAGTATTGCTTGGTAACTCACAATGATATCGGACAGGAGGTCCCTTCTGTCATGTATCCTGATCTGACCCTTCTCGCGCACTGTATTGATAACGAGTCTCTCTCGTTTAAGCTGCTTCTGATTGTCGATCCGGGAGATGGTCTGTCCCTGTAATAGCATGTTAGTGCTTGGTACCATATTGCAATAGTGCGACATACCGTAGGAAGATAGACAATGCTGGTCGAGCAGAGGCTTGAGGAGTCGCGGGTTGGACAGACCGTCCTGCAGAACCTTGATACTCAGACGCTTATGCAAGTCCCTCAAGTGGAGTGTACGCTGCAAGACTGATCCAGGTTGTTGAGCAGTAGCTTGATACTGTTCAGCTTGTCCAGCACATGGTCATGGAGATGGGCATGATCTTAATCATCGGTAGTTCGCGGGTGAAGCAGCCGAAGTCCAAGCAGACGAAGTCGAAGCAGAAGGAGTTGAAGCCAAGGGAGCGGAAGCCAAAGGAGTCGAAGCCGAAGCAGTCGAAGACGATGCAGTGGAGGCTGAGTGCCTCTCTCTGCGAATGGACTGACAGGGCTTTGAAGGCCCGTCAAGGCTTATGCATGAAGCAACGAATTCAGAGCGGCCTCGAGATGGATGATAGAGTCTATGACGGTACAATCGTCTAGTCTCTCATTGATCGATGGTTTTCTGAATGACGTGTGAGTAATGCACACGCGTGGTACTGGGAGAACTCACCACCATTCCAGGATTACAATTCGAAGTCAACAGATAGACAATTGTGTCTCGATACGATAGTGTTAACACCCCCATCGCATCCTTTGCCAACTGGTTTGATCGAATCTTGTGCATTTCAGTTGGAGTTACCGCACGCGGATCGGATTCAGAGACCTTCACCCGCCATGGATGGGACTTAGAAGAATTCACTGGCCAGTGATAGGACTTAGTGAAATATTCGGCGACTGATAAAAGCCTCTGCCTTTGACGCCCAACTGCAGCAGAAGAGAGTATCTGTGTAACAGCATGTTAGTCTACTGTAGCAGGTTGGAAAGATGTGACATGCCTGACAAATGTATGCCTTGACGAACTGAGCCTTGAGATAATCCAAGCCGTCAGCGCGCCGTACCAGGGCTCGCCTCCCCGCAGTCCGTCATTACCCCCTCCCCAGGACGTCAGGTCGCCCGGCCAGGGCTCGTCTTCCCGCAATCATCCAGTCCCCGCTGGCCGGGCCATCATCCCGCCCTACCAGGGCTCGCCTCCCCGCAGTCCCGCAGTCCCCACTCGCCAAGCCATCACTTCGCCCTGCCTGGGCTGGTCGAACCAGCGCATGGTCAAGCGACTGGATACAGGTTGTTCCCGGGATGACTTCGTGTCTCTTGGGGTGTTGAAACCGTCTAGCTGGTTGAGCACTTCTGGCAGGAAACGCTTCATGATGTTAAGCATGAGTTCGGCATCGTCTTGGAGCATGTCGATGACTGCTCTCATCTTGTGGTGTAACAAGACGGTGCATCCAGGCTTAAGCAAATCTTTGTCGACAAAGCTCATGATGGAGACGTAGTATTCTGGTCTGCTCGCTGTGCTGATGATGGCATGGTCGTTGTCGATAATCTCCTGGAGGCTGCCGACGCCCATAGGTGAGCCACGCAGGTCGTCCACTCGGGTGCGCTCCTCTTCATTCTTATCTTCCGTAACACTCGGCTTGAGTCTCTCCTGGTTCTGCATAAGCTCTTCCTCAAGGAGGAGGTAGTCTTTGATCCGCTCTATCTTCAAGAGCTTCAAACGACAACGCGTTGTCGGATAGACGGCGGGTAGCTTGGTGGCAGCATCGAGACCGCGCTTCGTCTTCTTGCCTACCCGAGTGGGCAAGGGAGGCTCTCACTTATTCGGCTGAGGTCTCTGTAAGGAAATGAGAAGGCTGGATCCTCTGCTGAAAGCCACCAACGCACCTTGTCCTTTGTGTCCCCATTCTGACCATCCTTCATCCTTGTTGCCACGGGATGCCTTTGAATGCAATACCGATCCTTTATTGATATCAAAGGCTCTGGTTGTTGGAGTATTTGGTCGACAGAGTATTCGGTCGACAGAGTATTTGGTCGACAGAGTATTTGGTCGACAGAGTATCCGGGCGACAGAGTATCCGGGCGACAGAGTATCCGGGCGACAGAGTATCCGGGCGACAGAGTATCCGGGCGACAGAGTATCCAGTCGACAGAGTATCCGGGTGTCCAGGTATGCTGGCCTCGAAGTATCTGGTCGACCAAGTATCTGGGGTCTTGCAGTTGCTGGACGGACCATGGGCAGCTAGCGACCTTCTTCAGCAGTTTGGTAGACTGCGGTCGGGCTCTGTTCACGGAATTCATTGAGAGGTGTGGTAGTACTAGTACAAGCAATGGGATGACTATGCCTACTAATGGCGCCTGAGCTTCTTCGGCTGCCTCTCAGGGTGCTTGATCTTGTCCATAGCCGCGGAGACCGTTCCCACGCCCTTGGCGTCCTCTAGAGTAGCATATACGGTGTTGACATCTGGCCATACTTCAGGGACTTGCGCGGTCTGGCCTGGACGAAGAGGAAGATCGCCGGCGCCCCCGTACCACTTCTCCATCAGTATGTTGTGGATCCAGTCGGGGACGATTTTCATGTTGCGTTTACCAGTCACGTCGTAGTCTTTGATAGAGACTACCCAAAGATCAGATAAAGCATAAGCGCGAATAGAACAATGTGCATACTATTGCCATATTTGTCATTGCAGTAAGCACAGTTCGAATTACCGGACGTCTGGTCACGACAGGGCTGGCATCGCTGCCGTTCCCACCGCGCACAAACTCGATAGACACCCGTCTTCGGCGACTTGGTCAAGCACGCAAAGCACGCGTATTTACCCCAAGCAAGCTGAGAAGAGGATGAGAGGCTGGAAACGATGATGCTTGGAAACTCACAATGATATCGGCAGGGAGGTATCTCATGTCACGAATCCTGACCTCTCCCTTCTCTCGCACCGTCTCAAGCGACGGAAATGTCTCCAAATTGTACACCGTCATTTGCCAATAGCGACCCTTGAGCTCATGGGGAGCTACGCCGGCCCTGGGAACATGCTTGGTTCTTGCAGAGCGGGACGAAGAGCGTGATGAGGCTGAATCACTGGCGGCCGGGTCGACTTCATACTCGTCATCTGCGGGCTCTCTTCGATTCTTTTTGAGATGTTTCAGGATACGCTCACGTAGTTCGCCTGCTGGCATCGGCTGTTGCGCAGATAAGAGAAGTTCGCGGCTGAGCATCTGCATCGGTCGGTAAAGCGAGATGCCGTGCACGACCACTTGCAGTTGCTCATAGATAGCACGCGGGACTTGGCCATCTGCAAAGAACCAGTCGAAGTCATTGTCGTGCATGAGCCAGTCTAGGACGTTCTGCATGATGGATGTGAGGACCGTTGCCATTTCCGTCGTGTAGACTGAGTTCGTCCGGTGATGATTCATGATGGTGCCTGCCTGTAATAGCATGTTAGTGAGCGGTAGCACATTGAAATGATGTGACATACCGTAGCTCTGCTCACGAGGTCGTAGTGCTCGCGAACACGTTGTTTCGCTGCGCCACGCGCCCGCGGCTTGCCATCATTGCAGAGGTCAAGCACAGAATGCAGAAATAGAGATGAATAATAATCTTGGTTTGCCACCAACAGCGGTGGGTCCCAATCGAGATGCCGATCGATTGCAGCGGTGTCGACGTGAGGGAAATGGCCATCTCGTAGGGTAGGAAATACATTCACGCGCTCGTGGTAGGTGCACCAGGATAGAAGGTAGACGGCCTCATCTTCGACAATGCCACGCGCTTCCTCGAAAAAGAGCTTCTTGCCTCGACTAGTGAGCTTCCAATATTCTCGCTACATTCCCAAGGTCAGCGTACGAAGCACGGAGGTGACGAACTACGTACCACCCATTCGGCGCGACGCAGCATTGCCCTTTCGAAATGCGCCATGGTCATTCCGTGCTGGTCTTCAGTTTCGCTAAACCAGGGGAGGGGCCAGATGCGATTGCGAGCGATTTCGTCGATGAGTTGCTGCGGAGAGGTGCATGCCCGAAGAGTAGCTTTTGCTTCAGCGTGCGCATGGCGCACTGTAGCGGCGACTTCGGCTTTGATAAAGTCTTCGTATTTGTTAGACTTATACCATACCCTGTAGTGAGGGGGACGGATGACAGGATCGCCGGGCTGTTTCGGAACGGCATCGGCAATCTTGAACATGGCCTCCTCCAGATGGACGATATAGCGAATGATGTGCGAATCATCGCGTCTGTCCCATTGACCCATGCTGTTCTGAAAGACGTGTGAGTAATGCATAACTGTAGGAAATAGATGGAGATACGAACTACGGCAGACTGGGCGCCATCGAGCCAAAATTCGATATGGTTGCGCGGGGATTCCGGTGTCGCCGGGGACCCCACTAACATAGACAGCTTGACCATGTAACGATAGAGGCGCATCTCGATATCCTCTTCATCCAGGGGTGCCTCGAGAGTGTTTTGAATATATCGTTGTTGAATGTCTGAACCCAGCGCCCAAACCTGCCAGGGCGGGAGAGGATATTCCTCGACGATAAGCCTATCCCATTCTTCTTTGGTCATCTCGGGTTCCTGCTCGAGTTCCTCTTCGTCATCAGCGGCGGCGGAAGGGTTCGCATGCGGGGCAGGAGTGACTGGGGGATTGCGTTGGGGCGAGCCTTGGTGGGGCGACGTGACGTCCTGGGGAGGAGGTAATGACAGATCGCGGGGAGGCGAGCCCAGGTAGGGCGACCTGACGTCCTGGGGAGGGCGGAATGGGGGATTTCGGGGAGACGAGCCCAGGGAGGGCGACCTGATGTCCTGGGGAGGGCGGAATGGGGGATCGCGGGAAGACGAGCCCAGGGAGGGCGGGCTGATGATCCGGCCAGGGGGGACTGGGTGATTGCGGGAAGATGAGCCCTGGCTGGGCGACCTGACGTCCTGGGGAGGGCGGAATGGGGGAGTTCGGGGAGACGAGCCCACGGAGGGCGGGCTGAGGCTATGGCGAGGGGGGAATGACGGATTGCGGGGAGGGGAGTCTTGGTGGGGCACATTTGCAGCCCCGCCGATGGGCTGAGTGCCTATCTGTGCGTAGGGCTGCACGCCCCCGGTGATCTGCATACCGCGACCCATACCGCCTGAGACGGACTGCAAAGGCTGGAAAGTTGGGACGGGCTGATTAGCCTGTGGGCCGCCGCTGGTCGAGCCTTGGTTGCCCCGTCGTGGGAGTCCCCAAATCCCATTCGCCATCCTCAGCCTCGTCAACATAGCGCGTTTGGGATCATATTGTGGAGGGGGCCGATTGGGCTCCATGGCGAATGGAATAGGGCACTACGATAGATGTCAGTGATTGATACGGGTCACCTGCAACAGCGCGGCGCACCTAAGAAATGCCTCGACAACTCAAACGTGGGCGATCCTTGCTCGAGTCGTGGATAGGACCGTCGAAGGATGGCGGCAAGGGATTAAAGTAGTAAGGAGTGGATATGGCAATGGTGGTCGTTGGGAAAGGGGAATATGATGAGCTGGCGATTCGCGAGGAGATGCCGACAACGAGCTGGCACGCGTTGACAATGAGGCGCGCCACTTGCAACGCCACCCCTGACCCCTTATCATTGCGTAAGCCCCTTAACCCTAAATAACCCTAACGGAAGCAAAAGTAACCCTAACCGGCTATGACTGTCCGGACTGGACCCGTCTGGACCCGTCCGGAACCTATAGTCCGGACAGTTTCTCACGATCCTGACTTGGACTCATAATTCTGCTTCCATCTTCACGCGACTCGCACGCGTCACAGAAGCGCCCGTGTCGCCCGACTCGCCCCTGATCATGGGCGCAAAAGCGCTGCTTCGCACGGTAACCGCTCTCAATTAATATGCGGGCGGTACTCAGTTGTCAGAGCTTTCTGATACACGCCGTCCATCTGTTCATCATGCCTCCGGTCCTACGCGGCGTCGTCCCGGCCGAGCTCACGGTCGGACAGCTGTGCTAAGGAGGCCTCGCTGCATCGGTCACCGAAACTGCGCGTGAGACGGGCTTCGCGAGCTCTTATCTTGGGCGCGCATCGCTTAGCCAGCAACGGTTCTCACCTTCTCTTCACCTTCCCCCATCCAGCAGTCATCCACGGGGCGCTGGCGCCCTGGTCACTATTCCAGCAGCGCAGGCCGCTGCTAACCATCTTTACTTTCTCTTAACGGCCTCCGGCTCACGACATGTCCTCAACTAATAGCACACTTCAACCAGTAATTCAGCAGTTTCTCCAAAGCCCTCAAGAGTGAGCATGTGGTCTCGCGCTTTAAACAATAGGCTAATGCTGTTTCTAGCCGCGTAACCTCCGCTTTCTTCTTGGGCGCCCTTCTCCTTTGCTCAATATTCTTTTTCGCACGAGCCGTCGTCCACGCACTTCTAGGATTTCGCCTACGACGCAACTCGAGAGAAGCCTCCGGAGGGTCTCTAGCGGATCGATTGGCGAGGCTTGAGGCGAATGAGGAACTGCCGCGGGATGCTCTGAGAGACGCGTTGGCAAGGACACTTGGCGGGAGAGCAGGGGTTGTGTATGATGCACAAGCGTATAACGTGAGGGTTGTGCTGGTGATCATTTTCCTGGGTCTGGCCAGCATCTCGGGGCTGGTGCAACTCGTGGATTTTCCTCCTGGGTATGATACGGCATGCGGTGCGTCCCACTGTACTGTTTGAATGCCGATGATCGAAACTGAACTGGTCGTGGCAGCGTTCTTTACCGCGTTCGGTGATATCTGCATCGAAGCGGCGTACGTCAGCGCACTCTACGAACTATCTGTCGAGCTTGGCTCGTTGGGTGTTCCTTCACGCGAAACGATCCCCTTCCGCATTCTCGTTCTTGTTCCTCTCAGTGAGTACATTAATCTGGGCTACTCTGTATGGAATCGTTTACATGTTTCAAGTTCTCTCCATCGCGTCGCAAGGCCTTGCAACCGGTTCAGTTTCTGCCCTCCCATCGCCTTTCACGGTCAATGCCGGTCTATGCGCACGTCAACGGTGCGCTGATTTAGTGCGCGTCCTGGAGGTGAACTTACGCGTTTGCAGCTTTGTCCCGATTTCTGCGGCTATAGTTGCCGTCAATCTCGCCTTCGACATCTATGCCTTCCTGCGGCTATACTGGACCTTGGTGCCGGCATTTTTGCTTCTACGACACCGCGCCGAAGCCATGATAGACGTGCGCTTCGCTTGGATCCTGAGCCTGGTCGTGCTCGAGCTGTTGATTTGTGTGCCGACCCTGACAGTCACGAGTTTGGCTGCTCAAGATATCCCTTTCGCCCTGGGCGCAATATTGGTATTGGTAACTTTCACATTTCGCCCGGAACCAGAGGCACCTCCATCCACGGCATCAATACCAGGATCAGACGCAGCCACAGCTCGCTCCACCGGACGAAATATCGAAACGGCGTCGACTGGTTCAAAATATCCGATCGATGATTATGGCCGAGAAGGTTATGAAGAGTACAAGCGACGATGGAGCGGGTTAGGCAACGGATCCAAGTCGGCACCTGTTCCAAAACGTTCTAGCTTGCGCCAACCTGGTCGAGGAGACAAGCGAGTATCGATGAAGGCACCTGGCGAAGAACCGCCTCCGCCACCACTACCACCGCACAATGTTCAAACTGCTCCTCTGGGCAGTTTCCCGCAGCGCTCGGAGGACAAACAGACGGAAACAGTTTCAGCTGCTGTGAAACCAAACCCGTCTTCCCGAGTGTCGATAAACTCTCGCTCTCCGGATGCTGCTCAACGTGTACGGAGCAAGCGATACCGCGATACGCCAATCGTTTTCCCGACTGGATCGCAGACTATCACCCAAGCCATTAACGCGCAAGCAGGACCGTCGGTTCCGCGCCCACTTCTGCTGCCTACTATGCGGGAGCATGCCGTAGGGGGTTCTTCCAAGCGGTCGCCCAGGAGCTCGCCCAATCGATCTACCAAGCCAAAGCTGTACGTTTACATCCCGCCGGACACGTCTGGAGAGGGCCAGGCTCAAGCGGTCGGCAGATCCATGGGTCCTTCTTCAATACTCGCTGTCGACGACAATCACAGGCGTACGCCAGAGACACACCCTGCACCAGAGGATGTCGTGCCTCAAGATGTAGAAGTTCAATCGAGATCGTCCGACAAGCAGAGTCGAAGTTCATCAAATAGCTCTAAACGACGCCGCTCGGGAACCGCTCTGGAAATTGTCACACGAACTAGCAGCGGACAGACTCAGAAGCGAATATCAATAGGGAATAAAGGAGAAGTCTCTATTGAGATCAGACAACCACAGCGTCAGGCACGTACGCCCCGCACGACAAGCCTCCGCGAACACGGACCTCAGACGGCAGCGACGGCGACACGGACAGACACCGGGGTAATCTCTCCACGACCCAGAGGGCCGCGACAAGCTCCGAACACTGTACGGCCAGGTGCCAGAGACCATGGCGGACCACGGACTGCGCCCATGCTGGGACAGCTTTCGTCTGAACGGCGTCCGGAAGGCAATTGGATATAGGCCTAATGAGGCAACCTGCACGTTTTGTCTTGTACACTTCAATTCCACTTTGGGTAGTCGTCCACTCCGTGAATTCAAGGGCATTTTGTATCTGTATCTTGCATAGCGCAGTGCATATTGCGCCAGATTCAACACCGAATAAGGCCCGACACGTTCCTTCGAATCACGTGCGTGGAGCGCTCGGCGTCCCTGCCGCGCGCGCTTCTATCCTTCTAGTGCATTCAGGCGTACGGCACTTGGGCTAACGCCGGTCCCGAACATTAGTTGGGTACTTCAAAACCGTTTCTAAACCCGGACTGCACTCGTTGCTGTACGGTGTCAGTCAGGCGCAACAGCACGCCACCAACTCTGCGATCTACGAGAAGAAAACAACGGTAATTGCACTCTACCATCCAGGGCTGTGTTTATACCCATACAGTACATGCTCTGGCGATGGCAGCACTTTGCTAGATGGCTCATACTTCCGTCTCTTGTACCTAGAGCCCCGGCCGGTGGTGGGAGCGGGAGCCCAGCTCATCACAGATAGGGGGCGTTGTGAAGACCTGCGACGCGTGCCCCGAGCCATCATGGGAACAGAAGTACCTCTTCCAGATGAATCAGGGCAGGATCGATTTGATGAGCACTTGTCATATCGACTTCCATTCAGCGCTCAAGGTTCTTGTGGGGCAGGTTGGCACTGCACAACACTGACAGCTGATGAGAAACAGGACCGGAAAGGTCCCCAGCTTCAACAGAATGTGCAGTGCTGTCCAAGACGCTTCATTGCCCGTTCCAGAGCTCGGGAGGTCTTGCTCACAGACAGACACAAAAGAATGGTCTGCGGTCAGCCGCATGCCATTCTGTCACCGGTCCGAGACCGCACACGCAATTCCTTGTCATCGGGCAGTCTGTTCCCGTCAGAGCATCGGACCATATACGAACGAGAATGCTGCACCGGGGTTCAACATACCGAGATGGGTTCATCCGCTGCGACGCCCAAACCACCTGCCTTCCAGATGCAACCAAGTCACACCGCACTTCCAGGAGCGCCGAATACCGTATGTCAGATTGCTTTTACTGTAACCCTAAGGGTGATCCGGTATCTTTTTGTCACGCTAGAACCAAGTTGTCGGCCATCGAGACAATCACCTGCCGTTTATGCCAGTGGTGTGACATGACTACAAACACATCCGACAGGGCTGAGCAGTGTGAACAGACGTAAGGATGTACTCCTAAATGAGGTAACGTGAGATCGGGCCTGTCACACACCGCCATAAAAGTAATAGAGCTGCACTTCTTGTCATGTGAGCCCAAGACACTGGGAATCTCCGGGATTTTCACCTAGCAAATCTCCGACGTGCGGTAAAGCTACGAGGCTCAGAACTTGGATCAATAAATCGCATAAATACCTGCCATCGTACCGAGGTTGTGCGTACCGCCGTTCACGTCCCCACACTCGAACCACGAGCAAACGAGAAACCACAACAACCTCAACATGTCTAACCCACCCCCGTTCGAGAAGTTGCCCGCTCTTGGCAAGGCCATTCAGATCTTGGATGGTACCTACACCATCGTCAACGTCGCGTCCGGCACGGCACTGAAAGTCAAGGAAACTCAGTACGTCGTCGGTGATAGCCGGGAGCTGCCTGTGTCGGAGCAGCCTAAGGAACAGGTCAGTTCGGTCAAACGTAGATCAAGATCATTGCTAATTGGTGGACCATGCAGTGGACACTCAAGTACGATTACACTGAGAAAGGCTACACTTTGGTCAACGGCAGCACCGGCAACGGCTTGACCTCCGACCAGCTGTACACGCCTCTGGTCCAAGGTCAGGTGGAGGTGTTCCAGGGCACGAGCAAGAGCTACTTCACCTTGCATATCTCTTCGATAACGGGGGCCTACTCGTGAGTGTGGCTTTGCTCCACGGGTCAGTCCTTGTTGTGACAGCATTGATACAGCATCGTCCCCAACGACTATGCTTCTCAGGTAGTTGAATTGTTCCAGGGCAGTGGCGCCCCCGGCACGGCTGTGAGACCATTCAACCACTGGGTAGCGATATATGGATTTGACTTGCATTTGTAGGTCCAAATTGTGGACTCGGACGGCTCGACCAAGCAGCTGTGGACGTTCGGTGCGGATCCGAAGTAAGCGGATGCTCGACCAACGGGTGAAGCCTGCGCGATAGACATGGTCCTATCACGAGCGTCTTCCTGTCAGCACTTCAACAGTGTCTCGAATGTGAATGATCGCTATTTCAACAGTAGTAGTCTTACAATGAATGTTATGAGAATGTCAGACGATGAGCGCGACTATCGTTTGCCCAACTCGTTGCTGCCAGTCGCCTTGGCGCTGTTCAGCGGCCATTTCTGCCGTAGCGAAGCCTACAGCCGGCAGACCAGGAAATCTCCCTAGAACGGGAAGATTGTATAAGGACATTGCTACATAAAAGCAGCGTTTGACAGGCGGAAACATATGACTGGTTCAAGATGGTATAGCGGCGGGATGCTGCAAGGAGTATTTCGGGCCCAAAATGAGTTGTCCGCCGTTTCGGTGCTTCCGTCTGTAGTGCGCGACGTGCCAGCCAGCGCGCCTTCCATCCTGGTGCGAATACATCATCCTGAGCAACTTCGTCCCACCGCAGCTCTAAATCAAATATGGACCGGCGCTATCCTTGCACCCTCACGCGCCATCTTGGCGCGCCTAACTCAGGACCGAACGTTGCCCTCCCTGTTCCATTCACTCCTGTTACTCCCAGCAAGAAGACCATTGGCCAGCTGAGGAATTGGCTCCCAGTCGACGTGGGAAATGCGGGTGCTCTGCGGTCGGAATCGTGCACTCAAATGTTACGTTATCAGATCAGCATTCTCACGACTCATTAATGCGTTCGGCCCCGAGGCATGTAACCCTTGTTCAGGAATGGCATGCGGAACCGCACACCATTCTTTCGCCGGTCTGGGACCACACGTACTATTCCTTGTTAGTCTGCAGCCTGTTCGCCCCCAGAGCATCCATTTCCAATCGTAGTGGGTGAGATGTTGATATGGGGTCATCGGATGCACCGCCGACCCTGTCTTCCTTCCCGATGCGACCACGTCACACTGTCGTTCCAAGGCGACAGATGCGAACAGCACGCTTCTAGCGTCCGGCAACCCCCATTGTTCCGTGATCCGGCGGCATCCTACAACACTATACTCAACGCGGAAAACAACTCATACAAATCACCCACCTTTTCGGCACGCAGGGTGACCGGCGAATCCATCTCCGGAGTTGCGAACCAGCCTGCGGCGTGCCAAGTTTATGAGTTTGGGGCTGAATCGCAATGCGGATCCAACGAAGCAACCCTTAACAGTAACAGTCCACGAATCGTCCCGCAATGGGAAAGATATGAAGAATATCTGAGATAGTGGACAAGAACCCGCCGGCATATGTGAACATCAGAAACGAGTTCAGGAGCGTCGAATACCGGCATTCCTCAAGTGCCGTCGGTATTTCAAATGCATAAATACCTGGGTACAGGCCGATATCCTCTAGCAGACAGACGCCTCTCTGCACTCTTGAACCGAAGCTCACAACAAACGCCTACTTGCTATCAACATAAGCATGCCCGCCCCCCCCATCGAAAAGTTGCCCTCTCTTGGAAAGGCCATCCAAGTCCAGGATGGTACCTACACCATCATCAACGTCGCGTCTGGGACGGTCCTCAAGGTCAAGGACACTCAATACGTCGTCGGTGATAGCCGTGAGCTGCCCTTGTCGCAACAGGCCACGGAACTGGTATGTACCTGGCCATCACACGTGTGGGAGTCATCGCTCAACGCCGTGAATTACGCAGTGGGCTCTCGCATACGACCACGACAAGAATGGCTACACCTTCACCAATGGCAGCACGACGAACTACTTGACTTCGGACCAGCTGTACTCCCCTCTGGTCCAGGGCCAGACCGAGGTGTTCCAGGGCACGGACGCCAGCTACTTCACTTTGCACATCTCCACTCAGACTGGGGCCTATTCGTGAGTCCCCCTCTCCTTTTCGGGAGGCCCTGTTGTGACGAATGGATGGCAGGATTGTCCCCAAGGACTACGAGTCCCAGGTAGTCGAGCTCTTCCAGGGCAGTGGCGCCCCGGGCACTGCAGTGAGTTGCTTCAATCACACGGAGTAGCGCCAGCTGACATCCCTGTGATAGGTCCAGATTGTGGACTCTGACGGCTCGACCAAGCAGCTGTGGTCGTTCGCGGCCGCTGCCGCGTAAGCGGATACTAAATGAGTGAAGCTCGTGCAGCAGCATGACCCTGTCTCGGTGTCTTGTTGTCCGTACGTCCATGGTGTGCGGAATGTAAAGGATCGTTTGTAGTTGTCGAATGAAATTTGAGTAGTCCCGAACCTGAGAGTCTGTGATTCAGCTCGGAGATGTCGAGCGCGTGCTGCAACCCTCCGACGACGGGATCCGATGCGTTCCTGGCACAGATCCCCTAGCTGGGCAATCAGAGAGCGGAGATGCTCTGAGATTGCTGTCTCGAGCTATGGCAGTCCCTCCTTGGCGAGCGTCGTTAACGCTTCCTGGTGCATCAGAGCTATCCTGTGCAGCGAGTTGCTCTTGGGGATGTTGCTACAAGTTTGTGCATCATGAACGGTCGTCTGTTAACTCTCAGTCGGTTAAGCGCCAACTCCACGGGATCAAGAACGTGCTCGGCGATGGTCGGGAATTCTCGGGTGCAAACCTGCAGTCCCTAGCCCGTCCCTTGGTGACCCCACCCGGTCCACCCGGCAACATTCCATCCGCTCGCCGCTATAGAAATTCCCATCGCCGCCCTGCCCTGCAGCTTCTTCCTGTATCTCTTCCCCACACCCCACACTCCGCACCACTCCTCCCCCTGCTGTATTGCTAGAATGAACGCAGGCCTGCGCACTGCTCTCGCGGCCTCCCGCACCGCCCGCGTTACCCCGAACGCCGCTCTGGTGGGCAGGCGGTACGCCCACGCCGCCTCAGGCAAGAAGACCCTCTTCCAGACCTGGTACGCTGTCGAGGTGCGCTCTACTGCTTTCGTGGACTATGAGGGCATCCGGGGCTGACACGAAGACAGGCCATCCCCATCTACGTAACCGTCGTCGGTGCGGTCGGCGGCGCGGCATGGTACCTCACCCGCCTCGCGCGCGGACCTGATGGTGAGTCCCCCTACTTCGTTCCTCCCACCCCCGCATGCTCATGAGCTACCACAGTCATCTGGGACCGCAAGGTACTTCCTCCCCCCCATTCCCAGGCCAAACTAACCAATGTCCGGATAGAACAACCCCACTCCTTGGAACCATGTGACCCAGGACACGAACACGAAGATGTTCGCCGTGAACGGCAAGTTCGACAAGAGCTGGTCGCGCGACCGTTTCTAAGCGTCTCCTCCTACCGTACACACACGCCACCGCCTGCACCACACAATACAGTACCTTAGGCCCCGATCCCTCCCTGCACACCTTAAACCTCCCCCAGTAGAGTTCCGGCAATGCTAGACTAGAGCTCGGCAAGGACCTGTGTTTGCACGACTTGATAGACTAGAACCTAGACTTCACTAGACACATAGAACTCGACACTAGTCCCTGTTCCCCCACAACCCCCACAACCCCTTTCACCACCCTCTCTGCATATATATATTGTACGTTCCCCATACTCCAGCTACTGAACCGTCAAAAGGCGCTACAGCTCTCCACCCCTCTTCGCCTTTTCCCTCTCGTTGGCAACATCCTGTGGGAGCGCATTCCCATGCGCATCGCACCCCGGTGGCAGCGGCCTATCCTCCGGGATCGGCGGGTGCACCACCGTCCCCACCTTGAAGTACTTGTCGCTCTTGAGGAAGAAGTCTTTCCAGTGCTCGATGGACGCCAGCTCCTGGGAGGAGAGGCCGCGCAGGTCGTGCGTCCTGTGGATGAGGAAGCAGCCCGTGCTGAAGGCGCGCGCGCCGTCGATCCCCGCAAAGTGCGCGTAGGAGCCGCCCGGGCCGTAGATACGCCGCGAGGCCGAGACGTCGAACACCAGCCCATCCAGCTGCGATTATAGGTTAGCATGAGGCCGTACCAGGTACAGGGAGAGAGGTGCGCACCCCGAGGTAGATCGGCAGGTCGGGATTACTCCCATCATACCTCGCCAGCTCCGTCTCGGAGAACACCCTCTCTCCCTGAGGCCAGTACGTCCTCCACTTGACCCACTTGCCCTCGTACCCCCACAGCGCGCTGCCAGTGACGAACCGGCCCGCGATGGCCGTGAAGGCAAGGATGACGACGAGCACTTTCGTTAGGGCCCAGACGAGCGACTCCTCCGGCTCGTCTATGTCGTCCGGGGAGAGAGGGGTGCCCGCGGCGAGCTTTGCCTCCCGCCTTTTCTTGCGCTCGAGCTTCGCAGCGTCCTTCTTCGCTTGCTCGACCTTCCATCGTCCGTACCTGCAGCACAGTGAGCACTCGCCCAGCCAGCACATCTCCGCCGCAGAGAAGATGGACGCACGCAAGGTACGGCTGATTTGCCTTCTTGTTGCTCACGAGCCTGCCGTTCGCGTCCCTCACACGGCCGATCTTGTCCTCCCCCGGTGCTGTGCCGGGGAGGGAGCGCGGGGAGGGGCTGGCGGCTGCGAAGGCGCCTTCGTGTGTCGGAGGGGGCGGGACGGCGGTCATCTCCGAGTCCGCGATTTGTTTAGAGTACTAGGAGCAGAAACAGGCGGTGGTAGTGGGTAAGCCAAGAGAAAGGTCCACGTATATAGCCAGATAGTACGCAGCAAGAAGACGAAGTTGTCAGAATGTGAGGCGGTGGCCCGGGCTGCTGCTGCGAGACGCGGTGCACGCGCCGAGCCCGATCTCCGAGATTTCCTCCGAGACGAGGCGCTACCCCGCACATGTCGGTCGGCTGCTCGCTCTTAACCCACACTCTGCCTGTCGTCTCTCCTGTACACTTCTACCTCAACAGCATATCTATGAGTCTTGTACATTTGGAAATGGCAGCAGCTGCAAAGATCGTCGCATCCCGCACCGCGTTCCTCCTGTGCGACCTGCAAGTCGCATTCCGTGAGTCCTTCCCCACTTCGGTGTTGCACATGGCTAAAGAACACACTTGGACAGGCAGCGCCATATGGAACTTTGACGACGTCGAAGCCACAGCTGGGAAGATGCTTCGCGCCGCCAAGGTCTGCCTCTCCTCTAATCTGCACTGTGCGCTGCAGCTGACACCGCACAGATATTCGAGATCCCCGTCCTGATCACCGAGCAGAACCCCAAAGCCCTGGGGGTCACAGTGCCCTTCCCAGCACTCGACAGCCTGCGGGAGAGCGCGCTCGTCTTTGGTCCCTGGCCTAAGAAGAGGTTCAGCATGATGATTCCCGAGGTGGAGGCGTGCCTCAAGGAACGCGGTGTGCAGGATGTGGTGCTCTTTGGGATCGAGGTGCGCTGCCCGCAGCTTCACGCTTCGCCTATCCGCGGGCGGAGGTGGGAGGGAACGCTGACCCCGGGATAGAGTCATATATGCGTCCTGCAGACCGCGCTCGACCTCCTGCGGTCATCCTACAGCGTGCACGTCCTCGCGGATGGCATCTCCTCGGTCAACAAGGGCGAGCGCCAAATTGCCATCTCGGTGCGCGCGCTTTCCCTCTGCGCATATATGCGCATGATTACTGATTGGCGCGTTTTGGTACGCGGGCAGACGATGCGCCAGGCGGGCGCGAGGGTCACGACGAGCGAGAGTGTGCTGTACCAGCTTATGGGTCAGTCGCCCTTCGTTTTCCCCAGGCGGCCAACAGGCTGAGCGTATTTGGCACCATTTCACATTGTTCCTCACATCTGCACTGCTTCCCTCACATCTGCAGAGGACGCAACCGACCCCCGGTTCAAGATGTTCGTCACCCTCATTAAGGAGGAGAAGGAGCGCACGCAGAAGATCACCGCGAACCTTCTGGAGACGCTCTGAAGCAGGCGGCGCTGCTACCTGGTATCGTATGGCATGATTTCGCCACGGTTGTGTCTATCTTGGCAGTAATGTACACTATGCACTCATCTCTCAAAGATCGTCCTTCCTTCTCGTGCCGCGACTCTAACTTGCCCGCCTTCACTCCTCCTGACACCTCACCAGCCCCACCAGCTCCCACAGCCCACTCGTAACATCCACCACCCTTACCTCCCCGCCCACCGCCTCCCTAATCGCCCCTCCCAGGCCCACCATCCCCGCGCACCCGAGGGCGATCGCCCCCGCACCCCTGCTTACAAGCACCTTCGCCGCCTCCCCCATCCTCCTGTTCACCTCCTCCCTCGGCGCTGCATGGAGCTCGAGCACCCCCAGCCCCGTGCTCAGCACCCCCGCGAACCGCTCGCTCTCCCCGCCGAGGAACTCCCGCACAGCTTGCGTGAGCAGCGGCTCCCACCCTGGTCCAGTGGTCACGATCCCGAACCTCTCAGCGAGGAGCAGAGAGTGCGTGACGGAGCTCTCGAAGATGCCTATAACCGGCTTGTGCGTGCGCTTGCGTAGCTCGGGGACAAGCGGGTGCGCTGAGTAGCACGCGATTAGGAAGCCGTCGTGTTCTGCTAGGAGCGGTTCAAGCGCAGGCAGGCACGCGGCGGTAGACTGCACAGAGGTGGGCGTGTCGTTAATCGCCGGGGGCGCGTCGGGGGGGCCGGTGAAGAAGGTCAGGTTCGTGAGAGGCGGCGCGAGGGGGGTGAAGTACTCTGCCAGGGAGTCGGTGACGGACTGCGACGAGTTGGGGTTGATGACGAGCAGCGAGATGGGCTGCATTCTTCTTACGTCCCGGTCTACGTTCCAATTACATAAGACTGATGTGAGGAGGATAAGACGGGTCGTGCGCTCACCTTTGACGGGTCGCTGCTCAGGGGCAACACTGAGGAGGAGCGGTCGGAACCCGCGCACTGTCCCGGTCGTTACCAGCTACCCTATCTCCCATCGTGGCGTCCACCTGCAGGGCAGTTGCTGACAAGCATGCGGCCCTCCACGCCAGGCTAAGGGCCGCTGGCGCTCGTGGGCGGGGCGAGCAAGGTGAATCTTGAGAGAAACGATCATGTCCACGCCGCAGGTCATCATCACCGGCGCTTCGAAGTACGTTGTGCTATCCTTGCGCAGAGGCACGCGACTGACATGGGGGTAGGGGTATCGGGCTCGCGACCGCCCAGGTGCTGCTCGAGGTGTACGATGCGAAGGTGGTCAGCATCTCGCGGAGCATGACGCCGGAGCTGGAGGCGCTCAAGGCCAAGTTTGGGGATAAGCTGATTACGGTGTTGGGCGATATGTATGTGCACTGTGGGCTGCCGCGGGGATGTGCTGATTAGTAGGCGCGCAGCTCGGAGCCCGCGGTCTCCCTCGAGGCGCTCAAGGTGATGCCCTCTCCGACTGCGCTGGTGCTGAACGCGGCTATCTGCCTGTTCGGCCGCGTGGACAAGTACGTCGCGGACGACTGGCGCAAGACGTTCGAGCTCAACGTCTTCTCCCTATTCAACACGCTCGTCCCTGCCCTGCCCGCGCTGCGCGAGAACAAGGGCAAGGTCGTATTTGTCAGCTCGGGGAGCGCGATCGGCAAGACGGCCGGCATGTCGAGCTATAATGCGAGCAAGGCGGCTATGAACGCTATTTGCAGGACGTTCGCCAATGAGGAGCCGGACATTGCGAGCTTTGCGGTCCACCCGGGCATGGTCGAGACAGAGGTATGCCTCGCTTTCGTCCTATCCTTCCGCCTCTAAATCCCACGCAGATGCAGAAGAATTTCCTCATCGCAGCCCCGAGCCACCTCAACCCCGCCGAAGCAAAGTTCGTCGCGGAAGTGCATTCCTCGGGCAAACTTGTTAAGCCCGAGGACTCGGGCTACGTCCTCGCTTCCCTCGCCGTCAAGGGATCGCCCGAGCTCAGCGGACAGTTCTTCTTTTTTAACGGCCCGGAGGCGGAGCCGTATACCAAGAAATGAACAAAGCATGCAGTGTTAGAATACAGTTCTCTTGAATACATGGGATTTTGTCTGAGAAAAAAGTTGCTCCTCGTGCTGTAACGTGATCATGATCAACGTGTGATGAACGCGACTGACGCGTCGCACATCGGACGTCTGAGTCGCCAGCTTGCTCCGTCCACCCCTCCTAACCCTCGACCATGACCTCAATCCCGCTCTCCGCCCCATTGATACCCACAAAATCGGTCGCCAGAGAACTGGATGGCGTGCATACCGAGCTAAACATCCAGACATACGCGGATCGTGTGCTGGTGCTCGTCACACAGCTGAACAAAGTCGGCTGCCTGGTATGTCTGGTCTGTCTGGACCTCGCGCAAGTGCTGATGTCGCAGTAGATTCAAGCCACTCTCCCACTAGCTGTGCCGTTGCTACCACCGCTACCTGGGCAGCTGCCGCAGCCATCGACAGCGACAGTCCTGACACCGCTCTTCGGCGCACCTCCATCAGAGCACCTGCACGACCTCTACTCCCTGTACGCAAACCAAATCGCCGCTATCATCTGGACCGCCGAGGGCGCAGCGGGGTCGCGAAGACCTGTTGTGGTGGGCGTTGCGCTGCAAAGGAGGAAGGAGGAAGAGGGGCAGGGGTTGACATCACGAGAAAGGAGCGTGTTTGAGGACATCATGAAGATGGTCATGGCCTGCTATGGGTCCTAATGGGTCGGGTAACGTATGAGATGGCACACTCTAGGCCATTTGCAAGGGAAATCCAACTTCTGTATCTATACCGAATCCAAGTCTACTAAGTTCTAAGATCACAGCTTCGCCGGCCTGGCGATCTTCTTGAACGCCTGCCTGAAGTCCGCCTTCAGGTCTTCCAGGTCCTCTAAACCGATGCTGAGCCGGCATAACTTGGGGTCTGCACCGGCATCTGAGATGATGCGATGCTCCATGAGAGATTCGACACCTCCCAGGCTGGTTGCGCTCTGGATAGACCAGTTAGGATGGGAAAATGTTGTGATGAGATGGACGCACCACAAAGTACTCGAGCGTACTGGGAAGCAATTCTGCGTGTTTGGGATCGGTTAACTGCCTTGTCGTCAATACATGTCAGCTAGCAAAAGGGAGATGGACCGACATTAATAGCAAAGCATGCACTCCCGCCCTTCATCTGCTCCTTGAACCATGGCTCGCTCGCCTCCTTCTGCAAGCTAGAGTGCCACACCTTCTCTATAAGCCCACCCGCAACACCGTCAAACTCTTTGCCTTTCGGCGTCTGCTCAATCTTCTGCAGCCACGCAGCGAGCTCAGTTGCCGTCTTGCTCTGCCTCGCTACACGGATCGGCAGCGTCCTCAATGACCGCAGAAGGAGCCACGACTCCAAGGAGCCCATCATGTTGCCCAGGAACGTGCGATCGTTCCAGAGCTCGAACCACTCTTCCTTCGTCTTGACCACGAGTACGCCACATAGCAGGTCCGAGTGGCCACCGAAGTACTTTGTGCCCGAGTGCATGACGCAGTCAGCGCCTTGATCAAAGGGGTTGGATAAGGGGGGCGGAGCGAAGGTGCTGTCCACGACGAGATGGGCGCCGACAGCGTGCGCTCGGTCCGCGTAGTGCTTGATATTCCGCACCTCTCCGGTAGGGTTGAGGGGGGTCTCGATCCACACCAGGTCGCCCGGCTTGTACTCGTCGTCAATGTCGATGACCTCGACGGCGCTGTTGGCCGCCTGATACACCTTGATGGACATGTGGAAGCCGTGGTACCCGCCGCGGATGGCGATGCGCTTGGGCTTGTAGTGCACGGCAGCAGCATATGCCGCTGCAAGACCTGAGGCGTAGGTCACTGCGTGGCCTCCCTATACTCTTTCAGAGGTGTAGTCTCGAATTGCGTTGAGAGACATACACAGATTGGCCCCAACAACTTCTCCACTCTCGTGCTGACACCCTGCCCGTAGCGGGAATAGACGTGCCTGCCAGGCTCGAACGGGTCATAATCCGACGGTGCACCAGGGACGATTTCCCCCTTGGGTGTAGGATGTATGAACGCTTGGTCAAGACTTAGATTGTTGTGGGTGAGCAATTGGATGAGAGACGTACTGGTGCTAACACTGATTTCTGGAGCGACCGCGGCCGAGTGCCGATAAGAATCGTCCCCGTGGATGAGCGTAGTCTGCATTCCCGGTTTGTGCGCCATGATTCACGAAATCAGCAAGAACGATTGGCAGAGTTCAAGACCGTGTCGACCCCAGAGTCGCTGAGTAACTATTACTGTGTCCAAGTATTCTTAATCAGAGCAAGATGGTGTAATCTGGGCAGGCAGTCACCTCCTTCGGCTTTTCGGGTACGCGATTCCGGAGATGCGCACTCTGGCGTAAGGGTCCATCTCAAGTCCACGCGTTCATCAAAGTCGCGTGTTCGCGTCTCCTCTGCTCACAAAATGGCCACAGCTGTACAGGCTGAAGCGTCTCGCGGACTGAGGGAGCAGAGCCTGAGGATGGAGGAGCTCAAGCGGGAGCTGGAGCGCGCGCAGACGATGCGGGACAGTCTGTATGGGCGGTATACGGAGTTGACCGAGGAGAGGGATGTGATAACCTGACGCCGCTCTTCGGCGCACCCTCGTCAGAGTATCTGCACGATCTCTACTCCCTGTGCGGAAACCATATAGCCGCCATCATCTGGACCGCTGAGGGTGCTGCGGGCTCACGGAGACCTATTGTGGTTAGTATTGCCCTAAGAAGGTGTTGCCCGAGGACGGAGGAAGGAGGAAGAGGGGCACGGGTTAACAACGCGAGAGAGAAGCGTTTTGAGGGTATCATGAGGATGGTCGTGGACTGTTATACGTCGTGATGCGTCCGTTAATTCGTGAGATTGACATGCTTTAAATCGCCTGCAGGGGAACCCGACTACTGTATCCATACCGAATCCAAGTCTACCAAGTACTGAGATCACAGCTTCGCTGGCCTGGCGATCTTCTTGAACGCCTGTCTGAAGTCCGCCTTGAGGTCTTCCAGATCCTCTAAACCGATGCTGAGCCGGCATAACTTAGGGGATGCACCGGCGTCTGTGACGATGTGGTGCTGCATGAGAGATTCGACACCTCCCAGGCTGCTTGCGCTCTATGTAGACCAGTTGGGAGGGAAAGATGTCGTGATGAGATGGACATACCACAAAGTACTCCAGCGTATTGGGAAGCAATTGTGCATGTTTGGGATCGGTCAACTGCCGTGTCGTCAGTACATGTCAGCCAGCAAAAGGGAGATGGACTGACATGAATGGAAAAGCATGCAACGCCGCCCTTCATCTGCTCCTTGAACCATGGCTCACTCGCCTCCTTCTGCAAGCTAGAGTGCCACACCTTCTCTATAAGCCCACCCGCAACGCCGTCAAACTCTTTGCCTTTCGGCGTCTGCTCAATCTTCTGCAGCCACGCAGCGAGCTCAGTTGCCGTCTTGCTCTGCCTCGCCACGCGGATCGGCAGCGTCCGCAATGATCGCAGAAGCAGCCACGATTCCAAGGAGCCCATCATGTTGCCCAGGAACGTGCGATCGTTCCAGAGCTCGAACCACTCTTCTTTCGTCTTGACCACGAGTACGCCACACAGCAGGTCCGAGTGGCCACCGAAGTACTTCGTGCCCGAGTGCATGACGCAGTCAGCGCCCTGATCAAAGGGGTTGGACAAGGGGGGCGGAGCGAAGGTGCTGTCCACGACGATATGGGCGCCGACAGCGTGCGCTCGGTCCGCGTAGTGCTTGATATTCCGCACCTCTCCGGTAGGGTTGAGGGGGGTCTCGATCCACACCAGATCGCCCGGCTTGTACTCGTCGTCAATGTCGATGATTTCAACGCTGTTGGACGCCTGGTACACCTTGATGGACATGTGGAAGCCGTGGTACCCGCCGCGGATGGCGATGCGCTTGGGCTTGTAGTGCACGGTAGCGGCATATGCCGCTGCAAGGCCAGATGCGTAGGTCACTGCGTGGCCCCCCTATCCCTTCCCTCAGACGTGTAGTCCTGAATTGATTTGAGAGACATACGCAAATGGGCCCCAGCAACTTCTGAACTCTTGTGCTGACACCTTGGCTGTAGCGGGAATAGAAATGCCTGCTAGGCTGGAATGGGTCGTAATCCGACGGTGTTGCACCAAGGACGATTTGCCCCTTGGGTGTAGGATGTATGAAGTCTTAGTCAAGACTTAGATTGTTGCAGATGAGCACTTGACCGAGACGTACTGGTGCTAACACTGATTTCTGGAGCGACCGCAGCCGATTGCCGATAGGAATCGTCCCCGTGGATGAGCGTAGTCTGCATTCCCGGTTTGTCCGCCATGATTCAGGAAATCAGCAAAGGCGATGGGTAGAGCTCAAGGTCGTGTCGACCCCAGAGTCGCTGAGTAACTCTTACTGTACACTTTCCAAGTCTTCTTAATCAGAAGCAAGATGGTGTGGTCGCTGAGTAACTCTTACTCTTTCCAAGTCTTCTTAATCCGAAGCAAGATGGAGTGATCTGGGGATGCACCTTCTTCGACTTTCAATTTCGGGTAAAGCCTGCCCGACTCCGGAGATGCGCACTCGGCTCCGTAAGGGTCCATCTCCCGCCCACGCGTTCATCAAAGTCGCGTGTGCGCGTCTCCTCTGCTCACAAAATGGCCACAACTCTGCAGGCTGAAGCGTCTCGCGTTCATACCCACGAGCAGTTGGACCAGGAAGACGACACGGATGCGTTACTTGAGGAACTCGAGAATGACGATTCGGTGTTTGATGTTGCGGGACTGAGGGAGCAGAGGATGGAGGAGCTCAAGCGGGAGCTGGAGCGCGCACAGACGATGCGGGACAGTCTGCATGGGCGGTATACGGAGTTGACGGAGGAGAAGGATGTGATACACACGAGCGCGTACGTGTTATCTGTATTGTCAATGATTTCTCTGTGGTAACGGCTCGCAGCAAAGAGTCCCGCGTGGTGATCCACTTCTACCACAAAGACTTCCGACGGTGCAAGATCATGGACCAGCACCTGGAAGCGCTCGCGCCCAAGTACTTTGGCACGCGCTTCCTGCGCGTGCTAGTGGAGAACGTGCCCTTCCTGGTGGACAAACTGCACATCAAGGTCCTCCCTTGTGTGATCTGCTTCGTCGACGGGGTCACGAAGGACCGCGTGGTCGGGTTTGAGGAGCTGGGGAACGGGGACGAGTTCCTGACGAGCGTATTGGAGCTCAGGCTAAAGCAGAGCGGTGAGCACTCTCTCGGTCCGGACGACGTGCGCTGATGCTGATGTGCATTGACAGGTGTCATCTCGGATGCGCCGAGCATGCGAGTGAAGACGACACATGGGGCGCCGGAGAGACAGTCGAGGATACGTAACTCTACACTGCACGACGAAGACGACGATCCGTACGCATAAATTCCATGTGGAGTGTTGCCCATCTACGTTTCTGGCTGTTCTCGACCATGGGAATTCACCCGGGGTCACGGCGCTCACACGTGGGTGGTAGCCCCTTCGGGCCGATCAGGCGTCGTCGCGTAGATAGGCGCCCACGCCAAGAAATATTTTCGGGTCTCAGTTGTTGTGTACCTTGGCGAAATCATCATAACCCTCGCTTGGTGAAAGGCTCGGGGGACCAATGTGCCGAAGACTTCAAGCATCATGCGTATCGCCGCAGGTGTGCGAGGAGGTCTGTTCCTGATTGTGTAACTGTCGCCTCGCGGCGGGAACATGTTCGCCTGAAAATTCCCGTGTACACGAAGAGAGTTGTCACAAAGTCGATCGTGGGAAGTTCTCATTGTCTATCTGCCGTACGCCAATCGGCGTCGACCCCCCAGACGGCGACCCCATGAACGAACAGGGACAGCGAAATGTCCGCACGACGCTGATAGCAACAACGAAGACTGGGAACGGGACCCGCTCGGTTGCGTGAGGGACCGGTATGTTAGACTGGCTGATGTTGGGCAGCGCGCTGCGGGCAGGGTCTGGAAATGAATGGGCGCCGGCATGATGCGCATCAGGTGACGGGAGGCACACTCCTGCATCAGAAGAGGGGCCAAAGGAGCGCGTGGATAACAGCAATGTCGTAACCCTCGCGCGGGACAAAGACCGCCCGGAAGGGAGGCTGCAGAGAAAGGGGAAAGGAACCTCCACAGTGCTACGGTTGGATATTAGACCATTGGAAGTGGGCCGGCAAGAGAAGGACGAGATAGACATTGCGTGCGCTGGTGCGCCGCGGCAAATTCAACCCCCGTTCGTGCGATGAAATTGCGAGGCTTATCCGAAGCGATCTGCGTTGCCAGCCGCAATCGATGTGACTTTTTTGCATTCTGATGCAACGACGGAGATCAGCGGGGTTTCGTAAAAGGGCGATCTGGGGGAATGGAAGGCGGGCAGGAAGGCTGGCGGTGTTCCAGGGGAACCGGTATGCGTGCTGCGAAGGGCGCCGAGCCAATGTGGGCGGTGGGCGCTCCAGCCACCTTTCCCTTGCGACCCTTGCCCTCCCTCGCTTACGTGATGTCTCATGCACGAGGGGCAGCAGACGTCCGCTCGGCCGTGTCTAATTTCCCCATTCTCGCCCCGGCTCTTATAAGCATGCCTGACTAGCGACCGTCGAGCTCGCCGCCGCCGCTTCGCTTCCTTGCGCTCTCTCCGGACGACGACGACGACGACAGCGATGCCACACCGCGCAAGGAGGTCGCCTCCCAAGCCCGGCGTGGTCGACTCTAGATGGAAGAACGTCCTCGTCCTCGGCGGTTCATACGGCGGTGCGTCCTAATCTGCCTTATATGGGGCCGTGGCTGATGTCCCTATCCAGGCGCACGAGCGGCGAGAGTGCTCGCGGAAGGGCTGCCCCCAGGCTACAGAGTGCTCCTCATCGAGCGACAGTCGTGCGTCCCACTTCATCATCTCAGCGCCCTAGATGGGTGGCGCCCACTTTTATCAGATCGCTGACTTTCTCCCAGGCATTTCAATCACCTCTACGTCTTTGTGCGCCCTTCTTTTCCTTATATGGCAAAGTGCACATGCTCACTCCCGCAGCAGCCAAGATACATCGTCGTGCCGCACCACGAGCACAAAGCCTTCATCCCGTACGCGGACCTGAACCCGCCCGCGCCTCCAGCGGCCAAGCCCAAACCCAAGCCCGCGCTCTACCCAGAGGGTGACGATTTCTACTACAGCGCGGACATGCATTTCCCGCCGAGCCGGTCAGCCAAGCCCACAGGCCCCCACCTCGTACTGCACGCAACGGTCAAGGAGATCACGCGCGAGAGCGTGACGCTCAACCGCGAATTTCCGGAGCACGAGCTAGGCACACAGGTCCCGTACGCTTTCCTCATCTACGCCCTGGGAAGCGTGATGCCAAAACCGCTCCTCATGCCCCCGGACGCGCTGTACAAGCTGGGCGGCGTGGCGTGGATGATAGACCAGGGCTCGCGTATCCGGCGCGCGAAGCACGTCGTCGTGGTCGGAGGTGGGGCGCTGGGCATCCGTGAGTTCGCATTTTGGCTTCCCGTTCGAAGGACCGGCGCTTACCTCCTACCTCTTCATTCCATTGCGCAGAATACGCCTCAGACATTAAGGACCACTACCCGCAGGCCGAGGTGACACTCATCCACTCCCGTGCCCACCTCCTGCCCCGGTTCGACCCGGCAATGCACCCGCTCATCAAGTCCCACCTTCACAAGCTGGGCGTAGACGTCATCCTCGGTGACCGCCTGCTGGACCCGACGATCCAGAATGGGAGGGTGCACACGCTGAAGGGGCGGGAGATCGAATGCGACCATCTTGTACGCTGCTCCTTGGCCACTATGACCATGCTCCATGCGCTGACGGGAAACAGATACTCTGCACAGGCCAGCAGCCCAACACCGCCCTCCTCGCCGGGGCATTCGCGGACGCGCTCAACCCGCTTACAGGGCACGCAACCGTCCTGCGCACGATGCAGCTGTGCCCATACGACCTTCCCTCTCTCTCCTCCACCTCGGACCCGTGCCCGCTCACGTCCCCCCCAACCCGCCTCCCCCCACCTCGCCGCACCCCCTGGCCAAACCTCTTCGCCATAGGCGACGCGGCAGACGCGTTCGGGGCTATCAAAGCGGGCCACACGGCGCACTATCAAGCCGAAACCGCAGCGCGCAACGTCCTCCTGCTCATTGCGCACTCGCTCGGCCAGCGGCTCACAGAGGACTTGGAGGAGTACACCCCCGGTGCGGCGGCGATCAAGCTTACTGTTGGGGTGAGACAGGCGATCGTACAGAAAGGGGAGGGGATCGAGGAGGTCGAGTGTGGTGAGGACCTGGATGCAGAGGTCATGTGGAAGGCCATGGGCGCTGATGCGACGCATATGTGGGAGTAGATGGATTTTGGGATTGATCTTTGTCGGAGGTGGGCGCGGTAGAGCGCTGTGTATCAATTAGATCTTTGTGTATACATCTATGGGGAGAATCTAGGTCGCTTAATGGCACAACACCTGCACGTTGCCCAGCCCCGTCCCCACTCGCCGCAAGCAGACAGCCGAGAGCAGATAAATGATGAATAATTGCAGCCGTTCTAGTATTACACTGTCCTCTCTAATAACGTACCCTTACACAAATAAAGAAAGAATAACAAAAAGCCCATTGTTTCAAGCATGCTTTTGACCGCCAACCGCCCGTCCCATCCCCATCCCGTCCTGTGATCCAGCAAGCCCGCCCGCTCCGGCTACTCATCCTCCTCATCCCAGATATCCAACTGCCTCGCCGTCCTCCCCCTGCTCAAGCTCTGTTTCGCGAGCGGGCTCTCTTCCCCCGGCGCCCCTTCCCCCTCCCCGTCCTCGCCTTCTTCTTCTTCGTCGTCGTCGTCCTCCGCCTGCATATCAGCAGCAAGGAAATCGAAATCCGAGTCCTCCCCTTCCCCATCTCCCGGCTCTCCAGCGTCGCCTGCAGCCGGGTCGACGTCAAGCGCCCCCGCGGCGGCAAAAGATCCCTCCCCCTCCCCCTCATCCTCATCATCCTCATCATCCTCCGAGTCCGAATCAGAATCGTCGTCCCATTTCTTCTCCCCCCCAGCGCCGTTCACGGTTGTTCCGAGGGGAGGGAGCGTAGAGGCGGAATGTGTGACGGTGGTGACATCATTTATCGCCTGCGTCGTCGCGCTCCGCAGGCTCATCCGGCGCGCTGTAGGGAGGGCGAGGCGGAGCGGCGGGGGCGGGGGTGGGGCATTAACGTGCGCGACCGCGTTGGCAGTGGAAGACCGACGGCGGCGGGCGCGTGGCTCTGGCTCTGGCTCTGGCTCAAGCTCAAGTTCGGGCAGCGAATCTTCCTCCTGCGCAGCAGTCGTAAGGTCCGCAAGGAGGAAATCATCGTCTTCTTCGTCCGCGTCCGCGTCCTGCTCATGTGCGACTTCCAAGTCCGCGTCCGCGTCCGCATCGGTGACGCCCTCGGCATCCGCGTCTGTCACCCCGTCCGCGTCCAGCTCCTCGCCCTCAGCGAGCAAATCGCTCTCCTCCGAGACGTACCCTCCGCCCAAGCCCAAGTGTATCTCCTCGTACGCCTGGCCCGGTTGCTGGCGCTGGTGCGGGCGGGGGGGCTCCTCCAGCTCCGGGTCCACATCCGCATTCACGTACGTCTCGTCGCTCGTGTTCGTATCCCTGTTCACGGGGCTCTCGTCCGCGTCCGCATCCACCTCTCCCTCCGCATCCGCGTCCATCTCCGCATCAATCTCCGCATCCCCGTACCCCGCCTCCCCCAAGTCCAGCGGCGTAGGCTCATCCCCCTCCCCCAGCGGCAGGACGCTCTGCCCGCTCCCGCTCCCCGAGGGCGTCGCGCTGACCTCCAGCCCCGCCTGCCTCTTCAGCCGGTTGGTGGCGCTCCTGTCGTACGTGAGCGCCGTGGCGGACGTCAGGAGCTCGAGTGTGAACGTCTGTGTCGCCGGGTCGTACAGTAGCAAACAGTCGCGCGGTTTGGAAGGCTGTTGCAGGCCGGTGAAGAGGAATCTCTCGCCCTGCGCCGGCATTAGGGTTAGCGGGTGCACTAATGAAGATGGTGGATGTGGGAGGCGTACAGTGGCGCTCTGCCGCTCTGCTTGCACGCGCGCTGAGCCGTCCGCAAGCCGCTCAGCGAGCTCGAACGAGCTTCCCCGGGCGGGGTCGACGCTCTCCGGCTGTCTGCCAACTGTCCCAAATCACCCATCAGCCCACATCCCAAACCTCACAAGCCAAAGAAAGAGCGTACATTGCACAGCGTGAAACTCGCTCGTTGGCTCGTGCCTCCGCTGGCGCTGGTGCCTGCGGGAGTTGGGGTTGTCGACTGAGGAGGAGGAGGGGTCGAGGGAGGCGAATTTGCGCTTTAGGGAAGGGCCGAGGTGGACTGTGTGGGTGCCGGCTGTGGGGAGGTAGAGGGGGGAGAGGGCCATCGGGGGTGGGAGTGGGGGGGGGGGGGGGGGGGGGGGGGGGGGGGGGGGGGGGGGGGGGGGAGGAGGGGGACGTGAGGAACCCGGGACGGAGGAAGGCGGGAGTGCAAGAAGGTAGAATGTAGGAATGCAAGAAGGCAAGAAGGCAGGAGGAGAGGGAGAGGGAAGGAGGAAGAGTGCGGAGTGTGCGGCGAACGTGTGCTGGGATGTGCGAGTGGGCGATGTGCTGACGGGTAGGGCCGGGCTCTGATGAAATGGGTGGGGTGCGCGCGGGTGGGGTCTGAGCGGCGCGGCGGTGTGCCGGGCGACGGGCGGCGGGTGGCCCGTTACTCGTTGCTGGTGCGCTGATGGGCGGATGCACGTAAGCAGCGGAGTGCTCTGCTTGCTTGGTGCGAGTACGAGTTGTGCCTATGTGTACTCTGTATACGAGAAGGAAGGGCGGCGGCAGCGGCCGGAACAGCTTCCGCCCCGCTTGCCGGCGTCTTACTTCTTGCTGGAGAAGCGGGTCTGGAACACACCCAGACACTGAACCCTATTCCCCTGACCTCCTGGACAAGGGGCGGCGGACAAGGGAGGCGCCACACGGGCGGGCGGGCGGTGCACGCAACCGGCCAGCGTATTCCAAGGTTGATGACAAGTTGGACGGGTGACGGCATTTCCACTTCCGCAATAGGACGCGCGTAATGTGCACTGCAAACAGTACTGGGACCACTAATGATGCTTGGTGCTGATGATGGATGGCCCGATACAGCGCCCTTCGGTATGGAATCTCTTGTTGCCACCTTGGATCGGGAGGCGAAGGGGAGATAATCGCCCAGCACACGCCCGGCCGGGTCCGAGGAGGAAGGCCTTCTTTCGGCCCCGGGCGCGGTCAAACAACCCCGGCCTCAGACAAAAGCTTCGCTCAACACAGGGGAGGGACAAAGCCAGAACGCTCGCCTTGACACGACCGTAACTGCACTGCTTAGTAGCAGGCTACCAACCAGAGTAGACAACACAAAGAACGGCAAGAGGCACAGAACGCTACTCCGAGTTCTCCTCCGGGGCAACTTTCTGCTTCTTCTTCTTCTTCTTTCTCTCCGGCTCCACACCCCCCTCCTCAACCATCTCTCTCGCCTTCCTCTTCCTCCTCCTCTCCTCCACGCCCGCCTCCCGTTCCTCCTTAGGCGGCACGTATGCCTCCCTCCTACTCTCCATCTTGCGCACCGCAGCCTCCCCCTGCGCCTTCTCCCTTCTCTGCACATCCCGCTGCTCCTTCTCCCGTTTCTTGAGGAAATACTCGCCAGTCTCGAGCGCGAGGTCCACTTTGGACGGCTGCTGCGCGGGCGGGAAGGGAGTATACACCTTCTTCTTCTGCTTCTTCTTCTTGGGCTGTTCCGGCGCGGCAGGGGCGGTGGATGATTCTGCCTGCGGCTCCTCCTCTTCCTCCTCCTCGGCATGGGCAGGAAGCAACGCCTGCTCCTCCCCACCCCTCGCACGCCTCTTCGCGCTCTTCTCCGCGCTCGTGAGGTTCCTCTTCCTAAACCTCGGCAAGAACCTATCCCAGCTCTCCTCTGCCAGCTTCGGATCCTTAGCGAGTTCCCGGCGGATCATGAGCTCTTTGATCCGATAGATCGGGTGGATGTTGGACATGCAGTCGAGGACGATGCGGCGCACTTCTTTCAGGGCTTTGTACGGGCCCATGACGGATACCGTGTTTCCCTGTACGAGCACGTAGCACCCTGTGAGCAGCTCGATGGCCTGCGGATATACGTGCCCTCAGCACCACCTCCCTCCGGGGTGAAGAGAACGCACCTTGAGCGTGCTCCCCTCTGGGCCAATAATCCTCTGCCTCCGCTTAACGAACCGCTCCTTATTCCTGACAATATTCCCAATCTTGATAATATCGCACGCGACCGCATCGTCCAGTATCTTGACCGCCTGGGCGAGCGCCACCCCGCGCGCGAGAAGCTTGAGCATGTCCCGCGCTTTGAAGATGATGTAGGGGTCGTACGTCTTGCGCGTCGTCCGCACGGACATGCTGCCGTGGATCAGGTCGAGCATGCATGCGATGCCCTGTTTCCCAATCCAATCATGAGCAAGCACTTTGAGACAGACGGAGAAAAGGACGCTTACGTGAGACTCGAGCGACTTGGTCACAGCACCCCAGACCTCGCGCAGGTACTTCTCACGGTACTTGGGGAAGAGCGTCGCGAAGGAGGACTCTTGGAGGAAGGTGCCGCCCTTGTTGTCCGTCGGGTCGAACTTGTCCACTTTCCACTGTTGGAAGCGTAAGCGTCAGAAGGAGTGTCATTCAGGTGCAGCTCATACGCTGCATAGAGAATCAGCATGGATATTCAGAGCAGGTATGAAGGATACGCACTGGTCAATATCATCCGTGTCCCACGCTTTCCTGCGGTTTAGCGTCTCCTTTCCAACAATAAAGTACTCGCTCACGTTTATCCTTTCTAAACCGCTTGTTCTTGTTCACCGTCTCCTGCTGCTCCGTATCGCTCATCGCGAACAGATGGGTATCGAGTAGAATGAAAAAAGCTCAAGTGAGCTGAACAACTGAAAGAGGTTGGTCTACCGACGTCGAGCAGGCGCCCAAAATTCTGTTTCCGCCGGTGGCTGAGCACGGGAAGGGCGTGATTCTCATTCTGGCTTCCGACCGCCGCGAACTTCGTCACAAAGGGAGCCTGAGCACCACACCGCACAGCGACTGGTCTTTTCGCGCCGCACTCCTTCAACAGCTACTTCCAGAGGGCAGCGAGCACAATGTTCGACGAAGAAGCCGCAAACGTCATACTCCCGTACGACGAGCCCACTTCGCCTGTCCCCGTGGAGGCGGACGGTTCCCTGGACGGGGAGAACGGCGCGAGCTTGGGGGACTTGAGGTTGCGCCTCGCCCCGCCGACTAAGGTGTACCGCGTAGAGGACTCCGCGGTCGTGAAGGGGAACTTGGGGAAGGTGCGCGGACCTGACTGAAGGTGGGATGAAGTGCTGATCACTGGACAGTTGAAGGGCGTCAGCCAGGGTATCGAGGTTGAACCGGAGGACGACGACATGGACCTGGGTAAGCGCTCATAGCTTCCATAAAAGGGGTTCAATGTTAAAGTTCCCTAGAACTCGGCTACAGACAGAACGCCCTCCTGCTGCAAGGCGAGCCCATCGCGCACCTGCCTACCGACCAGATCTTCGCCTACGTGACCTCGTACGCGCCTACGCCAATAGGCCTCGAATGGGTGGACGACACGACCTGCGTAGTGCTCTTCAGCTCTTCGACTGTTGCGCGCGGCGCGCGCAGGTTCCTCCTGTTCGACTCTCCGGCGGAGGGCGACCCCTTGCCCGAGCCGCTCGAGCTGCTCCCCGCCAAGCCTGTTCTGGAGGAGGCTTGGCCGCCGAAGGCGCGCGTCCCGGAGGCGGACGACATCCGTGCTGCGCTCCATGGGCAACTCTTTGTCCGCCAGGCAAAGCTCAACGACGTCAAGCAGCGTGATGCGCGGGGCAAGTCGCGATTCTACTCGACGTACGGCACGCAGGCGGGGAAGGAGGGGTATGGGCCGCGGAAGCGCCGACGTGAAGAGGACGATGAAGGGGAGGTCGGGGGCGAGAAACGCCGTGCTCTGGACGAGGAACTGGATGCGTATCTTGCGGACGAGCCGAGCGAAAGGGATCGGCGGAAGAAGGCAGGCTTGGACGAGCAGCTCGACGCGTACCTCGTTGGTGACGAGCCTATGAACGGGCACGGGGAGCGGAACGGCGAACGGCGCGTGCCACGGCCTCGGAGGGAGCGGCGAGATCCGTTGACGAGGGAAGAGCGCGAGGCACGCAAGCAGCAGGCACTCGATTCCCAGCTTGACGCGTACGTTGAGGCGGACGACATTGACACGATGCCTTCGCGGATGCGCTCGGACTGGACGGAAGAGGCGAGGGAGCGCGAGTTCTCGCCGGAGCGGACGGGAGGGTGGGACGGGTTTGGGAGGCGGAGGGAGAACCGGTATGAGGAGGCACCGCCTGTCGCAAGGCCGATGCGTGAGACGGAGCGGTGGAAGAGGAGTGGGGAAGAGGAGGTGCTGGCGGAGGAAGGCGAGAGGCGGCCCAGACGGGGCCGAGGGGGACGAGGTCGGCGAGACGGCAGGAATGGGGACGCCCCGGAAGGTGGTAGGCGGTCCAATGCCCGCCCGAGGAAAAACCAGGACGAGCTGGACGCGGAGCTCGAGGCATACTTGAACAGCAGTAATGCGTAGTCATGTTTTATTATATATTAGTCTGCTGCACTTTTTATTCTATACGCCGCGCCGCTCAACATTTCAATTGCTTCTTTGGGTGCGCTTCTTCCGTGGGAACATGATCGCGTCGTGTCAGCGCCACATCGGGACCCTTCTGCGCCGCGTACATCCTGCTTCCTATCCACCTCAACATTTCGCTACATTATGGCATTGTAAGAAACAAGACCAGGCCCGGAATAGGTAGCTGACCAGACGCTTTAGAGAATCGCTGTATCTCGACCCGGCTATCCGGGATTGGGTGAGTGAATCCCGTTCATGATTCGAAACGCACTAAACCGGCGCGAAGGTCCTATTCCCAATCACCCTCGTGATGGTACGCCATTCTCCTGGGAGCGTAACACCTGATGCTCAAGCTCCGTGAAGATCCTAGTGGGCGTCCTGCGGCACTATGTGACCCAGCTGCTCAACTCTTCTCCTAAACCGCAACCGCGGAAAGCGATCCGAGAACAGTGCGTCCTCCTCGTCCACCTTCACAGCCCACTGAAACCTTTTCAGGCGCGCCGTCGTACGCTCTCAGATCCTGCGTGCGACCGCACCGGAATCGCCCATACCCCCAACATACTACCACTCGATCTCCTCCTCCCTCTCCGGCGCGTTCGCGGCCGGCTCCTTCCTCAAGGACGGCCCGCCGAAGGAGGACGACAAGGAGCGAACTCCGCCGAACCCGCTGAGCGACCCGAGCCAGATGGAGGGCATGATGGACGGGATGAAGAAGCAGATGGTGATGATGGTGCCGCAGATGGTCATCATGGGCTGGATCAACTTTTTCTTCCAGGGCTTTGTCCTCAGTGCGCTGCGTTTCCCGCTGTTTCACTCTGGTGCGGTGCATTGACCGCGAAACAGTCAAGCTCCCGTTCCCGCTCACGCTCGGGTGGAAACCTATGATGCAGCGGGGTATCGAGACGCCGGATATGGACGTCCGCTGGGTCTCCTCCCTCTCCTGGTACTTCCTCAACCTGTTCGGCTTGAACGGGCTGTTCCGGCTCATCCTCGGGTCGGATAATGGTGAGTACCCTCCCGGCCACCGGGTCAGCAGGACTGACAGTACTGTAGCCGCCGCGGACCAGCAGTCGATGGGCGCGTCCCCGTTTGCTGCTGCCTCGGGCGCGACCCCCGGCGCACCGCAGGACTTTGTCAAGCTGTTCGCTGGGGAGCGGGATAACCTCGATCTCTCCGAAGGGTTGTACCATTGGATGGGTGCGGACGTGGAGCGCAGAGTGCTGGAGAGGTGGGGCAAGATCCCCAAGAGGGACGCAGAGGACAGTGTCGCACCCGTTGTCGCTGCTAACAAAAGGAAGACTGCATAAACCGACGCGCGAGCGTGTGTTATTGATACAGCGGTCCTTGTTTCTAATTGGGAAATTGTGGAAATACAGCTGCAGTCCACACGGATTAGACAGACTTCATAGCACCATTGCCCAGCAACTAAGTATCACGATTGCACAGTAGAGCATACATTGAGCACAGGGGAAACACCAGCAGCTAGACCAGCCCATCGTACAGGGATAATGCCTGCGCATACAGTCAGCGTCACCGCCCTTACCGAGCAGCTGTACACCTACTTTGACAATTGTTGGGTCCCTCTTACTGCCCTCCACAAACTCTTCATACGTCAGCTTGGCATCCTTATCCCTGTCCATCCCTTTGAAGATCTTGTCCACCCGCTGCATATATGCGTCAGCACCACGTCGGGTCCACGAGTCAGCGCGCTCACCTTCTCCGGCGTGTCCTCGTCAGGCGGCAGCGGCACCATCTGCCCCGTCATCTTGTATATTGACCGCACGATCTGCAGCATCTCGTCGTAGGTTATGTACCCGTCCCCGTCGATGTCATAGAGTTGGAACGCCCCTGTGTCCGTCGATCAGCATGCCTGTTCCCACTACAGTACGTTCACAGAGCAAGACGCACATTTCAGCTTCTCATCCAGGACGCCTCTGCTCGTGACGCTCAGCGCGCATATAAACTCCTTGAAGTCGATCGAGCCATTCTTATTCTCGTCAAAGACGTTGAATACGTAGTCTGCAAACTGGGTCGGGTCGCCGAACGGGAAGAACTGCTTGTAGATCTTGGAGAAGCCGTCCTTGTCGAGCTGTCCCGAGGGGCAGTCCTTCAGGAAGCCTTTGTACCTGCAAGCAGTTCAGGAGTGGGCATTAGGCCGCTGGGCGGGAGAGGGGAGGCGAACCACTGCTGCAGCTCTTTCTTGTCGACTGCGCATATAATCAGACACGATGTATAATAGCCACAAGCACAACGAACACGCACACTTTGTAGACCGCTGGAGCTCCTGCAGCTGCTCAGGAGAGAGTTTGCTCTGTGATTTACCCATTGCACGGGTGCGTGGGGGTGGTGGTACAGAGGCTGGTTATAAGCGTCTGGGCTCGTGGCGAGCTGGACAAGGGCAAGGGGCCGGATTTACGTTAACCGACAACTCGGGCGCGGCGCTGCTCCACTCGGTATTCCGGTCGGACTCGGAACTGTCGCAGCGGCTGGGCAGGATCCCGCACGGGCGAGGCGAGAGGCGAGAGTGTAGTGCGGGTGTGCGGTCGTCGGTCAGTAGATGCACATCGATAGGGGATTACAGGCGACGTGAGTGTGCAGCGGTATGTTTGGCCCCTCAAGCACCGGGATTGCAGGGTGAGGCTTCGGTCCCCTTGGCGCCAGGTCAGGCCTCGGCGTCCGTCATCCGGCGTCACCGCCACAGCGCCCGCCGCCCTATCGATCGTCCCTGCCAGCGGTGATAACACCCGCTGCTGCGCACGCGGGCCTTGCCGGGGTGCAGAAGTGGGCGTTGTGGACGGGCTAATTCGAGAAACCAGCTGGTTATTTGGGGTTCAAATGGTGTGCGTGGACTAGACTGTGTAATGCCCGGCCAGCACGGACCACTGCGCGCCAGATCCCGCCAAGTCATGCGGTCTCATATCATAAACCTTGGCATGGCCGCCGAAAGCTGTCGTCAGCATCGGAATAATGTAACTCAGGCTGGTGGAGCCCTCCAGCCTCGTTCTGAATTTTCTGAATACAGTACATGTATTTTCGCTTTTTTGCCCCAACCGATCAGCGATCGGGCGGGCGAAAGTGTATGCTGGAAATTCCATCTGGCTGGGCGCACCGCGCACCCGCGCACCGGGCAAGTTTGCGGCAGATTCGGGAGATGTGAGGTAAGTGGGCGATTGCGTCACAGAGTTCAGGTCGGCACCAATCCAATCCAATCGCCTTGCGTCACAGTTTCCTTTGACATTGATATTTGACTGGGATCGGCCGGGTGTGGGCGGCCGAGATGTGGATTTGATGTTGTGCAAAGTGTGGGAACGACGGCGTGGCGAAGGGGAATGGGGCCCGATGGGAGAAGAGAAGGGAGTCTGTGGAAGGGCGGGGGTGAAACCTGAAACCCGTTGCCAGGTGGCCCACCCTGACGACTGCCATGATTCCCTTCCGGACGGCGGGCGGTTCCTGACGCACACCACACAAAAAGACAATAAGCGAAAGAGCACGAGAAGCCTGAGGGTGCAGCAACGCGATCGCCCCCCGGGTTCTTGGCTTACCGGGCTGTTGCGCGAGGAAGAGTGTTCGGCCGGTCGTGTGCGTTGCCCCGATCTAGATAGAGTACAAAATGTTTATGTAGATACGTTCCGTGCGCGCGAAGGAAAGGCAAAAAAGAGCGCCCTACAGGACAAGGGCGGGGACGGGGAGGAGGTACAAAAGAGCCGTCGAGGATTGGCCTTGTTCTTCTATCTCCCTGCCTACCCTTCTACGACAAACCGGCGTTGTGCTCCGAGGTGATCGCCCCTTTTGCGTGTAACTGCGTTGCGTGCCGTGTGGAGCAGAGGAGCAAGCGGTAAGCGGGTAGCAGCGGGTGCCTCGTGCCGCGTCCGCCTCGGGCTGAGGGTCACACCGAGAAACGTGTCGTGATCAGCACAGGGCGAGCGACCTCGGGACAAGGCCAGCGAATCCATCCATTCCACCCCCCGCAACAACAGACGCCATCGCCTATAGCTAGAAGCAGCATATAAGGACCGCGACAACCCAACTTATCTCCTCATTGTCACCCTCACCCTCCCAACGTGCTCAAGACGGCATCCACGAGTCACACGAAGCACACCTTGCTCATCCCAACTCACCGAACCATCGCCCCCTATCCCCACCTCTAATCCCGCCTCAAGAACCTACACATCCAGACAGGACAGGGCATACACAGACCACCCCATCCCCGCGCACGCACGACACCGCCCACCATCACGAGCCCGAGGCCCCGCAATCCACATCCAGCGAGCCCGTGACCCGATCCTGCTGTGCTGTACAGCCCATGTGCATCCCCGCCGACCCAAACGCGCTCGCGACGCAGGCGTGCGTCCTCTGCAGCCGCGTCCGCCAACAGCCCGCCTGCCATCATCTCCGCGCCATCTGTATGCAGCGGCAAAACCACCCCGGACATAACCCCAGTGAGTCGCCCGATCCTTACCCCAGCCACAACCCCCTGACACACCACAGTCTCCTATTTCACAAACGCTGAATATGACATCTTCAACGGGTGCGGATTCTGCAAGGTGCGCCCGCTCATCACACCCCCATTGCATCCAGACTGACCCATGGCTGTAGTTCGCCGCGCTCGCCGGGGGCAAGATCCCCCCAGGCAAGAACCGTGGCTACCCTGGCTGCTGTCGCCCACCAACGGATGTCGACGCCGACCTGATCCCCGACGTCTTTTGGCCTGCCGTCGCCGCCTTCTGGAAGGTGCCCATCCCCGAGAAGGTCCTGCGCCGCATCAGCCCCCGCTCTCTCCAGCAGCTCCAGCTGCGCAAGGAGGACGGCGGGTCGCCGACGACCTCCAAGCTCTCCCTCAAGACCTCCTCGCCGAGCACGCCGGGCGAGCGCAAGCCCAGCCCGCCCACGCCAGGCAGCCGAAACAGCAAGATAACGAGCTCGCCGACGGACACCATCCGCCGTTCCGTCGAGCCTTCCCGGCCTGCTCTTCCCTCCTTCCCGCCCTCCGCCCGCTCCTCCCAGATCCGCCCTTCAGGCTCCAACGGTACCCCAGGCCGGAGCGGCTTCCCCAACCCTCCCCCGCAGGTGACGATCACGATCGACCAGTCTGACGGACTCCCCCCTCCACCACCTCCCAAGCCCGCCCCGCTGCCCATGCACTCACCCACACAGGGCCCGGACGACCTCACAAAATCCTTCGCGCGCTTCAACGTTTCCCGGGCGACACCCTACGACCCCGGAAAACGCAACAGCATTGGCTCCCTCTCCTCTCTCTCCGAGGCGACCGGCTCGGACTTTACCGACTACCTCTCGGACGCCTCTGACCAGCGTATCCAGCGCGAGGCCGAGGAGCGCGTCACGCAAAAGTTCGAGGAGCGCGAGTTCTACCAGGCACGAAATAAGGTTGCCGGCATGGACCTCGAGCCGCCCGACTTCTGGGCAGGGAGGGGGAATGGGAGGTACGCTGCGCCTGTGCCGGTCGCAGGGGGGCGGAGGTCTCGCTGATCCTCGAGGTGCGTGCATTCGCTCCCGTTCAGCGCATATATGCTGATATATGCTACAGATAACAAGAAAGAAACCGAAAGAAAACTAATATGTCTATCTGTCCATGGTCGTCTGCCGGTCTGCCACCACTCTGCTCTACAGTTGATCCAACAAACCCTACAAGTTTACAGTTACCCTACGCACGCGCACTTTTGTGTTAATCCCTAATCCACTCGGCGTCACCCCCCGGCCCCGCAGCACGTAAATATGCCCCATTCCCATTCAGCTCCCTCAATTCCCTCAATTCCCCTCATTCTCAATTCTCATCCTTCTGGCACATCTCGCTCTCATCTTGCGGTCCCTCTGCGTCCTCAGCCATTGTACACTCCTGCATCACCCCCACCCGCGCACGCATCCAACCCACACCCTCGCATCCGCCTCGTCGCCTCGCCGCGCCTCGCTGGCCAACGTCCGGAAACACACAAGGCGCACAAGGCGCAGCAGTATGTAGCTCTCGTACCAGTCTAATGGGATTATCTGTCTATTATGGTTTACATAAAAGCTAGTGAATATGAATGGATATAAGATAGATCCTTTGATCCGGGGATGACCGATGTGGGAACAGCGTTGGAGCGCATGCACCGGATGTGTGGTGAGGCATTGAAAAGCGTTGATGACGCTTGGATGGTCCCTTGCGAGTTGTTGTCGTGTTATCGGGAGATAGGGTTGAACCCGTGGCCAAGCTGACGAGTGACTCTAGCTGCTCCGTAGCCATGAAGTCCACACCCGTGAATTATCGGGAAAAAGGAGGTAAGTTTCGAGGCGTAATAGTGGTCTTCTGTTCCCATAAATGTTGTTGAGTGGAGAGCCTCGCTCCAAGCCGTTGAGGGGTCCGACCCTATCCCGCCTGCTTATGTGACAAACAGGGGAAGCACACACTCTTGCAATTCGATGACTTGTTCGGACTACACCACACCCATCCGTCTGAGGACAGAAGTGAACTTATGTGGCGGTTGGCCTCGACCCGTTGGGGCAAAAGTGTAGGCTTGTTGAGTGCGTCTCTATTCAATACAGTAAGTCACGTGCCTCTCTGAACGGTTGAGAAGCGGTTCAAAAGTGGTTCTTAACCACTTCACGTTTTGGAAAGTTCCGATTCCGGTTCGGTTACGGGTGAAGAGCCCAAGCGAAGAGAACGGCCAGTTGGTCGGACGCCGTGGTTCGATTCAATAGATTTTAACCGATGCTACCCCTTTTCCCCCTCATTAACCCCCGAGCAACCGCAAGCAGCTACACAGGGGCACCAGCTCAGATGTATCCAAAAAGCGACAGTGGTTGTTGTGGGAACTCTCCGCAGGAGACTGCCAGCGGAAAGTCAGAATGGGGAGGACCGAGAAAACATTTCATATCAGCTATTCATGCTATAGATGATCAGAACGCTGGGGTACGGATCGGAAAAGTAAAACACTCACTCGGAGACGCCCTGTAAACATCTTCATACCGAGCGATGCTGAGATTCAGGAACAGCCTTCCGGGCCAAGCCACGGCGGGGAAAGCTGTTCTCTGACGCCTTCCTGTAAAACGTCACCACGTGCTATTCAGGCGGGTTGGAAAGTGAGCACATCATTCGTCTTTACAGGCTTAGACCAAGTGCCAGGGTCGTTCCGTAAATACCTGAGACCTGGCTCATGTATTTGACAGGAACAAGATCCGAATTCTAACATCTTGATCCTGCGGAAGCATGCAGGGTTGTCCAGACCTTCAACGGTGAACGTGACAGCAGAAGTAGGCCGATCCGGAACAGTTCGGAGACCTGTTCGCCTTTTGGCTGAAAGGTAAGGCACGAGTGCACCTGAATGTCGAAGTGTTTGGTGTCAGTGTTCAGAGATGCCGCTCGGCACGCGTGGAGGCGGGGCCCCGCTTATGGATCGCTTGCAAGTTGCCGTGAGGTCAGCAATGGCATGCACTTTCAAGTTTGGCAACTGACCATGCTTAGATGGCAGAGGAAGGCAAATCCATTCCCGACGCAACCCGAGGGTCAGTCCATGGTTTACCGCACACGTCACTTGACATGGTTGACATAGGATCAGGGACGTGGGATCAGGGACGAACATCGTCGTGTCTCGAAAGCCAAAATCTCTGCACAGCCACTTGTCCGATCCCTTGCTTTGTTTGGCGCACCTTCTCTGTCCCTTCGTCAATCCCGGGCCCGGGCCCGGCACAATGCCGCTGCGCAACATTCCAATGGTGCGACGATTGGTAAACCGCTTCTTGCGTTTCATATATGGCAGCTTTAACGGCAGGTCTGGTCTGCTGGGGCTCAGCTGACTCCCGGTTTGCCCCGCCAGTTAGCCTGGCCTCGCTGTCCCACTCGTGACGGGCCTCGGCTGATACCATGTTTCTTGTCGGCCGCCCCGGCTCCATTTATGTACCCAAGTCAATATTCCGGTCTCACAACAGACATATTTGGATCCGTCCTAATGTTTGTTTCTTTCGCCTTGGCATGTTGGAGGTCCAAGTCGATTCGGGCTAATAAGCGCACTTGTTCGGCCATGAACCTCACCCGCCGGCTGGTCGAATCTGCCAACAATGAGGTTCATTATCGTGCTTACTGCTTCTCTCGGGATCCTTGCGAGGACTGCTCTCGGTCAGAGTGCTCCTATGCTTAATCTCAGCTATGCTAAGTACCAAGGCTTTTATAACGCGTCCTCCGAGTGCGTGGAGTCGTCTCTCTTGCTACCTTGTGCTGACCGTGTGCTCAGTGTCAACAACTGGTATGGGATCCACTATGCCCAAGCACCTGTCGGTGCGCTGCGTTGGATGCCCCCTGTGGATATTGAGAAAAGCAACAACTTCTCCAGCATGGGCGCGATCAATGCGACGGCGTTCGGGTGTGCACGCGCACTTTTCCATTCACTCTCGCCACTAATCTTTGCAGTCCCACATGTATTCAGGGCACACCCTTCTGGTCAGCGGCGAACGCCAGTGCTATTGTTTACCCGCCCACTGGGGCCGAAGATTGTTTGCTTTTGAACATTCAAGCGCCAGCGCATCCTAAGTCGAGCAGTCTCCCGATCCTCCTGCAGATCCACGGCGGAGGTACAAGGATCCTTTAAGCCAAGCATGCACGGGCATACTCATTTTGCAACCAGGCTACACCGAAGGCAACGCGGACACCTCGCCTGCCGACGGTCTCCTCCAGCAGTCCAACGGTTCCTTCGTCTACGTGACCGTTCAATATCGGCTCGGAGTTTACGGGTTCCTTTCGAGCTGGGAGGTCCGGCAGAATGGAGTCGCCAATGCTGGTCTGTCCCATCCCCGTGCTCCTGTCTCTATTGATCTCATGCATCGTGGTATAGGCTTACTCGATCAGCGTGCCGCTATCCTATGGGCTCAGCGGAATGCGGCAGCTTTCGGCGGTGACCCCAGCAAGATTACGATTATTGGCGGCAGTGCCGGTGGCGGTAGTGTCATGTCTCAGGTTCGTGTTCCGGTCTCGTGACCAATTGCCGAAGCTGACAACACATCCGTTCGTCAGATGATCCTTTATGGTTCGCATTGCTCTCTCACAACGCACTAACGGAATTGACATTTCCTTGGCGTTTTCAGGAGGCGATGCCAGTCCGCCTTTCCGTGGTGTCATCTCACGTGAGTTTCGTCAGTTGGGCTCATTGCTTCCGTTTCTCATTTCAAGGTAGAGTATCCCTGGTGGCAACCTTTCAAGAACGACAGCACCCTCGAAACGCAGTATCGCTTCTTGCTGCAGGAGACTGGATGTGACGGTCTGACTTGCCTCCGTGGCGTCGATAACGTCACTTTGGCCAACGCGTCACAGAAGGTTTATGTCGATGCATACAACGCTGGGCAATACGGCTATGGTGAGGCCTACCTTGGGCATTTATTGCCACTTCTCACCACGCCTCAGGCGACTTCTACTTCGGTCCTGCAGTGGATGGCGAGATCATTCGTGACCTTCCATCGAACGAGTTTAAAAATGGCCATTTCACCAAGGTTGCGCTGCTTGTCGATCGCGACGGCTACGAGGGTGTGCTCTTCTCCAACAGGAGCATGAACGGCACCGACCAGGAAGTCACCGACCTGCAACACCTCTTCCCCTATGCGAAACAGTCTTTCATCAATCGTCTGTATGAGCTGTATCCAGTCGATGCCTACAATTCGACCTTCTACCACAGGTCTCAGTGGTATGGGGATTTCATGTCAGTTGGTGCTTTTGTTTGTACTTGCGACGTGCTGATGTCTCATTTAGTATTGAATGCCCATCCGCGTACATGGCAGCTGCTGTCGCCGACCAGGGGCTTCCTTCGTACAAGCTAATTTTCTATGCTGGCTCGGAGCTTCACGGTGCCACGAGTCCCTACCTCTATGCCGAAAACAACAATGGTATGTTAGAACATTCTCAAAGCTGTCACAATGTCTTAACCATCGTTGCAGGCACACAGGGAGCGAACAACACCATAGGTGCTTACATGAAGGATTGGTTCGTTTGCACACGTCTGCCCAACGACGGACTCTAATCTGACCCTTTGCACAGGTTCATTTCGTTCACCACGCACCTGGACCCCAATGCAGTTAACTACTCCGGCATGCAAAAGCCCTTCTGGCCGACGTACTACAACGGTTCAGGACCTCAGGCCATGAACGTCAATTATACTCAAATTGGCGTGGTTAAGGACTTTGATGACAGTCCCCAGTGCGACTTCTTCCACGGGCAGAGCTACGTCGTCCGCAATTAACTAGGCTGGTTTGGTACCGAGTTTAAGACTACTGTTTATGGTAGTTCGTTATCGATGGTAGTCTTTGTTGTGAAAAGTGAAAATGAAAAAAACCGTGCTTCCGAAACCCTGGGGTACCGGGTCTGAGGAATCCGCGCGTCAACGGGCACCGCCGCATCAGGGACACGCGTGCCGCGACATCATCGTCTGGCCCGAGCCGTACAGCGACTCACACAGAGCGTGGCATCCGCAACTTGAACTTGAACCGACAGCAATGAAGACTCTTTAAACCCTTCCCTTATACAAATACTCGACTGACATCTTGACTATGTATTATTGGCTTTCTTGATGGCGACAATGGAAGAACGAAGTCAGGAGGAACTGGACGCAGGAACAGCACCCGCTGTTCCACTCGACACACTGGACGTGGTCGAACTTCAGGCATTCAATGATAGAAAGGCCTGGATCATCGAGAAGACCAAGGTACATTTCTCGCCGTTAATGGATGGGCATGGTAGCTAACGAACATTTGCCAGTATTTGGAGAGCTTGACGCCTTTAGAGCCCTTGCGAACCGAAAGCGACGTCTATGTCGATCGCACCACGGGTTTGCCCACGTTGGACGAGATACGATCATGGGTCCGAGAACTGAGAGCGTTGGAAAAAGAAACGGATCAGTTTGACAAGGTGGATCTCAAGAGGTTGAGACGAACGGCTAGAGGTATGCACATCTGCACTCTGCGTCCAGCTCGGTTTCATTGACATTTGCCCAAGCGGCCGCCAATCGGCATCTTACACCAGAGGATACCGATCTGGTCGATCTGACACTATCGACTCTCCTGGCGCTTGATCATCTCTTGGAAGCAATCCAGGCACGGTCGGAACAGCTGGATCTGTTCGGCCACCGTGTGCGATGGGAAGACCAGCGCACCGAATGCGAGCAGGAGCGCTTGACACTATTGTCCGATTTGAACACTTTCATTTCTGGTCCTGCACGTTGGTCTCCTACCGCCTACGAGGAAGCGTCTGCGTCGGGCACCTTCGTTCTTCCAGATCAGGTCGCGTCCATGCCTGCCGCTGTTCAAGCTCGAGCAGGAACACCAGCCTTCTCACAGTCATCATCCTCTCGGTCAACACCGACGATGGCATTTCCAACGAGTCGAAGCCAACGGTTCCATCTGGGCCAAAGTTTGGCTGCCGATGCATCACGGCTATATATGCGAGCAACCAATTTGCGCGAGGGAAGGGTTGAGGTCGCTGGGAAACTTCTGGATCGGGTCATATCCCTCAAGAAGGTCCCCGACCAGTTCTTGGACGAGCAAGATCGGCTGGAGAATGATACAGAGTACCTGAGACGGTCCTTGGGAGAGTTCAGCTTGGCTTTGGCTGAGCAATGGATCGTGTTAGTCCCCGTCGTCATCTTCTTGTCTCTGACTAAACCTTTCTTCAGGGCAGATAGGGTTTACAGCGACTGCGTCAAACATCAAAGCGAGGCCCACGCTCTCATGGCTGATTTGGGCAAGGCGGCCATGAAACCCCCAAACCAGCGGTTGCATGCCTCATTGGCTTATCGTATCTCAACCCTTGAATCTCGACTATCCACAGCAGCCTACGATGTGCTCATCTTCCGCTACATTCCCCAACCGACACACCCGTCGTATCCCGAGCAAGAGCACTTCAACGAACAAATCGCACAGAAATTGTCCGAGGAGCTGGAGACAGCCCGAAATCTCGGTCGAATAGCTGGCAATCACGTGAAGGAATATCACAATTCCCTCAAGGTTCTGCACCGGGCGGACAAGATCAAGGAAGAAATGGGCGCACGCCAATCTCAACTATCAGAATTGGTCGTGAGACTGGCCCGTGGTAACGATGCTCTTGGCGATGCTGGTGCGGCCCCAGACCTGTCCACGGAAGCATGTTTAGAGCCTGGTCGACATAGTGCATATATGGCGGCATTGCCAGCATTGCTTGACCAGGTCGATGAGGCTGGACGATCTGCCGACCGACTTGTTCGTACAGCCCGCGCACACCTTCCGGCATTGAAGGCTATATCCCTGAACCCCGGTTACTTGGAGAACTGTATCCAGGCCATCAATTCGCTCGATGCTGAAAGAAACTCGCTTGCCGGCGCCAAGGCCTCGGCTTCTTCCCTCTGCGCACGCTTCACGACGACTTGTCAAGTGTGGAGCGAGACACAAGGTCTTCAACAATCATGTCATAAACATCAAGCTGACATTCAAAACGGGCTCGAGTGCGATCGATGGAGACCGGAATCACCTGTATCATCAGGAAGTGGTCCGCCAACACCCAATACGCCTTCCAACAGATCCTTCATGGATTCCTCTTCGCCTTCCGAGGTCATGGCACAGCTTGACACATTTGCCAAGTATTTCAAGCAAGCCGTGGAAACGCTTCTAAAGGAGGTGATCCCCAGGGTTGGGCCCGCTCTACAAGCACATTTCAATGGCGCCTCGGAGAGGTTGGAGGTGGACATTTCCAATCTTCGACAGCTGGCAAAACTATGGCAGCGTGTCCGCGCTCAAGCAACGGCAATGAAGGGCACCATGGACGAGGCCTATGCGCTGGAAAACAGGCTTTCGTCCATTTTACTGGAGGCCGACGTTATCTGGCAGCCCATTCCTGGCTCCTCCTCTATCCCCGAACTGGCGAGCTCTATACAGTCTCTTCGTCATCGCCACTCCGAGGTGCGCCAGGAGATCGCAGCTTTCTCTGGTGGTCTCGTGTCTCGCATTCCTTTCGTCACCAGTCATATTCGAGCAGCATCTTCGACATACAAGGTGCGGAGCCCGAAACCATCAGCGATTTTGCCGATGCCACAAACCCCGCCCGAAGCGTTCGTTGACTCTTCCTTGACGATCCCATTTGATCCCACCGCTCTCGACGAAGCCATTCGCTCGCAGGTCAATGTGCGCTCCGCCCGTCTGAACGGAGCTCTGTACAACGTGGATAGGCGATTACGTCTTCTCGAGGGTGCGGAACGAGTGCGGAGCTTTGATGAATGCCTCGCCCAGGCCGTCAGGTCTGTGGAAGACGTGTACCAGTCACTAGATGCTCGATCCGCAGCGATCAGGGTTCTAGCTTCTCAAGAGGCAGCCGAGTCTATCGCAGACGTTCAGCTTGCGCTGGAAGCACTGGACAGCGAAACCACACAATTACTGAGCTTTGCCTCCAGCATGGATCATATGCTTCAGAACATAATAACGCTGCCTCAGCAAGCATATGAAAATATTCGTCGCGACATCCTTGACCAAGACACCGAAGAACTTGGGGCGTTGCTTGACTCTCGTCAGAGTCATTTGAGGGGATTGGAAACTCGCGAGGATCAGTTACGGGAAGACACCGCGAAAGCCCTGCGACGACTGCACGATATCTCCTCTGCGCTGGCAAAGAGGCTGTCTACCCTGGAACGCGAGAAGGCCGAACGTGACGCTGTGCTGCGCAGACAGCAGCTCGAAGCAGAGGAACAGGCAAGGAAACGGCGCGAGGAAGAAATGCGCGTCGTGGAACCAAACCTCACAGGCGCCAATTCCAGCTCGGAACAAGATATCATTTCTATCAACCCTGCGAACTCAGTCGTTCTCACGCTGAGGGAAACCGATCTGATAGTTGTGGTGCCTGATATTGTTTCGCCAAACAATGCTCCGATCCCGCAGGAGGCGTCTGAACATGCCGAGGGACCTGACACGCCTCCCCAGAAACGTATCCTTAGCGGTACCGATGCACAGGATGGCGGCGTTCGCTTATCTTCGCAGCCTTCCACTCCGGCCATCCTGGTACCAAGTGTAATTGTCACCGACTACCCTCAATCAGAAGTCATTGCCCACTGGAACGAGCTGAAATCACCTGCTCCGTCCTTAGCTGGGTCCCAGCGGAACGCTGCTGTCCCTTCGAAACCTGTGCCGTCCGCAACCATGACCGCTTCCCCCCCTTCTTCAACCCTTGCGACCTCCGTTGCAGAGAACTCCGTTGGAGCGGAGGGCGCTCCAGACTTCGATGTTTCTCAGGATGATGAGGGTAAGCAACACCAGCTAAACACCACTATTCATACTAATTTGCCCTAGATGTATTTGGCAGCTTTGTTTCCATCGCGTCCCGAAAGAGCGAACAGGCGATTCCGCCATTGCAGGCACTTACCGAGCTGAGAGCTGCTCTTCTGGCCTTGAAGATCGAAGACCTCGCGCAATCGTCGTCGCCCGAGACGCAGTTTGGTATCCTACCAACTCAGTCCATCGTGCAGCTGCTGAACACGCAAGTTACGGGCCTGCTGGTGCAAGTACAGCAAGTTGAGATTGCGGAGTCTGACGCTCGCTGCGTGTGTAGCCGAGACGCTCTTCAACAGGAGCTCAATTCAGCTCTCGATCTTTTCCCTCGCCTACATTCCCTCGCTACCTTCGCCGGTAAAGTTGACGAATGCGACGCTGGCATCAATGAGATTATCTCTCAAGTGGACGATTACCCGGGCCTTTCTCAGTCTGGTACACGACCCTCAAGCCCGTCTTTCGAGGCAGCGCGCACGCAATTACGCCAGCTTATCGAGCGTGTTTCAGGTGTCGTTGACACTGTGGTGGAGCATGCGGATGGTCTGGCTGACGACTTCCGTGTGCTGAACGAGAGAACCCGCATCGAGCAAACATGGGCGGAGGCGCGGGACGAGGCTAACGATAGGCTTGATCCCTTGTTCGTTCGGACGATTTCAACGCTGTCGCTCTCCTCTCTCAGCAGCAGCACCTCGTCGCGTCATTTGTCAACGCAAGCCTTCAAGAAGTCGTCCTTGTCCAGGCAATCCAGCACATCGATGTTGTCCGGACGGTCCTCGGTGCTTTCCGCCTCCACTTCGGGCAGCCCTTGGACGTCCAGTCCTGGGTTTAAGCCCACAAGTCGTTCTGTTTCCGGCCCCCTGCCTCGCACACCTGCCAGCCGACTTCCAAGGCTCAGCCAATCACCCACGCCGTCGGAAGTTCTGCGGCAGCGAACCGAAAGCGTGACTTCCATGTACTCTCAGCGTCCTCGTCAAAGCCTTGATTCCTTCGCTCCTGTATGGTCGCGCGGGATCTCCGATGCACGCAGACGCAAGAGTTCTATTAGCTCGGAAACTACACCGTCCAGGCCACGTAACATTTCTATGAGCTCTTCGTGGAGCAGAACCCCGCGACAGTCGTTCGGCTCCCCCATGTTACCAGCACGGGAGGCGCCGAAGAAGCGACAGTATGTTGCGAATCCGAAGAATAAGTTAGACGTAGCTGTTGGGAACGTAATCAACCGCCTCCCGGTATGCGACCCACCTATTTGTGTTTCGGCATGATGAGCTGACAGTGTGTATCCCAGGTCAATGTCAGTGTGCGACCACTTCCCGGATGGAGGGACCAAAGCGGCAGATATTACATCGGGGATGGCCATCCTAAACCATATTTCTGCCGCATCTTGCGGTCCCAAACCGTCATGGTCCGGGTTGGAGGTGGCTGGATGGAGTTATCCAAGTGAGGCGCTATCTGCTCACCACCGCCGCAAATGCTAATAACATTCGTAAACAAGGTTCATCAAATCCCACTTTGCGGACCTCTTCCGCATTTTACCTCCGGGTCCGCTTACCCCGCCGATGCAGGCGAAAGAGCCATGGATAAATTCTGCCACCTTGTTGAAGGCGGCCGGCAGCCCGCTGCAGGCGGCGGGTTCACCATTGGCCTCACCATCCGCGCTATCTCCCACATTCAGCGATGCCAAGACACCTTCACCAGCCGCACACGCAGGGGATATGAGCACCTCCAGTGTGTTCTCTTTCACGTCATCCTCTCCTGGCTCGCCCCTAGCATCCATACAATTCCTGCGCAAGGCGGACGATCTCAGGCGTTCGACCCAGTCGCCACCGTTACGAGGGTCCACTTCCAAGCCCGCAAAAGCACAAGGAAAAGCGACACCGAGAACACCGGTTTGGAGGCCATGATTTTCCTTTCTTCATGATTTTCCTTCCTTCTTTTCGCATCTTCCCGACATTCACGGACACAGCATGAACGCTAACGATGTACCAAGACATTCGCATAATATCCGTACCGATGTTATACCTGCATACATTACCACGTAGTTACATCGCCAGAGCACTTGTATCATCCCATAAATATCACACTACATTATCTCTCGGTCCCGAGATTATGAGGTTCTAAAATCATCCCGATACGAAGGCGAAGTGGACCCTAAATCCCTTGCGGCAGAGAGAACCGGTCCTCGGCGGCTGGTGGTGTTCTACACAGGAAGGAACGTGGCGCGCACACCAGCCGCGCGATTTTGACAGTCGCCCAAGCCCCCGAGTCTCGCTCAGCCCTTCTCGCGTTTGTACCACCGACTTTTGCACGCTCTCTACAACTTCGTTCTTAACCACCTTTGCTCCATCCCCGCTCTCTCCTGGATCACCAATTGGACAATGTCTGCCACCACCGCCGCTCCCGCCGCGCCCGTTAACGGCGCGTCCTCCGAAAGGATCATCCTGGGCAAGGATGGAAAGCCTATTGTGACCGTCGGCTTCAAGCGCTTCGGCTTCGACAGCGAGGTCCCCCTCGAGTCCCTCCGCCAGCTCTACTTGCGCCCTCAGTACATCAAGGCGACAGCCGAGGATGGCTCCTCTGCCGACGACGCCGGCGCCAAGGCGATCTACCACCCTAAGGACGGCACCATCTCGTACACCACCCTTTCGCGCTTCCCCCCCGTCAAGTTCCTGCCCCCTTCCGAGAGGAAGCGCATCCTCGTCACTGGCGGCGCAGGTTTCGTCGGCTCCCACCTCGTCGACCGCCTCATGATGCTCGGCCATGAGGTCACCGTCCTCGACAACTTTTTCACTGGCTCCAGGACCACCGTCAACCACTGGGTGGGCCACCCCAACTTCGAGATGGTCAGGCACGACGTTGTCGAGCCTTTCATGATCGAGTGCGACCGTGAGTGTACCTTGGTTTGCGTATATGCGAGCATATAGCTGACCAAAATGCGTGCAGAGATCTACCATCTCGCCTGCCCCGCGTCCCCTCCCCACTACCAGTACAACGCGGTCAAGACCATCAAGACGTCCTTCATGGGCACGCTCAACATGCTGGGTCTTGCCAAGCGTACCAAGGCGCGTTTCTTGATCTCCTCCACCTCTGGTACGGGAAGTTTGCATACTTGACGCGTATTTTCTGACTGCATGTACAGAGGTATATGGTGACCCTGAGGTTCACCCTCAGCCGGAGGACTAGTACGTTTCGCGTCCCCAGTGCTCCAAGCACATGCTGAGACAGTAATCGTAGCTGGGGTCACGTCAACCCCATCGGCATCCGCGCTTGCTACGACGAGGGTAAGCGTGTGGCTGAGACGCTCACGTACGGCTACCACCGCCAGGACAATGTCGACGTCCGCGTTGTCCGTATCTTCAACACCTACGGTAGGTCATACTCGTGATTCAGCCCAGATATATGCTCATTCCAGACAGGCCCTCGCATGAACCCCTACGATGGCCGTGTCGTCTCCAACTTTATCATCCAGGCGCTGAAGGGCGAGGATCTCACCGTCTACGGCGATGGTACCCAGTCCCGCTCCTTCCAATATGTGCACGATCTCATCGACGGGTAAGTGCATATATATGCAGGATACGGATGCATATATTGACCCTTTTCAGCATGATTGCCCTGATGAACTCCAACGAGACTCGCCCTGTCAACATTGGCAACACCGACGAGTTCACCATTGGCGAGTTCGCCGAGGTCGTGGCCGAGGTCGTGGCCAAGGTGCAGAAGGAGGACGGCATCGAGGCGCCCAAGATCAAGATCGTTTACAAGCCTCTCCCGGGTGATGACCCTCAGCGCCGCCGCCCCGATACGACCCGCGCAAAGGAGGTCCTCGACTGGCAGCCCAGGTGGTCCGTCCGCATGGGTGTCGAGGAGATGGTCAGGTACTACAAGGCGAAGATGGCCGAGGGTGACCTGTAAAAGCGCTTTCCCCTCACTGCAACTCCCCGAAAAGGGGCCGCTCCCTGTGCCCGTAATACTGGTTTGTAGATCAAGGCCGGACTATACCACCACTCCCTAGACGCGTTTCCTGTCAGCTTCGTTCTCTGCTCGGAATGATACATCTTGGTGGCGACTCGCCGTTAGCTTACTTTCATACAAACCTATGCTATTCTCTCACGGTTTGCAACGCTGCGCCACGCCGTGAGCGGCCAATTCCCACGGTGTGACCCTTGGCCATGACAAGTTGGTATGTTAGTCAGCAAATAGCATCAGTCCTTATGCTTTCGTCCGTAACTGGTACTGACATTCGTCCTGGTGATTAAGCATAGAGCACGGTCTACTTTTCCGCCGATGGTTTTGAAAAGATATAAAAGATAGCTAGACCTCGACCTAAGGATGCGATCAAGGCACAAAGCCTTCCCGCAATGTCCCCATTGATATCCCTCCCGCAACGGCAACACGGCGGACGGCGAAGCCGGATCGCATTCAACCAACTGGAAGATTACTGAGCACGCAGTGTATTCCAGGCCCAAGGTACGTGTTTCGAGCCATAGCGCACTGCAGTACGGTTCATGCTCGGCCGCTCTCAGCAGACAGACTGCCACTGCCTATCTCAGGCTCTCTTCCCAAGCGTCGACATGGCCAAGGCGGTCCTGTCTCAATTGCAATTGCAATCCGCGACCATCGACCGCTTCGCTCGCCGGCGAGATTACATACGTCGGCATCGGCCCGTGTGGGCAAGGCGCTGCAGGTCCCTGAGATTGCGCTGGTTCGCATGCATGGCCCCTGCTGAGGTGAGCCGAGTGTAATCAATCGCCCATTCGACTGTTTGACGGGTTTGTGAGAAGGGATTGGAAGGAGTGGTGCGGTGGGAAGCTGAAGCTGGGAGGCGCGGGACAGTGGTGCGGGAGAATGACCTGGCAATCTCGCAGGAGGGAGGGTGACGACTCGGAGAGACGCACTGGAGAAGGGTCGAAGATGATGAGGTGAGCGAAGGGGTTGTGCCTCCGTCGCTCATATAAGCAGTCCGGCGCGCTGTTCCGCCCTGCAGCCTGAGAGCCCAATCCCCAATCCGCCCAGCAGCGAGTCATCAGTTCCCCTCCTCCTCGACAACTCCCACCAATGTCCCAGCAGTCCCGACACCCAGACCAGCCAGAGCCCTCCTACTCACTCCCGCCCTACATCCGCGAGGAGATCGCAGACTTCCCCCAGCCGGGGCTGCAGCTCGTGCGTCATTCGCCGGTTACGTAGCCCTCGGCTCGCTGACCCTGGTCTGAGTAGGGAAACGTCGGCCCACTCGATTTCCCCCAGCTCGTATTCGGCGCCGCGACCCTCTCGACGATATACAATACGGAGGGGCTCCTCCAGTCGGATATTCCCGTACGGACAGTTAGGCTGGCATTACGGTGAGCAGCGTCGGCACATCCTCTATGGGCGTTCCTGACCAGAATAGGTATGGCATTCGGGGATTCGACACCTCACCCTACTACGGCGACTCGGAGGTCGTGCTGGGCCAATGCCTGCAGGCACTGACAGGCGAATTCCCACGGTCATCCTACAAGATCGTGCGTACACCCCGTCTGACCTCTTGCGCCCACTCTGACATGAGGCAAAGATCACAAAATGCGGGCGGTACGGCGCGGACGAGTTTGACTACACGCCTGCGACGATCCGCAAGTCTGTGCTTCGCTCGCTCAAGCGGCTGGGAACGGACTACCTCGACGTTCTCCTCTTGCACGACGTGGACTTTGTCGGCTCGCCCATGGCCCCTTTCCCCCTCGAGGGCTTCCACGCAAAGGTGTTCACGGGGGCTGCGGCGGACTGGGGCCTCGTACCGGGCAAGGAGAGCAAGGTGTGGGGAACGGGCGATCGCAGGGTCGTAGAGGCTATAGGCGAGATGCGCAAGCTGAAGGAGGAGGGGCTCGTGCGGGCAATAGGCATTTCCGGTGTGTATAGAATTGCTGGTCTGCGGCTTGCGCTGACAGACATCGCAGGGTACACGCTGCCCACCCTCCTCCGTCTCGCCATCCTCGCCGCCAACACGGCCCCCTTCCAGCCGCTCGACACGCTCCTCTCCTACTCGCACTACACGCTGCAGAACTCGGCCTTCGTCACCTACCTCCCGCACTTTGTGAACCAGGCCAAGCTGCAGCAGGTCTTCTGCGCCTCCCCGCTCTCCATGGGCCTGCTCACCGCCAACCCGCCGCCGTGGCACCCCGCGCCGGGGAAGCTAAAGGAGGTCGCCAAGAACGCCTATGAGCGCGTAAAGGAGTGGCCGGGGGAGCTGCCGAACCTCGCAGTGGGATATACGCTCAAGCGCGAGGGCGAGATCATGGGCTGCGACAAGGGGCTCACGGTGCCGACCGTGATCGGGCTCAGCAACCTGCACGAAGTGCACGAGGCGCTTGCGCTCTGGCGCGAGGTTAACAACCTCACCACGGACGGCGTGCCCCGCAGGTATGCGGAGGGCCTCGTCAAGTCCGTCTTCCAGGAGAACGGGTACCTCGATTGGTCCTGGAACTGCCCGCCCGGGTTCAGGAAGAGCAACAGCTTGCCGCTGTCGCCTGCGTCCAGGACGGCCTAACCCACGCGTGCTTCCTGTAGAGCACCACTGTGTGCGGCCATTGTCCGCATGCTGCCCCGCTCGAGTCTTGTATCACGCTAGTAATCTGCAAGAATTGACGATTTGTTTCATTAAACCCGCGCTGACCCATGCTTAAGGGAAATGACAAAATGCGACTAGACTACATTGTTATCGGAGGGGTGCTGCTGCTGCCAAACCAGCCCGTCTAGCGCGTCTTGATGATCCCAGCCGCGATGAGCTTCTGGATCTTGGCCCGCACGGTGGGGTTCTTCAGGTGGTCCTGCAGAGCCGCTGGGTCTTGCTGCGCCTGCTGCAGGATCGACTGGATGACGGGGTCGGTCATGATGCTCTGCATGTATGTCAGCATGCGCTCGCAACAGCAAAGTTGATAGAATACGCACAGCGACCTCCGGGTCCCTCATCGCCCGCTGCAACGTCTCCTCCTCCGTCTCGCTCGCGCGCTGCGTGTACGTAGCAGCGGCAATCTTCTGCAGCTGGCCCTCGATCTCCTTGGTGTGCTCCTTCTTCTCGTCCAGATCCGCCGCCAGCTGAGCAGCCTCCATCGCCCTCGTGTACTCCTTCATGCCGAACAGGACCATGCTCTTGCGGATGTAGGCACGGACAAACTTGGGGTCGACCTTGATCGCCTCGTCCGCATCCTTGAGCGCTTCCGGCAGAGCGGCGAGCTTGGTGTATGCTGCCGCACGGTTGTTGTACCCGCGCGGGTCAGACGGGTCCCGCTTGATGGCTTCGGAGTACGCCTTGACAGAGTCTACAAAGTTGCCAGCTTTGAAAAAGGTGTTGCCCTCCTCGCGAGCCTTGGCAGCCAGCTCGGGGTTGAGGTACGCCTTCTTGGCCGATTCCTCCTTGTCCTTCTCCGCCTGGCGCAGCTTGGTGAGGATGTCCGCTGTGCGATGCTCGGCCAAGCTCTTCTGGTAGAACTTGACCGCATTGTCCATGTCACCCTTCCGGCTGTAGGCGGTGCCAATACGCCCAAACGCCTTCGCAACCAGCTTGTAGTCTGCGCGGATCTCGCGACCCTCGTCCACGGCCTTTTCGCACGCCTTGATGCAGTCATCGTAGTCGCCCTGCTCGAAATAGGCAGCTGCAAGATTGGTGAGGTAAGTGATGTCCTTGGGCCAGGTCTCCCACGCCTTCGAGAAGTGCGTGATCGCATCGACGAAGTTGCGGGCGCGGTAAGCAGTGCTGCCTTTTGCCTTCTCCTCCTCGGCCTCCTTCTTTGCCTTAGCTTCATCGTCCTCTTCCACCTCCATGGGCTCCGGCTCAGGTTCAGGCTCAGGCGCCTTCTTCGGTGTCGGCTCAGCTGCGGGCTGGGATGCAGAAGGCGGTTCGTACACAGGTGCAGAAGTATCCGGAACGATGCCAGGGGGAAGCTCGTCGCTGCCCTCGGGGCGCTCGAAGGCTTGCATGTCCACACCCATCAGAGCACCCAATACTTGAATCATGCGGGGATCCGACAATGCATCCGCAGGAAGGCTGCGACTAGTCTGCAGCGCTTGGAGCTTCGCCACGAAGTCCCTGTCGGCCAATAATGACGCAGTTTTGGGGTTGGCGGCCAGTTTGGCCAGCATGTTCGGATCGCGGAACATGGAGCCGAGGCCACTCTCAGCAGACGCATCAGCATCAGCAGCTGCGAGAGTATTAGCATGATGCTGTGGGAGTCCGATGATTGCGGTACGCACATTTCGCATGCTCGACCTCTCTCAATCCCTTTGTGAGCGCGGCGCTACCCGGTTCCACTTTCAAGCCGTCGTTGTATGCAGCGATTGCTTCATCATAACGCCTAGCTCCATGCAAAGCAGCACCCTTCCTAGCATAGCCCTTACCCCATGCAGGGTTGAGCTTCACGGTCTGTTGGACATGGCATTAGTACAGTCATGGAAACACGAGCGCCTAAGGAAAGGCGGACCTCCTCGGCATCTTCCAATGCATCTGCCCATTGCCTCTTTCCACATTGGGCAGCACTTCGATTTGACCACAGGACATGGTTCTTTGGGTCAAGGGCAATTGCCTTCGAGAACAGTTCGATCGCCTGATCGTACTGCTTTGCAGCAAAGGCTTTGTTTCCTTGGTCTTTCAGAGCGTTCGCCTGTGGACTGAGTCAGCCTTCTTGTACATTCGTATGCTCCGCCTTACTTACATCGGCCATTTTTGGGATAGTCAGAAATGAGTCGTCAGAATCGTGATGTGGTATAGAGGATGGTGAGGGGTTGGTGCGAGGCTAGTAGCGCTGCCTTGACCTCGCCTCCCATGAACGCCGGAGAACGTTCTCGAAAGTCCCTCAAGGGCATGCGGCGGAGGCAATATCGTGCAAAGTTCATTGACCTCGAGTAAAGCATTGATTGACTTCTTGTTCAAACATTAGTCCCATCTCTCGTCTTCATAATAAGTCTGAGCGGATGCTGCGAGAACTATGCCATTTCCATGCCTTCGTGTTGAAAATGGTTGGATCTTTGTGCGGCATTCCTCTCGCGTCGGAGTTATCTCGGTTTCCGCGTCGGGTAATCTTGCGGTGCAGATAAACTGCGACTCTAACTGGTCGCAGATGTCTACTTTTTCTCCGCGGCGCTCTTTGAAACAGAAAATGTGCCTGTTCTAATTTTTTTTCACCGAAGTCGTCTCCGACGTGAAGAAGCTTGGTTTGAAACAAAATGATGTCACGCCAGGCTGTACGGTCACCGCAATGTGTCGGCGCGTTGGTCGCGTCTCAACCGGCGGATCCTCGACCTTTGCCCAAATGGCAGGCATGAAACCCTGTGGCGACAGTGTCGCAGTGGTCAACCGATGATCGCAAAGTGGCACGTTCTTGCCTTGCGACAAAAGGAGATGTCATTTTAGAGCTGAATGACTTCTGCAACACCACTCATACTTCTCATCGAGCGATGAGAAGTCAGACGATCGTTCGATGCCGTGGGCGGATGAGGATGGGCATGTGAGCATCGGCGCTTGTGCAAAGCAGCGTGATCCATCAATTTCCTTCTAAAATGGTTCACAGGAGAAAGAACCGTTGAGATTCACGCGGTTCAAGTGGGACCGAATACCGTCGATACCGGCTTGACCTCACCGCGCCTCGGACAACCCCTCGGTGAAATGGCACTTGCGGTGCTATCTCCACGACGGTCTACGTTGTGCGGCATAGGACAATCATGCCAAGTCAATTATCTGCGTGGAGATCTGGCCGATACACAGCAGTTTCTGACCTACGTCGCTCAAGCGCTGTGACCCCACTTCGTTGATATTCGCAAGGAGGTGCGTGCGTTGCGACACAGACAATGGCGCAAAGAAAGGGATTCAGATTGGCGCGAAGTTACGAAGAAACCCCCCTGGAAGAGACGTTTCGACACGGACATGGCCATGATGTGATTCCATTATAATGAAGAGACGCGAAGCGATGTCCTGTACATTGACCAGCATAGTTCGAAGAACAGACATCGTGCAAATTTCCGAGAGAACCGTGACAACCAACCACAGCCTGGTTTGTAACTATGGCTAGCCTGACGACGGCTTAGAACACGAAAACAGCCTAGCCACGCTCAGTTGAAGCGATCAGAAATGATAGGATGTTGGACCAAATCCTATTGTCGAAGTGCAAGATGTTACGTACTATCGAAAGATGATACCATCGGCTCCAAGAGTGCAGCACCCTTGATGTTGTGGTGGCAATGCGGTAAATCCGAGCATAATCATGTGATCTCCCAACCAGACATTGAACTTCCCGGATACACCATCGATATTTGGACAACTGAAACATATCCAGGGAGGAACATTTCAGGGGCTCCAACGCTAAGACAGTCGCTGGCATAGATATCTTCAAAGCAGCGATGAGAACCTGCACTCAGCGTCCCGGTGTGGGTCAGTGTGCGTCTAACAATAAGAATAGATCAGCTAATATGCACAGAGCAGCACGATCCACGCTGCACTCCATGGCCACTGGAAGTTTGGGAAGATCAACAGATTATCACGCGTACGAACTACGCAGAAAGACCTACACTCGCAAACATGAACCGTCCACATGCAGTGGCGCACGCCTAGCCTGCCAGCGTAACATGCAACGGACCTAAGGAGTATGGCTAAATCCGTCTATGCAGCGGCGAGATCAAACCTGAGTGATCAATCTCAAGAATCTCGCTGAAGCGTCAAAGCCAGACATATCTTGCGGGGTGACTTCTGCATCGCCCAAGCGTGGGAGCTGCTCTGAATTCCTGTTTCCCGCGGCCTGAAGACTCACACGCCTTATGAGAGTATTGCCCGTTTGCGGAACAACCTATTACGAGCCCCGTCGGGCTTAAGCCTTCAGGGGTACTTCTGTCACTTCGGGATTCTAAGCGAGTGGTATCAGAAACTCACCATGTGCTGCGCGCCGCCCCAGAGGACTCAATGTCCCTGTCGATTCCAGCCTGCCACGGAACCTGTTCGAAACAGCATGCGTACAGCTCCAGTGAAGAAGGACTCGCCGCATGCTTAGGAACGCTGACAACGGCAGAGCAGAAAATGCGTCCAGACAGCAACAGATAAGAAGCGGGGGTGCCATGTCTTCCAGAGTGACGTACCAGTCGATCGCCCTGCGAAGTCGATGAGGCTGTAGCCCAACTTGCCGTCAGAGCAGACTGCATTGCTGGCACCCTTCCTCGTCCAAACTAATGCTTCCAAGCACAAACACGGCAGAGTAAAACGATTATGGAGATACCCGGGAAAGCTTGTTTCTGACCAATTCGGACCACTCCCCTGACGAAGTGCTCCAAGGGGGAAATGCCGGGTATAAGCCTGGCACCAGTTTTGACGTCCATGTGGAGGTATGAAGCCAGTGGAAGGTCAATAGCGCGAGCCAAATTAGGCGCGGAGGCGCGACCAGAGGCCGCCCGATGTCCGGTTTGATGCAAGATAGAGGCGGTAAAGATGCGTCCGTCGCTCGGTTCCTTTGCAACGGTTGTGTGAGAAACACGGCACGGACGTCCGGGTGACATAAGTGGGCTGTTGCACGTTCCCTCGATCTAGATCGATGGCACTGCTGCTGATACGAAGACGCCGGGGGAGTGGCTGGCTTCCTTGGCGGTTGAAAGGACAAATAAAGAAGACGTCCGAAGCAATTTGACTGCGCTTCGGAAGTTCGCTGGAAAGCGCTGCCGAGATCACGTCACCCGGTCCTGGATTTGTGAACACTTGGAGCAGTTGAGTTTGGCTCCACGAATGGTACCAAATAGGAGTGTAGCGACAAAGGCAGGACCGGAGACCCATCGTGACGGCAGGCTACGGCCATCGTACCATCGTTCCAAGCCGTGAGCCCCGGAGAATACGATGTTTGATCCTTCCCGGGGTAGGAAGGGTCGGCGCTCCGGAGGGTTCTCCGAGTGCACCAATAAGAGAACGGCCATTTCCGAGAAAGTCCCCTAAGCTCCGAGAGTGTCAGCCGAGGTGGAGGAGCGACTCCGGGTTCCCCGAATTGTAGAAAAAAAAACGGTAAAGTGTGACGTCGGTGACTCGGGCTCAGGCTCGGGCATGAGGGATTTTGGGAAGGCTGATAGGTTTCCAGACTGGGCTAACCTTTTTCACCGAGCTGAGCATCCGGGCTGTGCCGTAAAAGTGTAAAACGCACGCTCCCCAGGGTGGAGGAAGGGAGAATTAGGCTGTCCAGTGATCGAAGCACATTCCGGCGGTTGCCTCGATCGCAACAAGGGTATTTTGCGTCCGAAGGAGCTGATCAAATTTGAGTCCGGGAGACGGGTGTATTTCAGTGTTGGTCATCGCTGTCTCGAAATAGAGTGGGTTTTGTCCAGGGCGCGAGATCGGGTGGCGAATGCCTGTGCCGTGCCCCCTGCCCACACTGGCCAGGTACCCCTACTGTGCTCTCTTCGTTTATAACCATCACCATCTCTCCGGACAGCTCGTGCTGGTAGTCTCGTTCGCCTCTGATCGGATCACCCTTCTGCCACATCATTCTAGCACCCCTACAAAATCCGCACATTCCACTCGTTCTACTGTCCCAGCATCGCATACTCTCGACGACCACCACCCAGCCCTGGTGATCTAGCCTCTGGCCTCTTCCAGCGCTGCTTCACCACATCAGTGGCCGTTATTGTCAGGACTGCACCGCTCCCAGAACTAGGATATAATGGCCGCCAACATGCTGCATGCCTACTCGGCGGCGAACATTCCCCCTGCACTTCACATCCCTGCTCGCAACACCATCTCCCCTCCCAAGGGAACACCTACTATCGGCACACCCACAAACGGTGTTAGGAAGCACTCCCCTGATACGGAAATGAGCGTGGGACAGAAACCGTCCAAGCGGTCTCGCCGCGCCATCAACTGTGCTCCCTGCCGTGCAAGCAAGCTGAAGTGCGACCGGGCTAGACCTTGCTCCGGCTGCGTCCTCCGGGGCACCACCAATCAATGCTACACCTCGGAAGATGGTGAATCTCGGGCCGAAGAGTGAGGCCTCACTTTCCAAGCACAAACGTGGAGGCTGATGACGCATCATAGTTATCGCAACGACCCTCACAACGGCATTGCCCAGATCCGTCAGGGTCTTGCCGTCATCGAAGCGTACTTTAACCGACACGGTTCACTGCCTCCTGCGAATGTACCCCACACAAACGGTCACCGCGGAGATTCGCCTCCCAGAACCTACGGCATCAAGAGGGATATTGACGGCGAGGCTATTCCTCACAGCGCCAATGGCTCATCAAGTGTCCCCATCGTCAGTGCCGAGATTATGCCGGATCCGGACAAAGGCGGCCTGTACACCGGACCCACAAGTGCCAGTGCCCTCTTCAACTTCAGAGTGCGTTCTTTTGCCTTTCCACCGCAGCTCGTCCTCATATTTCGAGCAGAATACACATAAGCGAGACGTGGACCAAGATCTGTCCATGGAGGAGCAGGGTGCCGCATGCACTCTCGATCCCATGTCTAACCTGGACCTGCTCTCAACCCTCCCTGACGTCAATGTGGCGGATAGGCTGATCACCTTCTTCTTTGAAAACTGCACCTGGGTGCACGCATACATTCACCCAAACTCGTTCCTACCCAGCTGGGAGCGCTTCAAGTCGTCCACATGCACGGACCACATCTTGCTCGCCACCATCTTCATCGTTTTGGCGCTCGCCGTTCTATACATTCCACCGAACGACCCAGTGCTGGCCCAACTGGGCCCGGGGCAGACTCCTGCTCAGATCGCAAACAACTACTACGCCAGCTCTGGCAACGCGTTGAATCGCCATCGCCAAGGCACCGAGAACAGCCCCAGCCTGGAGTTGATCGAGTATATGCTGCTGCGGACGCAATATCTTGTCATCTGCAAGGACGATTGCGAGGAAGTCTGGCACATTCGGGGCGAGGTATTGTCATATGCTACCGCCCTTGGCCTCCACCGCGACCCCGGTCGATGGCGCCTCAATCCGGACACTGTCGAGCGACGCAGATGGGCGTGGTGGAATGTGGTGTCATTGGGCCGCTGGCAAGCCTTCCTCGTTGGGCGTCCCCTGGCGATCGCCAACCATCACTTCGACACGCTTTTGCCGGACGGAACCGACGCGTTCGACCAAGCTCCCCAAAATTCGGGGCCGTACGCCACACATTGCCAATACTTCCGCTTATGCGTCATCCTCGGCGATATCCTGGACAGCGCCCTGAGCGTGAAGAAGGTGGAATACCAGAAGATCATGCAGCACGACCAGGCACTTGAAGCTTGGGCGGAAGGACTTCCTCCCGAGTGTCAAGCTGGCCCAGCCCCCACGACAGCGCTTCTTGCAAGCGCTCGCCCTCAAGACAGACGCCTCGGTATGCAGGCACTTCACCTCAACTCTGCCATGTGGCATATCCAGTTTACGCTCCATCGGCCATATACAATCCCTGTATCTAATGCTCGGGGTGCTTTGCCGCCGACGACTCCGGAGGCTATCCAGTCTCACGAAAAGGCCAATCAAGCTGCCGACATGCTTATCGACTATGTCTGTTCGACATTAGAGCATGTTGAGCTGGAGAGCAAGTCGCAGAATCGCATGGGAATGGTCGCATCGCCTCTTTCTGTTGTTGGCCATCTCGGTTGGGGACCGTATCACCTCTTCCACGCAGCGATGTTCTACTCGTTCCAGCTTATCTGGCAATCATCGGCTCCTTACTCTGAGGCGCGGGAGAAGAAGGCTGAGGTGATGCGTCATGACATCCGTCGAACGATCGTGACGCTGGAGCGACTTGCCCCTACCGTCCGCATTGCCCAAAAGGCACTCAACATCCTTCGTGCCCTTGCTCCTTTATACGAGGAGGTTTGCGTTGACAACTACGAGGGAGAGTGCGAGATGAAGATGAGCGCGCAGCTGGAGTTCGTGCGTCGGTTAGCGTTCCCTTGGCAACATGCGACAAACTCGCCACCACCATCCGTGATGCCTGTGCAGCCAATGGGGCAAGGACATCTTAACGGATCTCCTACGACCATGTTGACTGGCCCTGGTCCCCACAGCAACAGTCCTGGAACGGTTTACACACCCAATGGCATTGACGGGGCCTACGCTGCGGCTGCCGGGCTAATGGGACCGGCACAAGGAGGGCCGCCGATGGCCTACAACATGCAAGGAGATGAGGGCGTATGGAGCACAAGTCTCGCGCTTGACTCCAATCAGTGGGACAGATTCCTGGAGCGGGTTCCGAATGGCAATCAGATCAACGGTGGTGTACCTCAACAAGGGATAAACGGCGCTCCTCCTATGAACGGTGTCATGGTATAACGAAAAGCCAAAAATATGATCTGGGGATGTTGGGTTTGTTTACTTGTGTTATATGCTGTATTTTTTCCGCCTATGATCTCGTTGGTCTCCTGTCACGGCTCGTCTGCTCTCTGTAACAGTAGCATATGTATTTGACGGAAACAGCACAATGTACATCCGTCAATCATATATGAATCGAATGCTATCGCAGTTTTTGCGCTATTAGTCGACTCCGGTTGTCCATTTCTCGTAGCCGCTCTGTCATTAAGGTTTCTACATTCTTCGCCAGCACTTTCGCACTGCCCTCGTCTGATTTCTGAGCAAAATCGATGACTGACTGTATGAGGGAATATGGCAGCCACGTTTCGGTGACAGCGGGCATCAGAGCGAGCTTAGCATTTGACTGTCTATAATATTAATGCAAAGCGTCTTGTGAAATTGGAAATTCGCACCTTCCGAATCATCGTAATCGTGTAGTTTGCGGCATCCTGTACCAGCCCATACCTCAAGAACATGCGAATCAGATGTTCAGGATTGTGCTCCTCGAATAATTTACTGAGCCAGTTGGGTATTCGGTTGTGCCGATTGTAGTTGAGAATCGCTGCGAGAACATCCTTGCGGTATCGGTAGCCCGTACCAGGCAGATCGTACCTGTCCAGAGACTCGCGCAAATATCGCCAAGCCTTCTCCGCCACAGTGCCATCCCAATAGCCCACCCGCTCCGATGCAGATTCCAGCCAGGGTGCCACATCCATGGTACTGAAGCAGGTTCAGCGACTAGACGGAGAAACAAATAGATACAATGCTTACTCCACACCAGAGTAGGATGGAATCGATGCGCATTTACGAGCGAGATCCTTGAACAAGCCACTCATGTCTATTTGCAGACTGGCCGCAGCTCTGAAGGCAGAATCGTACAGTCCAAATTGTGCAAAGGCGGCCACTGCATCTTCCGGTGACAGGGAGACACCTGAGATAAGTCAGCATCATTCATCTTTCGGGAAAGAAGCATTTCACCTGTTGTGCCAAGCTCTTGGAGATATGGCAGAAGTTCCAGTCGAGCCAAGGACAGTGCGTATTCCCGACGGATATCCTCGATTCTTGTCAACTCGCGCTCTTGTGTTCCAGGGGCAAACAGCCTGGCAGGAATGTGATGCGTGACGGATGAGGATTCACTCTACGATGCTTGTCAGTTCGTCTCCGATGATCTGTGAAAGAACTGACAGGATCTCGATCTGCTTTTGTTGATACCACCCACGCATTCCGGGGCTCCACCAGAGACAAACAGTTGATCGCGGCCAGATATGCCTGTGCTTGATTGACCGTTACGCTCTGGTAATCCAACTTTGCATTAGACAATGCCCCTAATCGTCGACCATGGTGGTACATGGCAGCCCCAGCTGAATATCAAAGTCAGCGGAGGCGCCAATGATGCAAAGGAAACACACCTGAACGGTAGTTGCCGCGTTGAACGTGCCAAGAATATAGAATGGAGCTGTAGTCCGGTGGCTGTAACGGGTCTTGATGGCGGGCTTTGAAATCGAGAATGTCCTCCACAGTAGACTGAAGCCCTGCGAAGCTCATACGCACAAGCTTATCCCCTTCGCCAGACGAGCACATAACATCAATCAGTTTCCGAAGTGTGCTGTCTTGCTGATCCCGGTATGGAGTCTCCATCAAGGTAGTATAAGCATCCTCAAAGAGCCCAAGCTCGATTTGCGCAGCAGAAATCTTGTACCAGAGGTGTGCGAGGTCGGTTTTGGAGAGCGCAGTGTCGATGGCCAGCTTCCAATATGGCACGGCAAGTTGCAGGAAGCTACCTTGTTCGAGCCATGATGCAATCTGCTGGTATACGAAGGACCGTGTCGCTTGGAACTCGGGTATTGGAAACACTGCGAGCAAAGCCTGGCGGTCTGATAACGAGGCAGCAGAGTCCTCCTCTATCGTCCTGTCAGCATACATGTTGGCATGGAGATTTGGAAAACTTACCAAAAACGCTGGCGATGCCCTCCAGCAGGTCAGCTGCTTCTTCCCCACGCTTAAGATCCAACAGCGCTCGACCGAGCACGAACGAAACCGCAGGTGATTTTGGATACCAACTTGCAACTTCCGCCACTACAGACAAATGACCCTTTAGACGCAGTTCGTTCAGGAACTTGGCATCGCCAGCTAGAGCTGTGATTTCTCGTCGGCGTTTGAGCAGCCCAGTGGAGTCGATGAAATCGAAGGCTGACGTCCGAATATCCGCGTCGTCCTGCGCTTCAGGCAGTAGGGAATCTATTAGGGAGTAGTCGGTACCCTGCCGCGGGGAGCTGCTGCCGGCCTCCGTAACCACTTGCAGTTTACCGAAGCGAATCTCAAAGTCTTCCTCGAGTCCGGCAGACTCTTCCTTTTTTGGAGGCTTGTCGCCTGGTTGTTGACAGATATGCCAAAGGGTGCTGAGGCTGTGGACGACGACAAGGGTGTCTCCTAGCAGACCTGTCGCATCCTTCATGGATTCTGGTGCTTCCGCCGCAACGAAGCTAAGAAGTGCAATAAGCGCCAACGATGTGTCGTACCGGGACTGGACAATGTTGCAGATGTGCGACGCGACAGATCCATCGAGGGGTTCGTCCCCTTCGTCTGCTTCTGTGTGCCGGCGCCCGGGGAAGACGGATGTCTTTGTCAGACTCCGGAGAACGATCTTGACCGCATTGTCAAAACCGATTAACCCTTGTAAGCTTCTCAGCAGCTCCTTCTTCCTTTTCAACAAGTCCGGCTGTAGCGTCCCTTCGTAGATGCCAATACAGACGTCTTCCGTACTCTGCTCCATCGGAGCACGGATCGTGGCGAGGACTTCATCGACAAAGTCTGCATATGTAGCCGAGGTGACCAAAGAGACCAAAGACTGTGTGAGCTGAAGCAAAGCCTTGTCCGGCCCGTACACCGGCTGATCCTCCATCTCGCCAACAATGCCTCTCCACTCCTGCTGGTGTTGTTGAGAGCGACTGTGGCGGACAATGGCGCGGTGCGCGGAGTAGAGTTTACGATGGTAGAGTTCGCAGATGCGTCGAGTTCAACGTATAATTCTAGACGGAGTAGAACAGAGAGGAATGCGAGGGCGGGGTGCTGGGTAAGGGGAGGCGGACAGAGAGCGTAGGCGTATTCGGTGGCAGCGCGATCACCGCGACGCCCTCAGGGACGTGAATGTTAGCAAGGAAGCAAATATTGTCTATTCCTTAAATGGTAATCACAGCCACTGAATCGGGGTCGGTGACCGTCATCGGCACGGGCCGAGCGTTGGGACGGCTGGAGCACCCCACGAATAATGCGTTTTTGGACTTAAGGGTCAAAATAATGCAATCATCAAGGGGTATACAATGATCGGGTATATGCGTATGATACATGTAATGCAACGGGTGCTAGGACCCGATTTCCCTCAACTCCCCTCTTCCTCACCCTCGAAAACGATGCTCTCGAGCAGCTGCATTATCCTCTGCTGTCGCGTGCGGTCGGTCTCTACCGACGTCCGGAACATGGCGGGCACGTTCAACTTCTCCAACATATCCTGTTGTTGAGTGGCCATGGCGTCCCATGCGGGAAGAACAGTGTTGCGGTGAAACGCTTGAAGTTCTTTTTCCATCGCTTGCTTCAGTTTCTAGCGGGCAATGAGTCCTCACCCGAGATGTGACGAGTGGGTAGGCTTACCGTCTCCTCTTGCAGTAGGCTACCACTGGCCCGTATGAGTGCAGCCCTGACAAATGTTGAGCAGTTTCCCAGAATGGTTTGGAAGGCACGTACTTTGCCCTGGCATTCCTCAGTTTCTCATCATGCTTCCTCACAATCAGAGCTCGTTCACCCCACAGTTTCTGCTCCAAGCGATTCTGGTCCTCTTTCATCTAGAGCTGAAATTAATTTCTTGGTCAATTGCTCGCAGACGTATGACACACCTTCTTGAACGAAGCAACGAACTCTGGATCGCCCGACAGGTCATAGAGTTGAGGCAAAGCTTGCTGCACCGTCAACCTGCGGAAATCGCGCTTCACCGGTGCTGCCTGCGGAGGCTCCTCTTGCTTATTTGACGCAGAGACATCACGTTTTCCTTCTGCATTGGACGAGGGTGGGCCGCTCGGTTGCAACTTGGCGAGGAGAGCCGCGACAGGACTCGGGGCTGAAAGGGCGGTTCCATTTAATAAGCGTTCCGTGATGGACGGACCAGCCTGCGACGACGCAGTTGGTTTCTTCGGCTCCTCCGGCGGTTTCGAGATATCATTGAACGCCTGCGAGTTGCGGAGCTGCGCCAGAAGTGCCTTGACTCCCACCGGATCATTGTCGTGCGTGAAGTCCATGGTGGTTGTCCGCTGCCGCAGCGAACGCGGCCAGCCTATCGCGTGCCGGCGCTTTGAGGGTCATCGCCACCGTCCCAGGGCGCCAAAATTATGCCGACTCAGGCTGGGTCAGCCATACTGGGGTCTGCACCTACTCCACGAGCTCTGCTTGCAAGGCAGCCTGGCAAGAATGGCACCTCCTCGCACTTGTGCATTGTGCCAGACCGCACGACCAATCGTCAGGCGACCCAAGACTGGGCAGCAGGTCTGCAAAGAATGCTTCTTCCATGTCTTCGAGACGGAGGTGCACAACACGATCATGTCTGCGAAGCTCTTCAAGCCGGGGGATCGGGTCGCCATAGGAGCGTCTGGTGGCAAAGGTATGTCCGCGGGCTGCGGAGAGGCGCAGGATACTGACAAGAAAGGTAGACTCGACCGTGCTGGCGCATGTCATGAAGGTCCTTAATGACCGGTACGACTATGGCCTAGAGATGTACCTGCTGTCGATCGACGAAGGCATCACGGGATACCGGGACGATTCGCTTGAGGTATCCCCGTCCTTCCTACCATATCTTATCTGTCTCACGAGCATTACAGTCGGTCAAACGCAATCAGCAAGAATATGGTCTTCCCCTCAAAATTCTCAGCTACGACGAGCTGTATGGCTGGACGATGGATGCCATTGTGGAACAGATCGGGAGGAAGAACAACTGTGCGCTATTTCCCTTTGAAATACCTACCTCCGTAATGACCTTTCCTCAGGCACATTCTGCGGCGTTTTCCGTCGCCAGGCACTCGACCGAGGCGCGGCAGCCCTCAATGTCGACCACATTGTCACAGGTCACAACGCGGACGACATCGCCGAGACCGTTCTCATGAACATCATGCGCGGTGACATCGCCCGTCTGGGCCGATGCACGCTCATTTGCACGCAAGGCGAAGACAGCATCAAGCGCTCAAAGCCATTCAAGTACGCGTACGAGAAAGAGATCGTCATGTACGCGTACTTCAAGAAGCTGGACTACTTCTCGACGGAGTGCATTTATTCACCGGACGCATATAGAGGGCACGCGAGGGTCTTTTTGAAAGACCTGGAGGCAGCTCGACCAAGTGCAATTATTGACATAATACATTCTGGAGAGGCATTCCAGATCGGAGAAGCCGTGGAACTGAAGGCACAACAAACTTGCAAGCGATGCGGCTATATGTCAAGCAACGATCTCTGCAAGGCCTGTACACTGCTGGAAAGCTTGGAAAAGGGCATGGCGAAGCTCGCAACTGGTGATCGTAATAGACGACGGTTGGATGAAGAGCCTGCACCTGAGAACATGCGCACAATACCCATGTTCCATCGGGCGACGCCCGCCGAGCCTGCGGCTGCGCCATGACAGTTGTTGCGAATAACGAGGTATGCAAGCTTCATTAGGGGTATTCCATCTAGTAATCTAACAACGCCTCGCCTAGCAAGTCCATATCAGCGCTAGGCTTTCCCATTGCCGTTCGGCTGCAGGAAGCCGTTCGCCGCCGCATCGCCATCCTCATGCTCGAACTTCTGCACGAGCGAGTCGCAGAGCCGGTCGCACTTGGCTGTCAGGTCCTGCGCCCTCGTCAGATCCCAGTTCTTCATGGGAATACCTTTGGGGTATTCCCGCCCGAGCCAAGTCGTCCGCGCGCCCCACCGCGTTTGCTCGCCTACGGCGGGGAGGACGGAGACGGCGACGAGCGCGAGGTAGATCGCTGCTACTGCCCCTTTGAAAGGGTCAACCACATGCGGCGCTGATCCTAACCAGCGGCACTAGAAGCATATTAGGCGATACACTATGGATGATGCGCAGTAGACGTACGAGGTAGAACGCAAATATCATAGCCTTGTCCAAGAACCACCCCAAGGTCTCCGTGTAAATCGCGCTCGCGCACACACCAGGCTCGGCGACAAGGCTGCGCACATGCCGGGTGTCCTCGCTCTTCGCAAACTCGTGGTCCATGCAGAACGAGATCAGCTCCTGCTGGAACTTTGTAGCTTCGTAAGGCGACTTGTTGTTGAACAGCTGCCAGTCGTCCGCATCAAACTTCCCGACATCAGCTTCCATCGATGTCGTCCAGATGACGCGTGCATCGTGAAATGGGCTTGCCGCTAAGAGTCCAGTTAGGAGTTGGATCTTGTAACAAACCATCAGCGTGGCATCATACGCTTATGTAAATCACTCACCATCATGAAATGACCCAGCACGTTGCTCTGCCACACCAGGCCATAGCCGTCGTCCGTCATTGCACCCAGACCCTGAACCTTGAACCTGGGGTATGTGAGGGCGGTGTATCCCTCCGTGAGGATTTGCCAGGTGCAGAGCAGCCAGTCCACAGCGACAAAGTTCCCGGTGCCGGCATTAAGGAAGAGATGTGTTATGTAGCCGTACCTGAGCATAAAATGATAAGCCCATACGATAGGATGGGAGAATGATAGGGACATACTTTTGCTTCATCGCCTGGCAGAACTTCCACACGTTGTGCATACTTGTAAGATCCAGATCAGCAGGCTCGATGCGTAGTCTCTGCCCAAAGCCATTCGGGTCTCCGCTCTTCTCTAGCAGGTGAAGGCACGTCTCCTTCGCCGCCGCCGCGCGCTTCTTGTTCCTGCAAGCGAGGACAAGCGTGAGGGAGTCGGCGGAGGACACGTCGTCGGTCGAGGTGGGAGTGTCGAAATGAGGCAGCGCCCCTGCCATCTGAAGTATGAGGCGCTTGCAAATACCAAGGCCAACACCACTGTTGACCCTTCAGCGAACATGTGGCTCAGGTCGTTGGAAGGCTCACCTGTTGGCCCCCGTGACGACTACTACCAGTCTTCGTTCCTCTGCCATTTGTGCTACTCCTTCAGGCTCGTCTGTCACGGCGCTCGACGTCTGCAGCAGCACTAAGAAAGTGGCCAAAGAACGCTCGACCGCGTCACGGCTAGACAACGGTGAGCAGAAGGGTTGTAATTGAAGCGACGTGTCTGAGTCCCCACACCGAACAGATCTCTCCCCAACCTGGTCCCTGACCGGCCTTTTCTATTCATTTCTACGCGATTACGTAATTGAAATTTATGTGGTCGCTGCGAGTCGATCTGGACCCTTGACAAGCAGTTTCCGCCGCTGTCCCCGGCTGCACATCACTTGAGCAACGATGCCTCGAGAACAACGGAAACGCGGCAGGCGGCATAAGAAAGATGCTGAGGCCGAGGCTGAAGAACCGGCCCTTCAAGCAGAGGAAGAGCAGCTCGGCGCGCCATCATGGATCGTGCAGTCCGAGGCTGGCCCCTCCCCAGAGCAGGACGCCAACTACCCATTTGGCGTGCTCGATCCGGACGTCAAGGCCTACTTTCGGATGGTGGACGACAAGCTGAAGGGATGGCAGGCGGGATACGACGAGGAGGACGCGGGGCTTGTGGAGGGCGAAGATCCTAATGAAACGAGGAAGATGTTCCTCAATGCGGCTCTGGCAGAGTTGAACGGGAAGGAGCTGCAGCTGGCTACTGACCCGGAATGCTCCGTCATTCTGGAGAGGATGATGTACTCCATGGATGATTTCAGTAGGAGGGTGCTCTTCGATCGACTTTCAGGCTCGTGAGTGCTGTGTTCCTCTGACGACTAGCCTGGTGCTGATATTGCACGCAGATTCACCCAGCTCGCCTGTCATCGCTTCGCCTCGCACGTCTGTCAGACACTGGTCACCCTGTCGGCGGATACGATATCACGAGAATGCCGGGGCGTTATACCCAAGGTTCCCACCGGGGCGGAAGAAGGGGAGCTGCGCACAATGACCGACCTCGTCAAGACCGCTTACGACGAAACAACACCTTCCCTTTCCGCGGTAGTGATGGACCACTTCGGCTCGCACGTCCTCGGCGCCTTCCTCACCCTTCTCTGCGGCGACAAGATCCCGCTCTCCATCTCCGCCGCATCCGGAGGGGTACGTAGCAAGAAGTCTGCCAAGTACCGCGCGAAGCAAGGTCCGATGACGGCGATCATCGACGGCCCCGAGTCCGCCATTTCGGGGAAGAGCGTGCCAGCCGCGTTCCCGACCATGGCAACCGGGTTGGTGAAGCAGATTAGGGAGCACATGGACGCCAATTCCATCCGGTCGCTCGCGTCTCACAAAGCGGCAAATCCGCTTATGCAGCTCATGTTGCAGGTCGAGGCTCGCGCGAATATCGCAGACGAGGCGGGGTCGATCATGGACAGTTTCCTCACTGGGCTGATTAGTGATCTACACAATGACGTCGAGGATGTCCAAGCGTCAGACTACGTCGAGACGATGCTGCGCGACGCTACAGCATCTCATATCCTCGAGGCGATCCTCAACGCAGCCCCGGAGAGGGTGATCGAGAAGCTGTGGGATGTGTACTTCAAGGGCAAATTGGCAAAGCTGTGTGTACACCCAGTAGCGAACTTTGTGGTGGCGAGTGCTGTAAGCCGGCTGAGCAGTGAGCAGTTGGAGGAGATGTGGGAGGAGATGAACGGGAGATGGGCTGGAATCCTCAGTATGCAGAGCGTCCCTCATCCCTTTTGCACTGTCTCATCCTATGTTCAGAGCACAGTCGGACCGGTGCCCTACGCTCTGCTATCGTACACGCCGCTGAGCTGGGTCAGGGCGAAGCTGCTGTAGAGGCTGTCAAATCGGCGTTTGACATAAAGGAGGAGACGGAGAAGAAGGACATCGTCCCCTGCATTCTAACATGCATGCCGTACTCGGTGAGCCCGTCCACACATCTTACACCGCTCGTCTAATGCCTCGATAGACTTTCAAAGAGCAAAACTTGCAGGTTCTCTCAAAGCCGGAGAGCACAGAGAAGCCAGAAACTCATGCACGGTATCGCAAGCAACCTGAAGCCGATCCAATAACCCTGCAAGGCTCTCTACTCCTCCAAGCCATCCTCCGCCTCCCCTCACCATCCAACGAGCTGATCGTAGCCTCCCTGGAATCTCTGACAATCCCCGAGCGGCTCGCGCTCGCCCACCACGCTACCAGTGCACGCGTGATCGACGCGCTCCTGGAGTCTCCTACAGTGCCGCATAAGACTAAACGGGTGTGGATCACCACCTTTGTGGGACATTATCAGGAGCTGGTGGACGACAGGATCGGAAGTCGGGTTGGGGACCTGTGCTGGGCCAAGGCGGATACGTTCCTCAAGGTGAGCAGGCTATCCGCATATCTGTGTGGTCAGCCACTGATTGTCCGTGCAGGAGAAAATCGCAAAGTCTCTTATAAAGTACGAGACCTTCCTGGCTGCCTCCCACTACGGCCGATTCTTCGCACGCAAGCTCAGATTCACGCTGCTGCAGCGCAACCCTGAGGAATGGAAGGCGGCTCAGTCAGCCGTTACAGCGCCAACACTGACGGTGTCGGCTGTCCCTGCTGCAAACAGGCCCACAATAGCAGCCGCTAACCAACCGACCAATATAAACGGTGCCGGCTCAGAGGATACAGTGCCAACGAAGAAACGGAAGGCTCGGGCGACCGAGGCTGACGAGATCGACGCGTTATTCAGCTCTGCACCAAAGCAGAAAAAATCCAAGCCACCGCGGCCAGATGGCCGGGAGATGGAACGCGCAACGGCCAGCAAAGCATTGCCGGTTGAATTGGATGCTAAGGGGGACAAAAGCCTTGCCGGCGTTCTGGACGCGATCAAGGATTCGAGGACGAATGAGAAGGCAGAGTCGAGACCTAAGAAGAAACGAAAGGCATGATCGCATGGACCATCCTCATTCATTGTCGTTGTGGCTTTCTAATACTTTGCATGTTTGTGTACATTACCTCAGCTCATGATTACTTCATGTTTGATCATCGTTCCCCAATCTGCCGTGCTGTTCGTCGGTGACCGGGTGGACGGCAGAAGTTTGCGCCGAAATTGTCCGAAAAGCCGCTCGGCATCCTTTCCTTATCCGCGCGTGTGAACCTCCGCCACTTCGGGCTTGCACGGGGCGTGCGCAAGGGACGCGCAAAGTGGGGGAACGCAGGGTCCTTGTTTCTCCCGCATGTGACCGGAAAGCCCTCCCGGCCCGAAGCGTCCTTATAAAAGACGAATGGGAGCGCTGTTAATGCACATATATCCAGCGTTCACGCGTCCGCCGTCGTTGACCGCATCTATCGCTGTCCCTGGCTTGACATAGACGGCGTGGAAAGATGTTGGGTTATCTGAGGCAGTCGGTCGTCCGACAGGGTGCTCTCCGGGCCGTGGCGACTGGCCGCTCGGCTGGCGCGAGGAATCTGGCAAGGAGGACGTATGCGACGACCAGTAGAGCGGGGCCCAAGGGCATTTGGGCAGAGGTCTTGATCATCGGTGCTGCGGCTGTACGTTCTTGTCCCTCCAACTCTCCACTCTCGCTGAACAGCTTTAGGTTGTCGGGAGCGTCGCACTCTCCCAACGGGTCAACCTCGATGCAAAGCCCAAGGGCAAGTCACAGGCAGCCACGACCACTCCCTCCGGAGCGCGCCTGATCTCATATGAGGAGCTGCAGAAGCACACGACCCGAGAGAGCTGCTGGATCTTGGTCCAGGACCAAATCTACGAGTCCGTATCCCCATGTCGGAACGTCGCTGGCTTGCTGACCTCGCTTCAGCGTGACGAACTTCCTCGACACACATCCCGGCGGTCCGGCGATCATCCTCAAGAACTCCGGGCAGGATGCGACCAAGATTTACCAGTCCATCCACTCTGCCGGCTTCTTCGAGACGCTGCTCAAGCCCGAGCAGCACCTCGGCGTTGTGGATCCGACGACGCTGCCGAAGGTGGAGGCCACGCTGACGGAAGATGAGCTGAGGGTGCAGGAGGCGAGGAAGCACGTTCGCGATATCAACCTGATTATCAACCTGGATGATATTGAGGTGCGTAATTCTGGACTATCACACGGAAGGGCACTGACCGTGGCGAGCAGGAAGTCGCCCACCAAGTGCTGTCCAAGATCGGCTGGAGCTACTACCGCTCCACGGCCGACACCGGCAGCGCGTTCGACAGCAACATCACCGCCTTCTCGCGCTACTGGTTCCGGCCCCGCGTCCTCCGCCCCGTGCGGGAAATCGACACGTCCACCACGATCCTGGGCATCCCGAGCAGCCTGCCCATCTTCGTCTCCCCCGCCGCGATGGCGAAGCTCGGCCACCCGCTGGGTGAAATCAACATCACCCGGGGCGCGTACGCGTGCGGCATCATCCAGGGCATTTCGTCCAACGCGTCGTGCACGGTTGACGAGATTGCGGACGCGAGGCAGGGACAGCAGCCGCTCATCTTCCAGCTGTATGTGAACAAGGATCATAAGATAACGGAGGACACGCTGCGCAAGATCGACCAGCTCGGGTTTAAGGCAATCATGCTGACTGTGGACGCACCGGTGCTTGGGAAGCGTGAATTGGATATGAAGGCGAGGGGTCTGCCTGTGATCGTGAGCTTTGAGATCTTCCGACATTGTGTTGTTTGGCTGAGGAACCCATCAGCGTGGGAACAACAACTCTGGAGGTGAAGGGACGGCCCTTCGCGCAGGTGTCGCCAACTCCCTTGGTGGATACTTCGATGCCAACCTCAACTGGGAGGATCTTGCTTGGATCAGAGTGCGTCCTTCTCAGTCAGGTGCCTTATGACATGCTGAGTCCTGGCTGGCAGAGTATAACCAAACTTCCTATTGTGATCAAGGGTGTGCAATGCGTGGAAGATGTGGAGCTCGCATTACAATACGGCTGTGCGGGCGTTCTGTTGTCCAACCACGGTGGTCGCCAGTTAGACTAGTAGGTCCTGTCATCTTTGTCCTTCTGTCGGCGACTGACCCCTACACCCAGTGCTCCTGCATCCATAGATATCCTGTATGAGCTTCGCCAGCGCAGACCCGATATCCTAGACGAGAAGAAGCTCGAGGTGTACTGTGACGGAGGTTTCCGCCGAGGCACGGACGTGCTCAAGGCGCTCTGCCTTGGCGCAACCGCCGTCGGCCTTGGCAGGCCATTCCTGTTCGCGAACGGCGCGTATGGCGAGGAGGGCGTGATCAAGGTGGCCGAAGGTGGGCCGGTTTCGTCCTTCTGGTGTAGTATCTAAACTGACGTGCCGCGCTTTAGTAATCGGAGAGGAGATCGCCACCAGTATGCGCCTGCTCGGTGTGACCAAGCTCTCCGAACTCAAGCCGGAGATGGTCACTCGGATGGCATGAGCCGATCTGAACGCCGGAACGCTCATCAACCAACACTCTGTTGCATGAAGGTCACAGCGCCTACTGCTTTGGCTGTCGTAATGGAAATTGGGTTATACCTCACGAAGGATGGCGGCGCACAGCTATCATGATTGTGCGGCTGTGGTGCCTCCGGAAGGCCCAGTGAATCCGACGTCGGCGTCTAGATCGCGGACCCCTTGCCCCGAAGTGACTTCCGAGCCGTGTGTGCTGAGAGGATCGGGGCCCGCGAGCGTGGGGCTTCGGATATGAGCCACACGCCTATCGGCTATCTTTCCGCAGATTGAATGGCCAACAGGGCATAAGAAATGTTGAAAATGCCGGACACGCCATACCCGTGTACAGCCATTGTCAGAATATCAGGGGGCGTGACCATGGCGGCCGACGCGTCTCCACCACAAATTACGCGAAGGCACGCAGACCCTCGCTGATGCGGACGACCATCTCATTGCTCGCAGCCTCGCCGCACTTATGAGTCGACCTCGTTCTGTTCGTCGTCGTCTCGACATTTCCGCAGCGTATGAGGAGATGTCCTCAAATACAGGCGCCGTGAGAGAGAACTGGACCTCACCAACCTTCTCTTCTCTATCTCGTTCACTTCGGGCTCGGGCAGCTCTCTCCAACCGTACACTCTCCCACTACCCTCGATTGGGTTCTAGGGCTGCGCCCTCACACCACACACACGCCCTCTTTACGTTCACTCACTACCGCTTCGTTCGATTAACGACTCCACCTAAAACATCATCATGCACTTCATTCGCTCTGGTACTGCTCTCTTGGCCGCCTCCGGGCTCGCTCTGGCTGCGCCATTGTCAAAGGCCAAGCGGATAAACACTGCATCGGATCTGCAAACACTCCGTGCGTATCAATCTAGCACGCTTGCTCTCGGTGGACTAATGATTCGGCAGAGTTCTTGCACATGATGGAAGAGTTCGAGGCAACCTATTACCTCGAAGGTCTTTCCCAGTTCTCTTCGGCCGATTTGGCTGCAGCAGGCTGGGCCATTCCCGACCTCGTCTTAGAGGATCTTCTGTGCGAATTGTCTTGAATCACGTTTGACTTACGACTGACCCTGACGCAGAGTATTCGCGCAAGACCAAGCTGATCACATCCAATTCTGGGCCTCTACCATCGAAGCTCTCGGCGCCACACCTATCAGCACCTGTGCATTCCACTTCCAACCTGTCCTGAGTGATGCCGCGACGTGGCTCCAGTTCGGTCGTGAGATGGAGTATATCGGCATGTCTGCGCTCATGAGCGCTATAGCCGTCCTCGATGATCCTGAGCTGCTCCTGAGCGCCGCCAACTTCGTCACCGTAGAAGCTCGTCACCAGACCATCTATAACATCATCAATGGGGGCAGCTCCGTATCGCAGGCGTACGATGTTGCTCTACCTCCCAACCAGCTGCTTGCCATGGCTGGTCAATTCATCACTGGCTGCGAAATCTTCCCCAGTGCGTTCTCAATGTTCAACTGCGGACCCCGCATCTGACCTCATCCCAGTGAACCTGCCCATGGTTCCTCAGGTCGCCCACCTCTTCGGGGGCATGCCGGCTGGTCTGGCCCTGAACTGGACCTGGGGAAATGCCACCACCCAGACCGTCAACCAGAACGAGTTCTGGTGCCAGTGGACCTCCGGTACCTCCACCTCGGCCGTCGTTCAGCCCATCGCCGAGTGCGCATCGCCGCCCATCAACGGCTACGTCTTTGCGTGGATCACCAACTCATCGACGCCCCTCACGACCGATATTCTCACCCAAAACGTGGGCAACGTTGTGGCTGGCCCGGCCATCGCATTCGTTGACTCGCAGATGGAAATCTTATCTGAGCTTGCCCTACACGGCGCAGCGAACGTATCCGACATTAACACTGTCACACCTGCCCAGGCCGCCTCCATCCTGAACTCTTCTACGGTTTAAACACTTGCAATCCTCCCCCGATTGCATGCTTCTCAAAGTGTAAAAGACAGTGTAGCGTACAGTTGAGCGTGTCGTTTTGTTCCGGGTAGATTCGGCACCTTCACATTGAAGCCAGTGTTTTGTCGTGTTTCCGCATATTTATTATTCCTGGCCATCACTAATGAAAGCGTGCCCGTGGAGAAATCCCTCTGTTGGAACATGAATGCAGCGTAACGCACCCAAGTACATTGCACTGCTCCGTGCTATGGCAGCGTGTGGTGGTATGGCTTCCGCGGGTCGAAGTCCGCTATTCGGCACACCATCTCCGGCTTGAGCTCTGATATCCTTGTCACTCCCAGCAGTCGCATCGTCGTGGCAATCTCTTCCGCCATGACTATAAGCGTGCGTCAGCTCAGCTCAGGGCAATGCGTCGTATCGACCCACTATCGATCAGCTTCACGACACCTGCCTGAGGAGCTCGTGAGCACTTTTCACGGGGAGCAACACTGCCATCACGACGTACCTCCCCATACGCGCCATTGGAGAACCAGAACGGTCTGCCCATGCCCACGGCCGTCGCACCCAGGCAAAGAGCCTTGACGACATCTGTCCCTCGTCTTACACCACTGTCCAGGTATACCTCGATCTTCTTGCCGTCTAAAATGTCCGGTCTGCGCTGGCGCAGCTCATATAAAACGTCAATTGGTGCCCGAGCGCTATGGTCAAGGGTTAGGATTGCAGAGAGGATACTGGGAATGCTCACTAGTCCAACTGTCGCCCGCCGTGGTTCGACAGAAGGACGGCGGTGCAGCCGTGCTCCACAGCAAGCTCGACGTCTTCTACGGTTTGGATCCCCTTCAGTATTATTGGCAGCTTTGTCACGCTCTGCAACCGCGTCAGGATACAGAGCGGCAAGAGGACGGGGTGTGCGTACACGGAGCCAAGCGAGGTCGTCCCATTGCAGGTTGGCGTCAAAGTAGTCACCAAGGGAGTTGGCGATTCCCGCCTGCGTAGCGCTCTTCTTCCCTGCTGCGCTAACAGCTCCCTACTTCCATTCAGTGCCTTCACGCTTGAGCATGCAACTTCGCTCACAGGACTTGGCAGACCTCTGGTCTTCAGATCCATCTCCCTCTTCCCCGGCACCGGCGTATCCACCGTGAGGAACACCGCGCCGAACCCTCTCTCCTCGGCCTCCCTCAGCATCCTCTCGCTCACCTTCCTATCTTTATTCACATAAAGCTGGAAGAACATCACCTGCCCCTTCCCCCTCTCCCTCTCCAGCTCCGCCATACTACGGGAGGAGGAGGAGGCCACCCCCTGTATGATCCCGCCTACGAAGGCGCCGTGCGCGATGCCGACTTCGCCGGAGGGATGGCCCATTCCCGCGTTCGCGGCTGGGGAGACAAAGATGGGCAGCGCGCTGGGGTGTCCGAGGATATGGCAGGACATGTCCAGGGCTGTCACAGGGCGGAGGACGCGAGGGCGGAAGGTGTAGCGCGAAAAGGCGGCGATGTTGTTTCGGTATGCTGCGTTCTCTGTCAAGCACGTACTAGAATCAATGAAATAGGAACACGCACCACTCATCGTATCGGCCCCGGACATACAATATCCCCACGCGATCTTGCTCATCACCTGCCTCGCCACATCCTCCAGATCCTGAACATTGATGCACAAGTCGAGCGGGGGAATCTCCCTCCTCGCCCTCTCCACTCGTCTCTCGTCCTCCGCCAACCCTGCGCTGGGTCCAACCTCGCCTACTGGGAGTGTTGAGGGATCGACGGCGCCCAGGTGCTGGGAGGGCGAGAGGAGGCTATCCACCAGCCCTGGAGGGTGGAACGTGTCGTACACCGCTGTCGCGTCCCTCCCGGCGTTAGCGAGGATGATCTGCACCCCACCCGGGTGCTTGTTGAGGAAGTCGGTCACGCTGTTCGTCTGATCAACCTGCTGCCTAGGAAGAAGACAAGGAGGGAAAGGACGCACTCATAGACCTGCCCGCGGACGAGGATCCAGCAGCTCTCTCGGGTCTTATGTTGCTGCAGCTCTTGGTAGGAGATGAGTGGTATGTCAGGCAGGCGCACTGCCTGCCGGACCGCCGCATCATCTACTTGTGCTTGCCGCCGCAGACGGTTCGACGCGTACACTCCGGCTCCCTACCAACGGGTCAGCTCTTGTACGCGGAGATGGTTTTGTAAAACGCACAGCTGCTAGGGCGATGATCATCAGCTCACTCCATATACCTCCGGAAGGTGAATCAGGGCCTCTGGGCATCAAGTGCTGCTTCGTCAGGTGGTGCAGGCTCCTCGACCGCCCAACCGTGGCTCGCCGGATCGCAGCCCTCGCCCGAACACTCTGCCCCAGAGCGCGCAACATCTCTCAATGCAACTCCTTGGAAACCGGAGCAAGGAAAGGACAGCTAAGCGCAGACAGATGTGCACCGGATGATATTGGTATTCATTGGGTGGACGGACCTTCCCTCGGGCCGGTCATTGTTGCGGTCACATGTAAGGCAGGGATCACGGCATACGGAGGTTGGACGGGCATGATGCTGCGGGAGAGAGTGGGGTGACCGTTCGACAAACATATTCAAGAGTGAGGACACAAAAAGGAAATGATTTCCATTGTAAGCCAGTATAATCATTTTAAGGATTGCGTTGTTGGTCCAGTGCGCCGGCGATGTTATCATTGTCAGCTCTCGTAACCCTAACGGAAGCAGAAAGAAGCACGCGCGCCCATCGGGACCAAAAACAAAAATCGACTTTGAAGGTCGACCCGAGATTTGCACCTCACCGCCCGCCGTACGCACACGAGCGCCCCGTCCTCGCCGTCCTCTTCCTCTTCCTCGACACCTTCAGCTGTGCTCACCGGTGTAAAGTGCCTTCGAACTGCAAGGATGCTCGTTCTATTCGAGACGTCGCTCGGGTTCTGCCTGTTCAAGCTTAACAGCGACGCAAAGCTTGACCAGCCAGACTTGTGGAAGGAATTCGAGTCCCCGGAAAAGGCAAATGCTTTGTGCGTTGCTGCCTTTCCTAGCGACACTTGTACTGGTCTCTGAAACAACATTGTGCTTGAACAGCCTGAGGTTAAAAGCGTTGCACCGGTTTGATTCTACCGCATCCGCCGTTGAGCACATCTCCGCCGCCCAAGAGTCGAAGCTATCCAAAGGTCTCAAGAAGTTCCTCACTGAGGAAGTGGTCAACAAAACCAAGGGCAAAGAGGCGCTCATCGTAGCCGACTCGAAGCTCGCCAGCACAATCTCGAAGAAGCTCGGCATCCAAGTACAGTCGGGCGAGAGCTCGCTCGACCTCGATCGCGGTATCCGCGGGCAGCTCGTCTCCCTCCTCGACGGACTTACGCAGGAGGACCTCCAGTCCTTCTCCCTCGGTGTGGGGCACAGCATGTCCCGCTATAAGCTCAAGTTCTCCCCGGATAAGGTTGATACGATGGTCGTACAGGCTATTGCGCTGCTCGATGAATTAGACAAGGAAATCAACCATTATTCTATGCGGGTCAAGGTGTGTTCTATTTTTCTTGAATCCACTGTCGCATGTATTGATGCGGCCTGCACAGGAATGGTACGGCTGGCATTTCCCCGAGATGGCCAAGATTATCACCGACAACCTGGCGTACGCTAAAGTCGTGCGCACCGTTGGGATGCGCACAAACGCAGCGACCACCTCCCTCGCCGAGATCCTCCCCGAAGACCTCGAGGCGACCCTCCGCGTCGCCGCCGACATCTCGATGGGCACAGAGATCTCGGATAGCGACATTGCGCACATCCACCTCCTGTGCGAGCAGGTGATCAGCATGACCGAGTACCGCGCGCAGCTCTCCGAGTACCTGCGCAACCGTATGAACGCGATCGCGCCGAATCTCACTGCACTCGTCGGCGAGCTCGTCGGCGCGCGCCTCATCAGTCATGCGGGCAGCTTGCTCAGTTTGGCCAAGCAGCCCGCGAGCACGGTCCAGATCCTCGGCGCGGAGAAGGCGTTATTCAGGGCGCTCAAGACGAAGCATGATACGCCAAAATACGGGCTGATCTACCACGTACGTCCTTTGCTGCTCTGCCATGGTTAATCACTCACAGGCGTACACTACAGGCCTCGCTCATCGGCCAAGCGCCTCAAAAGCTAAAAGGCAAGATGGCGCGCATGGTCGCAACCAAGACTGCTCTCTCCGTTCGTGTGGACGCGCTCACCGCGGTGGAGGCGAAGGGCGAGCCCCTCGCTGCCACCATCGGCATCAGCAACCGTGCAAAGCTCGAGTCCCGTCTCCGCGCACTCGAGTACAAGTCGGGCCTCACCTCCGCGCGCTCGGCCGTCGACCCCCAGGCAAGTGCCCGCAAGCAGGCGCGCTTCGAGATGACCGGCAGCGGGGCCACGTACAACACTGCTGCAGACTCGGTCGTACTGCCTACACAGCGGGACCCGCAGGCCCAGGCCCAGCAGGCGGTGAGTGAGGTGGCTTCCGAGCTGGCGGAGGAGGTGGAGCTCAAGAAGCGCGAGAAGAAGGAGCGGAAGGAGAAGAAGCGCAAGGCCAGCGAGGCATTTGAGGGTGCAGCAACCAGCTCGCCGGCAAAGGTCAACGGCAGCGCGAACGGTGACGTGAGCATGGTCAGCGCAGAGGGCGAGACGGAGGAGCAGCGCAGGGAGCGAAAGCGCTTGAAGAAGGAGAAGAAGGAGAAGCGGATGAGTGGTGTGGCTGTCGAGTCGTCACCTGCTCCTGCTGCGCCTGTCGCACCACCGACGACACCAGCGCTCAATGGAGACGGCGAGAAGAAGAAGAAGCGGAGGGCGAGCGAAGCAGATGGTCTTACAGGTGGGGACGAGGAGAGGAAGAAGAAAAAGAAGCGCAAGTCCGAGGCTGTAGCATGAGCATCAGATTGCCGTGCTCTTACTGCTTAGTATGGGCCCATTTTTGCTTCATGTTTGTGCATCTTGTGTTGGTTATCATTGTCAGGCCATAATGTCACTTTAATCTCGATTGACCTCTCACTCTCAATCGCGCGTGTGTAGAAACCAAAGCGTGATATGATATAAAGATCAAAAGAAAATGCATTATCATACAGTGGACATGTCGATATCGCCCTCCTGGGCTGGCCTAGGCTCGCCCCGCGCTACCGACTGAACGAGATGCCTACGAATCTCGGTGCTGATCTGTGGATGAGATTGGATGCGGATGACGTCCAGAAGGGCGTCTTTTTGGTCTTGCGAGAGGTCATTGGCGTATCTGCGGGAACGGTCAGGGTATTGTCAGAAGGAGATGCTCGGAGAGTCCTACCTTTGCACGAACACCAACAAGCTCTGATGCCATAATACCGGCAGCTTGTTCTTCTCAGTCGCATGCGCTCTCGAGTTTGCAAGCGGAATGAAATGGTTCAAGACGAGCGCATCCAGCACTTTGTACGGCAACTCGTATTTCTTGTCCAGCAGCACTCGGATGAACAGCGAGTTGGGACCGGAATAATCCATCACCGAGAGCCTCTGTAATGCACCAGATGCTTCCAAAACAGGGATGCTAACTTTTGACAGGACTGAGCCGATTATTGCGGCTTCACGGAGCGAGCAACCACCCTGAGTACTGTGTTAGCAGGAGGCACACAATGTCTGACACAGCACGTACTTCGCACAAAGGGAATAAGATGCCCTTGAAGAACGCCCTTGGTTTAAAGACGGCCTTCTTCAGGCTCATGTATAGGTGATAGTTCAACTTCTTGGTTTGGCTCTCCCGGATATCCTTCCGGACGAGCTCGAGCAGGATCCCCTCCAGAAAGACGCGCGCCTGGTCCGGCTTCAGGTTCGAGATCAGGATTCTGGTCGCGTAGAATGTTGCCATCGGTGACCAGTCATGTGGACTTGTTAGAGCAAGCAAGCGCGCCCACTCGCGGTGAGACGGGATGATCTTGAACGGCTTTGGCAACGTCGGGTTCTTGGCGCGTAGCAGGATCCCAACCTTCCTGTAGCAGTCGACGATCTTCGGGTCCACACCCGCCGCAGGGTCGGGTATGCTGTCTGGGTCTTGTATGCGGACTTTCTTCGGTGCCTGACCTGCCTCGCCAGCGCCTTCGAGCTTCTCCAAGATGACGTCCGCTAAGGTTTTCCTAGCGCCTGTTTCTGAGGGTAACAGGGCATCCAGAGTGTGCAAGTCCTCCGCATCGATTTGCTGCAGTCACGTGAGAAACAACGCTAACTTGAGGCTGCCCAGTACGCACCAGCTCCTCATATTCCTCACCAAAGTCTGCATCTGACCCATACGCGTCGCTCTCGTCGTCCTCATCATCCCGGGACTCTGCCCACTGAAATTGCCGCTGCGGGGGTGCCGCGCCAAGAGGTGGAAAGTCTTCCTCATCCTCCTCGTCTTCCTCCATTTCCCCCTGCTGCTCTCGCGCTAGATCCAATATTCGACGCGATAACTTGGGGTCAAGTTCGGTCTGTACAACTGTCAGCTCAGGACGTAGCTCAACGAGCAAATAGCGCACCTCGTCCTCATCCTCCTCTCGTCTCCGCTTGGTCCTCTTCCCGGGGGCAGAAACCTTCCCCACTTTCTCCAAGTGCGCATCCTCCCTCAGCTGTATATCCAAGGGATCATGCCTTGGATTGTGTCGTTTGCTTTGAACGCGAGGCATGTTTAGAATGGGTGAAGACGTGTGCCGGTCTTGGACTTACAAGGGTCCTCGATCGACGACTTTTTCGTCCAGTCTTTTTGTTTCCGCTCAATTCTTGACCCTTTCACATGCCGCGGTGATTCGCGTGCTGTTTGTGGTCGCCCAAAGACTCGGCCCGCCCTTCTAGTCATTTCTGTTTCTCAGCAGTCCCATTAATTCCTGCATACGATGTCCTTTGTGAACAACTACAAGTCGATACCAACGTCTGATCGGCCCACATACGGACCAGATCCTTACGATGTCAACTTCGTCTTCCCGGTTCTTCCATCAAGCCTCGAGTCTACGCGGATTAAACTCACGCCTTTCATTCCCAAGTTACATGCTGCGTCGTATCGCGATGCCACCGCTGCACACCAAGATCTCTATGACTTCCTGCCATTCTCCATGCCCACGCTCGACAGCATGCTACTGTTCACCGAAGGCATGCGCTGCAGCCCTGGGAAGATCCTGTTCGCCATCATCGATAAAACTGGACCGGGCGAAACGCCGCCACATTTAGGCGGAAGCTTTGCCGGGATCATCGGACTCAACAACGCCAATATAGACTATTTATCCATCGACATTGGACCCATTGTTGTGTTCCCTGCCTTCCAGCGGACACATGTTGCGAGTCACTCTGTTGGGCTGCTCTTGCAGTATTGCATGGAATTGCCGGACGCCTTGCCCAACCCCGGCCTTGGGCTGAGACGAGTTACATGGCTTGCCAAACCGGACAACCCGCCATCCATCAGGCTGGCGGAGAAGATGGGCTTTGTTCGGGAAGGCGTGCTGCGATGGACTTACGTGACGGAGGCGAAAGGCATGAGGACAAGGGATGGTGACCCAGACCAGAAACCCGGACGAGATTGTTTACTTCTAACGATGACTTGTGAGGATTGGGATACAAGAGGGAAATTCGTTTTTGAACGACAAATGAACCGGTGATCATAATTTGAAAAATGGCGCATGGCTCGAAGGCATGAAAGTTCCGCAGCCATACAACACCCTCAACTCCGAGCGACATTGCTCTGCCCATGGAAGAAGTCGCACTGCGGGCTTGCGTCATAGTCTTGGACGACACCGATTTCCGTGAAGTTGACCTGCATCGAATTGAAGCTGGATCCGTTGTTATATGCAGGCCAGAAAGGCTTCTCCACTCCCGAGTACGAAACTGCATTCGGATCAAGATGTGTGATAAAGGACAGGAACCTACAAAAGGCCACTGTTGAGTTACATCACCCGATAGGGGAAACACACTGACCAGTCTTTCATGTAGATTCCAATCGTGTCATTTGCCATATATGTTCCTAAACGAGACTCGATGAGCCGTTGTAGATAAGCGAGGCACTAACTACAGTACCTTCGTTGTTGGTTGCGTAGAGGTACGGGAACGTTGCGCTGTGAAGCTCAGTTCCAGCGTAGAACATGAGCTTGTACGAGGGTAGACCATAATCAGCGGCAGCGCTCGCCATGTAGTAAGTCGGACATTCAATACTAAGGAAGAAGTCAGAACTGAAATGGACGCAGGAGCGAAGATCATACATGAAGTCTCCAAACCACTGGGCGCGTCTGAAGAAAGTCGAGTTATATGCACTTTGAGGATATAATTCAAACAGACGGTTGATGAAAGACTGCTTTGCATAGGGAAAGATGCTCAGGATATCGGCGACCTGTTCCTCAGTGCTGTTGCCCATGGTTTTGTTCGAGAATGCCACTCCTTTCAAGCTCATGTGAGATATATAGCCGCTTCTCACCTAGAAATGAGGGTTCACCTTCATATCCATCTCGATCAACCAGTAGCGCAACCTTCGTGAAGTGACCGTTCTTGAACTCGTTCGACGGTAAGTCACGAATGATGTCGCCGTCCACAGCCGGCCCAAAATAGAAATCGCCTGGTGGAACACGTGGTAAGAACCACGCAACTATTTTTTACGGACTTGGATACCATATCCGTATCCACCAGGAGCATTGTATGCCTCGTTATACACCATCTGCGTAGCATTGGCCAGCGACTCTATGCTGAGACCTCGCAGGCAGGCGAGGTCGCTGCACGCTGCTGCGTCGAGAAGGAATCTGTACTGCGCCTCCAACGTGGAAGCGTTCTTGAACGGTTGCATCCAAGGGTATTCTATTACTGCCTCAGGAAAAACTCCCCATACGGTTTGATGCTCACCTGCTATGACTGCTCGGAAAGGCGGATTGGAAACGCCGCCTGAAATGCGAACAAAGCATTGTCAACTCGAGGAATGGACTGCCAGAAAGAAAGTAGACTTGCCCCACATGATCATCTGACTGACCACGGATCCACCGCCCGCGCTTCCACCAGTGATCGTAATCTTGTTTGGATCCCCTCCAAACGCTCTTGCGTTCCTTTGTGTCCACTGAATGGCCGCACGCTGATCCAGAAGGCCGACATTGGCGACTCCGTTCTGCTTGATCTCGGAACTGGAAAGGAACCCGTAAATTCCAAGCCGGTATTGAATGCTGACGTATACGATAGAACCGTTGGACTGTTTGATGAGGAAGTCTGCAGGATTGGCATCGGCGTTGTTCTTGATATAGCCACCGCCGTGAATTTGCAACAGTATCGGCAGGTTGTCCGATTGAGGGTGCGCAGGCACTTGGATGTTCAGTAGTAAACAATCCTCCGTTCCTACAGGCGGGAAGGACTCAGGTCCGTAGAAAGGAGTTATTCCCCACACGCATTGATTGCTGCAAAAACAGATCAGAAAATTTCCGCACCTGAGGCTCAACGGTAAGGGGCCATACCCGAAGTCTGTCGCGTTGATCGTACGCAAACTCGAGTAATTGTTATTGAGCTCTATGTCTACAGGGGGGAGCCAGCGACCACCTGGTCTTGCGTAGTAGATACCGTTGAAGGTATTAACACTACAAACCCCGCCGCGAGTGATGAGTGAGCATTGCGGATAAGTCTAGCCGGCCGACGTACTCAGAAGACGCGTTATAGTAGCCTTGGTATTTGGTATAGCCAAGGTCCAAAATCGGGTCAGAAGAATTAGCAGACAAAACAAAGGTTGCAGCAAAGGAAAGGAGAATCAGAACGATCTGCATGGCCGGGTCGGTTGCAGACATGTCTACGACCCCCCAAGCTCAGGACGAAACTGCCTTATAGGAACAACCAGCCATCTTCCCTAAGATCCGTAGCTGGCTCCTTCTCCCATTGGAAACGTGTACCATCGCCATTGAGGATCCAATTGGCCGATGATTCTCATCCTCGACTTGTCCCTGAATGGACAGCGGCAGACTGACATCGGCCCGGGGATAGCGCCTCCCGGTGCCTGCTGGTTAATAAATTTATCAGTTGCGGGCTGGTTCGGGAGCACGATTGAATGGGCGGGCATCATGAGAATAGTACTGTAGCACCGAACTTCGATAAATGGAGTGACGCGACTGCACCATGATCAGGTGAAGGTTTGGGAGAACTAGGCAACGTGAAGAGCTTTGCTGCAGTATGTGAAACGGTGGGAGAACGAATCCGGTTCCGAATGCTTCTTCGCGAGCCCTGGTCCTCACCTCCATTTGGCGACGTCCAGTAGATCCGATTCCATACTTTAACCGTACTATCCTTGCCTAATGTCACGGGGCATAATAAATGAACTAGAAGGTGCGGGACCCTGGCAGAGACCCGATTTCCTTTCACAAAAGAAGAGGAGGAACGAATGGGCGACCTCCACTGGGACGACTACTGCTTTCAGGCGTACGTAGTCGATTGCGGACGACGTGGCTATGTCCGTGGAAAAAATCGGACTTTAGGCTCACGCCGAAGTCGTGCGCCACGCCAATTTAGGTGCAATTGGTGTTCATGGCCGGGAACGGGCCACTGCGTCGGAACCCGGCGCGACAGCGGTCTGAAGCGGAAGTGCTCACGTGATGGGCCAGAGACGCACAACGTTAGGAACGCAGCACAAGCCCTAAGGGCTGGCCCAATGGAATGGTGTGAGTACATATTTGATCGAGGGTATCGGGATATGAGGATATCAGACATTTGATCCGTGGGTTATTCTCCGTACATGTACTGTTGTCGCGCGGAAAGGTCAGGCCGGCCTGTATTGGAAAGCAGACGGAGCTTACCTCAACTTCGTCGACACCTTTGCCACCCTCTTGCGCAGCGAAGGGTGCCTCGCTGCCCTTCTTAATGGGACCCAGCTCAGGCTCATCCTCCTCGATATCAATGGCGCTTCCGTCATCCAGGCCGAAGGGTAAAACAGGACGGAGAGATGTGCCACCGGAGCTTGAACGGCGAGGGTGTGTACCAGGCGATTTCGGTAGCGCAGAGAGGGTTTTCGGACTGAGATGCTATAGACGTCTTCAGATCCCGCAAAACACATGCACGAGTTGAGCGCTTACCTCCCATTGATTCACGTTCTCGTCAGCCAGTATTATCTGAGATGAATCTGCAGCATTCGTTCGGGCGTCATCACCCAGTTCACCAATCGAGACAATGCTTTCGCTGTCACTGATTCCGTCTGCTACATCCAAGCCCCCGGTTGACAATTGCTGCCAAGCAGAAGCGGCTTTCGTTGGCGGGCGTTCGTCATGCGGTGACGAAACAGGGGACCGGTTCAGGGGCGAGCCCCATCCATCTTGATATCCATCGTCGGACAAGTCTGACAGGTAATCCTCGTACTCCTCCTCGAATGCGGTGTCTTCAGGGATGTAGGGCAAGAATATAGATGGATCTGAAGCACGGGAACGCATCGGCGGGAACACGTCCGCATCGGTTGATGGCCCAGTCCGTGAGAGGTTTGTGAGCTCCGGACCTGCAGAGAGCCCGTCTATCGTAGGCACACCAGTTTGACTCATCGAGCGACGATGAGGCGGCGCCAAGGCCGGCGCTGTCTGGGGCTGGCCTGAGACATATCGCTTGGTATTGTCTACATATCCGTCAGAACGAGAGTAATCCGCCGATTGGCAAAACGCACAAAACTTAACAAGGGATCGTAAGGCTTGCTCTTGCGCCTTTAGGGGGCAAATGAGAAGAGGAACGAATTGAACGCAAGGGTACTCACCAGAGCGTCTGTGACATCGTCTACCTCGTTTCCCGTAAGCCATTCGTCTCGAAGCTCAGGCCGGCAGTTCAAGTATATCGAAGTGATGACTTTCATATTCGCTACAGCGGATGTTAGCTGATTCGAAATGACCTTTCCCAGTTTGCGTCTCACATTGACGCCACTTTCGGCCACAAAAGGGTACTTGGCTCTTGATTATCTTCAGGACGAAAAGTTGTAACATTGGGTGTGAAACCTTCAGGATCCGTTTGAGGATAGCCGAGCTCTTGTATTGGACGAGGAGCCATATTCGGTGAGAGCGATGTTTGGACAGCTTTTGCATGATCCTGACGAAGTTGATACTTGTGAAGAAGTTTCTCCAGGAATAGTCCGATATGCCATCCGCGTCTCCTTCTGGATGGGCGCCATTGGGCTGGCCATTCTGTCGAGTAGACGGACGGGGAGCGGATAGCATGGAATCCTCTGGCCGCGGCTTATGGGCATTCTTCGCATGATTTTCCTGGCAGTATCGGAAGAAGCTGCAGCGGGTCAGGACAGGGATGAACATTTCACGCTGTGCACGTACTTATGAGGAGGCGAGTCATGTTTGGCCGTCACAGTGGCGGAAACCTCTTGCAAGCCAAACATCTTGAGTACGAGAAGCAGGCAATTGGAATCTAAGAGAAGCTGGCCGAGGTGGTGGAATTTCATAACATCTTTATATGAAATATGAGATCCATGAGAACACCAATTGGGTCAGATACGCACTGGAGACTTTGAACCACTTTAGGGACAAGAGAAGGATTGCCGATACGGCTTTCGAAGTGATTTCTCGATGCCGAGTCACATCAATTTCCTCCAAGGTTAAGGGCGGAGGAGGCGGCTCGTTCTGCGGGGCGTTGGGATTGGGAGGAGCGCTGGGAGCGCTTGCGGTAACTGTGGCTAGCAACAATTTCAGGAGAACGACAACGCTGCTCTGCAATATTGGAAGGATGCCAGACTGCTCCCAGGTCAAAATACGGCCAGATCAGTGTTGTCGACAACTCACGTAGATGGTTTCGACCCGTCTTAACCTAAGCAAGTCCTCCTTCTTGTCTCGCAGCTTGTTACACTGCACCTTGTCTCCTTGTGTTTCAGCAACTCCAATCTGCCGCTCAACTTCTTTGATTGCATTTTCCAGTCTGACGATATCCCGGAAGGCCATTCCTTGGTCTTCCGAATCAGCAGAATCAAGGGGGACCTCCTCCATCTCCGTCTCGGGCAGCGGGCTCATTCCACCTTCGTCACGAATGTAATCCTCTCTCGTCCGCCACATTTGAAAAACAGCGAGCGACACGTGCATGTGCTTGACATAGAGGTTGTCTGCCTCATCGATCGCGTACGGCACTGTTTGACGGGAGCTTCGGGTGAATGGAAACACAAACGGCTTGGTCTGGTCGGTCTGATACTGCTGTTTCTTTGGTTTACCACCAGCTTGTTGCTGGGCTTGCTGCTGGGGCGGAGGCGATGGTGCCGGTGTTACAGGAAACGGCGTACCCTGCTGCCAATATCCTTGTCTGGTGTCGAAACGTTGTGGAAACTCATCTTCAGGGGGATTGTAGTGGTAGTGTGGTCGGACTGGAATGGGCGATAGCGCTGTTGCAAACTTTTCTGCCGGAATGTCGGGATGAGGGGCAGCGGAGAAGGTTGGGTATTTGGAGGCCAGCTCTTGGTGGAATAGCTGGAGGTCCATAGGCGTCGATTTACACATCGCTGTCACGAAATCAGACAATTTTCGTCGGCTTTTTGAAATGATTAACACGCACAGTCCTCCCCGTCATCTCCGTCAAGGCCTGCCAATTCGCGCGCAAGGACTTTCACTCTCCGAAGTTCTCGGATCCCTCCCAAACAAGCCAATAGCGACTTCCAAAGAACAATGAGCAGCTTCTTCACCGGATATCCCTTGGCACTTTTCTCCTTGAGGGCAGCCACGAGGTTGAACAGGGTGACAGGTAGAGGGGTTTCGAGGGACACTACGACTTTGTAAGCAGAGCTTGTGATGGCAGCGTTTGAGACGCACTAAGTTCGTCACCGAAGTCTCTGTCACCTTTGAAGACTTCAACAAGATGGTACATCAGGTTGAGATAGACGGAAATTTCAGTGTTGACTTCCTCAATGAGATCTTGCTTGTCATTGGGTGACACGCCGAGGCCGCGTAGATCTTGCTCCGATAGATTGCTCAGCATATCGTGCTTGGAGCTTGCGATGAGGAGAGCGTCAACGATATTGCTGACTCCATCCGCAGCTCGCACCATCTTGCAGTTTTGGATCATCCAGTAGTGTTGATCTTCTGTTGATGATGTCTCGACGCAAGAACCCTGCAGAAGGTAGAGTAGCCGTCGAGCATTCATGAACCGCTTCTCAGCGTTCCGGTGCTCAAGACTCTCCAGTAGAAGTTGAACATGCGCATTGCGAGTTTCGGGTGAAGAGTTTGTCCATTCTAAGAGTTGATGAGGGCCAGAGCTCGGGACGTGTTTGGATCTGGCGTACCTCCAGGAAATGATCCTTGCCACGCCTTGATATTCTCCTCAACTTGTGGGACCTCCGCATACGAATAAAACTCTTCAATCTCATTAAACACCGTATCTTCGTCATCGTAACGGAAGTCGTAATATACCGGCTACAAAAGCATCAAGAGTAAGCCACGGAGTTCAGCATTCGCTTGGCTTGACTCTCTAACCTTTGGTGCAGTGGTTGTCGAATTGACCAGCGATCTCAGCTGCAAGGATATCAAGTCCATTCCCCCGGCCGGGGTGCCTTCCTGGGCATCGTCAAGACCCAGGGGGCCACTGACGAGGCTTCTGAGGCCTGTCAAGTCCATTGTCGCTGTTGTACGCGAATCCAGCAGGCTGCTTGGTCCCTGGGGGTGGTCGGGCGAGCCGCCTAGGGCCCTTGCGCGCAACGCGAGTGGCGTGCGGAATGCACGCGTCATGCGAATGCCTCCGCGTTTGTGATCGCCCATCGAATCCCGCTTGAGCGGCTGTCCCGCACACGTCCTCCTGAGTCGACACCAGCTTACAAGTACAAGAGCCTCCTTTCTCCATTTCTCTTTCCTTCCATCACCGTCTACGCATATACGTGCGACTTACAGCATAAATCATGGATATCGATGAGCAGAAGATCGACGAGGGGTTGTATTCGCGACAGCTGTAAGTCGCGCACTGGCATGCCTTTCGAGCCATGACTGAAAGTGCATATAGCTACGTATTAGGGCACGAGGGTATGCCACAGTCAAATTTGACAATGATATGCTGATATTGGTGTAGCCATGAAACGAATGGCTGTCTCGAATGTCCTCATCGTTGGTGCCAAGGGCCTGGGTGTAGAGATAGGTATGCCGCTGCAGCAAACATCAACGCGCGCTTACTAAGACGTTGGGCAGCCAAGAATACGGTCCTTGCAGGAGTCAAATCTGTAACCATCTACGACCCAGAACCTGTTGCAATTCAGGACCTTGGGACACAGGCGCGTCTATTGGCTGGTGTACTGCTATTAGTATTGACATAGTTGTAGTTCTTCCTGCGCGAAGCGGACGTTGGGAAACCTCGTGCCGCAGTGACCGTACCCCGATTGGCAGAGCTGAACGCATATGTCCCTGTCAAGGATCTTGGAGGGCACGCTGGGCAACCTCTCACGACAGACGTCATCAGTGGCTTCCAGGTGCGTAGCGTCGCACAACCGCTCGGGCAACGACCTGACGCCCGTCCTCAGGTGGTCGTCCTCACCGACGTGACCCTGGCGAAGCAGTTGGAGATCAACGATTGGGCACATGCAAACGGAGTTCACTTCATTTCCGCCGATGTTCGTGGTCTGTTCGGTACGGTCTTCTGTGATTTCGGCACTCGCTTCACTTGCATCGATCCCACCGGCGCTCAACCACTCACTGGCATGACTGTCGAGATCGAGAAGGAGAAGGATGCAGTAGTCACCTGCCTGGATGAGACGAGGCATGGTCTTGAGGATGGCGACTTCGTGACGTTCTCTGAGGTGCAGGGCATGTTCGAGTTGAATGGGTGTAAACCGAGGAAGGTGACTGTCAAGGGTGAGTACTCGTCTGAGGCTAAGGTATCTCCGCTGACCTTCCTGTAGGTCCTTATACCTTCTCAATCGGCGATACCACAGGTTTCCATGACTACGTCTCAGGCGGTATCTTCACTCAAGTGAAGATGCCCAAGATCATCGACTTCGTGGGTGCACAATGTGCTTGTCAACGCCATCATTGCTAATGCATGAGTAGAAACCCCTGCGAGAATCGCTCAAGGCACCCGAGTTCCTTATTACGGATTTCGCCAAGTTCGATCGCCCTTCGACGCTTCATGTCGGCTTCCAGGCGTTGTCAGCATTCCGTGACAAGCACGGTCATCTTCCGAAGCCGAGGAACGAGTCCGATGCCACCGAGGTCATTGCATTGTCGAAGGAGATACACAAGGCTTCAGGGTTGGAGGGAGACCTGGACGAAAAGATCCTCCAGGAGCTCTCGTTCGAGGCGACTGGCGATATCTCACCAATGGTTGCGGTTATCGGCGGATATGTCGCGCAGGAGGTCTTGAAGGCAGTCAGTGCGAAGTTCCACCCCACTGTTCAGCATCTGTACTTCGACTCTCTGGAGTCGCTACCCGACCAGCTGCCAACGGAGGCCGAATGTGTCCCTGTCCCCTCTCGCTATGACGGGCAGATTGCTGTCTTTGGCCGCGGGTTCCAGGAGAAAATTGCGAACTACAGGGAGTTCCTGGTTGGAAGCGGTGCCATTGGCTGTGAAATGCTCAAGAACTGGAGCATGATGGGTCTTGCGACTGGCAAGGGCATCATCCACGTTACCGACCTGGACACGATCGAGAAAAGCAATCTTAACCGACAATTCCTATTCCGGGCAAAGGATCTGGGGAATTTCAAGTCCGAGGTTGCGGCTGCCGCCGTCATCGAGATGAACCCAGATCTCAAGGGGAAGATCATAAGCCATCAGGATGCAGTTGGCGGTGAAACCGAAAGTGAGTACATCCCGCTTGCTCACACTGTGGCAGGCGCTGAATGGTGCAGATGTCTACGATGACTCATTCTTCGCGCATCTGGATGGCGTGACTAATGCTCTGGACAATGTCAAGGCGCGCATGTACATGGATCGTCGCTGTGTCTTCTTCCAAAAGCCGCTCTTGGAGTCAGGAACTCTCGGAACCCTTGGCAACACTCAAGTCGTTGTTCCTCACTTGACTGAATCCTACTCATCATCCCAGGACCCGCCTGAGAAGTCTACACCTATGTGCACAGTCAAGAGCTTCCCTAACGCGATTGAACACACGATTGAGTGGGCGCGTCAACATTTCGACAACCTCTTTGTCAAGCCAATCCAGAGCGTCAATCAGTACCTTACAGATCCGAGCTTCAAGGAGACGTCACTCAAGTATTCCGGTACACAGACGGAGACTATCCAACAGATCCGTGATTATCTGGTCCGATACAAGCCGCTCACCTTCGAAGAGTGCATCCAATGGGGGCGCCTCCAATTCGAAGAGAACTACAACAACTCGATCCAGCAGCTTTTGTACAGCTTGCCCAAGGACGCTGTGACATCCACTGGCACGCCCTTCTGGTCAGGCCCGAAGCGCGCACCAGACGCGCTGAAGTTCACCTCGTCTGACGTAAGTTGCTTTATCCGCGTATCATGTTCCTTGTGATTCTAACGGTGGCTATAGCCCCTGCACATGGAGTATGTTATCTGTGCAGCAAATTTGCACGCTGCAAACTATGGCCTCCATGGCTCTACCGACCCTGAACTTTTCAAGAAGGTCCTTAACAGCATGTTTGTGCCAAAGTTCGAACCGAAGAGCGGCTTCAAGGTTCAGATTAACGACGCGGACGCTCCTCCGGAGAATCCAGATGGTGCGTGCATTGCAGAGAGTTCCACCTTGAAACTGACAGCTTCGCAGGCGGTGAGGACCTGTCAGACCTTCTTGCGTCGCTGCCTCCTCCCTCCAGCCTTGTCGGCTACCGGTTGCTGCCTGCAGAGTTCGAGAAAGATGACGACTCAAACTTCCATATTGACTTCATAACTGCTGCGTCCAATCTCCGAGCATCAAATTACGGAATCACTGTCGCGGACCGGCACCACACGAAGCAGATTGCTGGCAAGATCATCCCGGCCATTGCTACCACAACAGCGGTGGTGTCCGGACTCGTGTGCCTGGAGCTGTACAAGCTCATAGATGGGAAGAAGAAGCTTGAGGCGTACAAGAACGGATTCGTCAACCTAGCACTTCCCTTTTTTGGTTTCTCTGAACCTATCAAGGCGGCGCAGAACACGTACAACGGCAAAGAATGGACCTTGTGGGATCGATTCGAGTTCCACCATGATCCCACGTTGCAGGAGATCGTTGACTATTTCCAGAAGGAAGAGAAGCTGGAAGTCAGCATGGTTTCGTCAGGGGTTTCGATGCTCTGGTCACCATTTACACCGAAGAAGAAGAGCGAGGAGCGGCTGCGCATGAAGATCAGCCAACTCGTGGAAAATGTGAGCAGGAAACCGGTTCCATCACATGCGAAGAACCTTCTGGTGGAGATGATGGTGAATGACGAGGAGGGAGAGGATGTAGAGGTACGATCTCATTTTGCGACACTGTCCTCTGCCTTGCTGATTTCAATTGAACAGATTCCCTTCGTCGTGGTGCACTTAGACTAGAGAGGGCAAGACGCGCTAGTACCAGCACGATGTGCTGCCTTGTCAATGACAAGCTTTGTACCGATCAGGACCGAAATCAAATATAAGTCTAACATACGTGCGTGTGAGGTATACATGTGTCCCCGTGCCTACCACTAGAGTATTACCATATTACAACAGGCCTGCCAAAAGGGAAGCGAAGAAACTAGCAGGGCACCGTTCTAAGCTGGTTCCATCGGCGAGCATACCCTTCCACATTGGATAACGCCTCTGGTATCTGGTCGATTTCCTTGCTGAACCTTTTGATAATGCTGAACGTCCCGGTTTCTTCGAGGATGGCAGCCTCGCACTCGTCAAAGCTGACCAACCCCATTGATCGCAAAGCCTTGAGTATATCGTTCTTTGAGACTCGATTCCTCCTGGCTTCGTCTTCAAGGAACGTCCCTTGGAACACGAGACAGACCGGTTTGGATCGGAAGATCCTGGCAGCAGCAGGTACCCATACCTCAATCAGCGAGGGTATGTGCTCGAAGACCGAGATTATGAAGATGGACAAGAGACCTCGAAAGTAGGTGACGTCGGGTTGGGTGATGATGCGCGAAAGCGTCGAACCGTAAGTGACCGTGAGGATCCAGTCATAGATCTGACATTGCAACCTGAGTCAGAAAACGAGTGCGGCTAAGATTTGGCACTGACCGACAACGGTGCCATAGTACGATTCGAGGACAATCGGAGGTATATGAGCGTAGTGAGGATGATGCATCCTCCGACGGCAATCGGATGGAGCTGATGATCCCCTGGGTCCCACCAATCCGTTACATCTAGCAACGGCATTGTCGTGGGCTACCGTAACATGAGTTGACCTCGAGCGCACGCTGTTGTGCCCCGCAATTCCCCGCAATCTCATCCGCCCGGAGCTGTCGGCAAAATGTTGCAAGGCACAACTGCGGTGATCCCTGAAATGGCCGACGGGCCGAGCCCTCCACCCATGCCAGCTGGGTTAACAAGAAGGGTGCCCCTAGAGGTAGGTGTTCGACACCTTGCCGGGTCAAGCTGGGACATCTGCGTGTACCGCTGATCACAATGTCGTCCTTAAACAGAACTGATGTCTCGCTGTCGTGAACGTGCACACAAAGGGGGCCTCACTGCCCCAAGCGGCAGCGACTCAATGTTTGGTCGGACACAAATCGCCGGATGCAGTCTTAGACGAGCACAGTGCGGTCGTCAGCTGTTCAGCTGTTTCCTGCATCCTTCCACCCAGTATATCACACAAGTCGCCGCCGAACGGAATTTGACCAGCCCGCTGACCTGGTTGAGTCCCTGAGCCGAAGTCGGCTCATCTGAAGTCGCTTCAGATGTGTCACTTATACGTTCGCGCGACTCTCCTCGTACATGTTTGATTCTTGCTTTCTCTTCCGCGTGACGCTGGCGGTTGTACTGTACATTCCAGTCGAGCCAGTGCCGGGTAAAATCGGACTAGGCCAGTAAGCATGATTCTCTCTCTAGTGAGAACTTCTGACATTTGCTGACAGAACTTGAGAACCTCCACTGCCTAACGTGGTTTGTTTCTTGGCGTTCAACATCACGCGGCCAGCTGGCGGAAATCACTGTACTGTCAGCCATAATCTTGACCATTGTCAATGTCCGCCAGCTTCCGGAAGAACGTCTTATGACCTCCCAATGCTGTCACTAGCAGCTTGCTCGATGGGGAAGTTCACGGGGAGCCTGCCGTTTCGCGGGTAGCTGGCAGGACTTCTTATAACTAGGCTCTGACATCAACCGCTGCTGCGTCTGTGTCAGACCCAGAGGACGTGCGATGATGTATTTTCTGCGTGCTGCTACTTTTATCGGCGCTTGGTGCCTTACGTCTGTATCTGCTGGTTGCCTGCTCGACCTCGGGTATGCAAAGTATTCCGGGCATGAGAACACGACTACTGGGTATGCCCCCCTCGTGTTTGAAGTGTGGACCTGGCTGAATGCTATTCATCCAGGCTCTGCGTTTATTATGGCGTTCATCATTCACAGCCACCCGTCGGTGCGCTCCGATGGCAGGCGCCGCTGCCGATTGAGGCCAACAACAACTTCTCGAGTTTGGGGGTGATCAACGCTACCCAGATCGGCCCGACTTGCATTCAGGGTATCCCATACTGGAGCAACTCGACCCCTGGTAACCCTACCGGCCAAGAAGACTGTCTGAGGTCTGATGTCTACATGTCAAACAACCCAATCTCCACTTCGCTTCCTATCATGGTGCAGGTTCATGGCGGAGGTAGCTGATCTCGCTTCTGCAATGTGAGGAATGCTCATGTCCTGTGAATAGGATATACCGAAGGGTCATCCACGTCCGAGCCGGGCGACGCGATTATGTATGCTGCTAACGGATCCCTCGTGTATGTCTCTATTCAGTATCGACTTGGTGCTTTCGGATACCTCGGGGGTGCTGCGGTTCGCGAGAATGGGTCGCCCAATGTCGGTTCGTTCCGTTCCTCTGCGCACATCGACATTCAGAGCACTAATGTCACTTGCAATTCAAGGCGCTTTGGATCAACGGGCGGGCATTCTGTGGACCCAGCGCAACGCAAGAGCGATGGGTGGTGATCCCGCTCAGATAACTATTGTCGGAGGTAGCGCCGGCGGCGGATCGATGATGGATCAGCTCATCCTTTATGGCAAGTGGTTTGTCGCTTTGTGAGCCGGTGCTGACTGGAAGGCAGGCGGCGAGAAGAACCCGCCTTTTCGCGCTGTTATCGCCCGTAAGATCAGTTTGATTCCAGCTGATGTCGTCTTCTGACCTCTTGCAGAACGGACCTGGTGGCAACCGAGGCACAATGACACGACACTTGAAACGCAATATCGGAGGTTATTGAAAGAGGCAAACTGCGATAATCTCGCCTGCCTCCGTGGACTTGATCAATCAACGCTGGCAAATGCTGCGCAACGCACCTATGCTGACGGCTACTTGTCCGGAGACATAGGGTTCGGCGATTACTACTACGGTATTCTTGAGACAGGTTGGCGTTTTGAAAGTATCCAAGCTGACGTTTTCGATGCAGGGCCTTATGTTGATGGTGAAATCATACGAGCCCTGCCACAGGAAGAGTTCAAGACAGGTCATTTTGCCAAGGTTCCTCTCATTGTCGATCGAGATGGATACGAGGGTGACGTGGTCCACGAAAAATTCTCTCATTTCCGTACTAAGGCTCCATGGTTCAGGTGTCCTATTCTCCAACAAAAGCGAGACCACATTTGCAGAAGAGCAATCTGACCTGCAAGCACTGTTCCCTGCTGCCAAACCTAGCTTCTTCAAGCGGCTATGGCAATTGTATCCTGCAAGCGACTACAATTCCACCTTCTTCCAACGGCAAACCATATTTGGTCCGTATTTATTGCCATTTTTCAACCGTGACTGACCCAGGGCGATCGAGCAGGAGACTTCATCATTGACTGGTGACTCCATTCCTTCCTTCTGCGCATACTCGCTGCGATTTACACGAATATGCAGTCCCACCTACTATATGGCAACCGCCCTGACTGACGCAGGCCTTCCTGTCTACAAGCTGATATTCGATGCCGGATCTGAGTTGCATGGTGCCACGACGCCGTACCTGTGTATGTATTCCCCTCTGCCGTGAAACCACCGGATTAACCTGCGCTACCAGGGTCTGCGACAATACCTGGGGACAACGTCGGTACACAAGGTGCGAATATAACAATAGGCGGCTGGATGAAAGACTGGTGGATCAGCTTTACCGTCCATCTCGATCCGAACGTGCAATCATGGTCCAATGTTTCTAAGCCCTATTGGCCGACGTACATGGGGGGCAACTTGGACTTCACGGCCATGGATGTCAATTACACCGAAATCGGACTGGTGGAAGATTTCGATGTGTCTTCCAAGTGCGACTTCTTCCATGGACACGGCTACGACGTTCGGAACTGATCCAGTCAGCTTATATGACGTCCATGTCATGATAGCCTGTAACATCGTGTAAAGAATGTATGCCGTGGACATGCGCATTTTGCATCCGTCAATTTCGGGACATCTTTCGGACCCAATGCAGCAATGCATGCTTTAAAGGTTCTTTTGGAACTCGGGGGACGAAAGTCTTACGTCTGATTGATTTCGCTGTTTCTTGGGCAGAACCACAGAAGCTCGAGGAGCCCGCAGCAACGAAGGATCTTCTTCGTTTCCGGTCACTGGCATCGATTTCGTCGCTCCGCAAGACGTTCGTGACCGGGCGTAAACGAAGAAGATATCGATATTTCCTCTTACTGCAACTCAACGTCCCAAAGAGCCCTGAATATTAGTCCTTCGGAGAGGGACTCTTGCTTTTCTTGACCTTGAACTTCCGTGATTCGATTGATCTTGTCGATCTACACTTGGACTTTGAGGTCCGATCGCTCAGTCAGCAAAGAATGCTGAGAACCCCATGCATCATGCTGCTCAGAAACACCTGATACGGCTAGTACATGCTGGCGGGTAAGCAATGTGCAGGTGCTGGGAAGTGGAAGGAGTCATTCTGTCTGCGTCCAACCGATCTCACATAACATGCCTGCCCGACGGTATAATAACCAGGCGAGGTATCTCTGGATGCATAGCGAGACCAACCCCCCTCAAGCGCTTCAAAATCTGTAGCAACATGACAATGACTACTCGCTATGTGTTCTCGGCAGCTATGCTCGCCTTCGTCCCGCTTGTAACAGCATGGGGTGGTCCGCTCTTGACGCTGCCGTATGCGACATACGAAGGGATCTACAACACCACTACAGGGTGAGCACGTTATATTGCGAGGGTTCCTTGCTTTGAATCCTTCTCAGGGTCAATTCGTACTACGGTATTCGATATGCTCAGCCGCCCGTCGGCGCGCTGCGCTGGCAACCACCTCAAGACATAGAGCTCAATAACGACTATGCGAGTGAAAGCCCTATATATGCTGGAACTTATGCGTACGTGTCGATCTTATGCACCATGTTTACTGCAATGGATGACAGCGTATCGTAGACCCGAATGCACCCAGGGCGTGCCGTATTGGGCCGGCAATTACACTTTGCCCCCCGCTGGCTCGGAAGATTGTCTGCTTCTGAACATCCAGGTTCCTGCCAATCCTGCTCATGCCACCTTGCCGATCCTTTTGCAAATTCATGGAGGAGGTACGAGGCATCTGGATCTTTGGAGGCCGTTGGTGACCAGACGATGGCAGGCTATACTGAGGGCAACCCTGAGGGAACTCCCGGCGATTCATTGATCATGCAATCGAAAGGGAACATCATCTATGTGGCCATTCAATACCGTCTCAGCGCCTACGGGTTCATGTCCAGCTATGAGATCAGGCAGAATGGTGTCGCCAATGCAGGCAAGGATCAGCTGACCGCATCTTCTTCATAACTCCGCCGAGCTATATTGACACCCTTTGCAGGCTTGCTTGATCAGCGTGCCGCCATTCAGTGGACCCAACGTTATGCCAGATACTTTGGTGGCGATCCCAGCCAAATCACCCTCATCGGCGGCAGCGCCGGAGGTGGCTCAGTAATGAGCCAACTCATTTTGTATGGCGGGGTTGCCAATCCGCCGTTCCGTGCAGCGATCAGTGGTACGTCTAGGCATGTTGATGCGAAACACTGATCACTCAGTCTCGGACAGAGTATCCATGGTGGCAACCGTTCAAGAACGACTCAACGCTCGAAACCCAATACCGTCAGCTCTTGAACGCGGCGGGATGTACCGATGTCGCCTGTCTTCGGGCTATGGATGAAACTTCTCTGGCTATTGCAACCCAGCAGGTTTATGTCGATGCATATGCCGCAGGATCCTATGCGTATGGAGACTTTTACTTCGTGAGCCGATATTCTAAAACTCAAGAGGGAGAGATTCTGATTGTGCCGCTTGTCCAGGGTCCGTCTGTCGATGGCCAGATCATTGCGGATCTGCCTTCGAATGAATTCAAGCAGGGACATTTTGCGAAAGTGCCGCTTCTAGTCAACCGTGATGGCTACGAGGGTGTGTGAGCTCTTTTGAATCCTTGGACATCCGACTCATTGGACCGCGTTTCAAGGTGTCATATTCTCAAACAGAAGCATTACAACGCAAGAAGAGGAACTTGCCGACCTCCAGAAGCTCTTCCCATACGCTGGGCCGTCCTTCATCAACCGTTTATATGAGCTCTACCCTATGAGCGCCTATAATTCGACCTTCTACCATCGCAGCCAATGGTTTGGAGATTTCATGTCGGCGTCTTCCGTTTCTCATTCGCCGCGCTGTCGTTGACTTGCTTCTCAGTATTGACTGCCCGGCATATTACATGGCAAGCGCAGTGGCTGATGCCGGATTGCCCGCGTATAAGCTGCTGTTCTATGCCGGTACTGAGCTGCACGCTGCTACGGGCCCGTATCTCTACCTGAACAACAACGATGGTGGGTCACCTCGCTTCGCAGGGCCAGATCTCTCTAATCTCTCGACAGGAACCCCAGCCGGGAACGACACACTTGGGCTGATAATGCGGGATTGGTATCTCTCCTTTGCCACGTGTCTGAACCCGAACGAGGTCTCATTCTCCGAGACGCCCAAGCCTTACTGGTCGGCTTACAACGACGGAAGCGGGTTCTTGGCCATGTCGGTCAACTACACCCAGATGGGCGTCGTGACCGACTTTGACGCGAGCGCGCAGTGCGACTTTTTTCATGCGCAGAGCTACGTCGTTCGTAACTGAAGGGAGAAGGCTCAGTTTGATGATGTAGCAATACATAATCTGCTTTCGGCCGCATGCCAGTGGAGTGGTAGTCTGAGTCGGGTCCTTGATCTTGAGATGGAAGGTGGCACGGTGTCATGTTGAGAACTGTAGGCTGCAGGATGAAAGATGCCACAAAGTTGGACATGGGAGATCGGCGCTAGGCCGGCCGCCCTGCCGGTGTCGGCGAAAGCCGGAAGCGAGTGTTTTAGCTCACGTGGGACGGGAGCAAAAGTGCTTATGTGATTCGCCCACCTTTGAGGCGACCAATCCGGTGGCTCGCCTGGGTAAAGGCAGTGGAACATCCCCCGCTCGCCCTCCCGCAGACGCTCTCAACAGTGCAGACCGCACCCACTTTGTCAGCGCTGCCGCTTGCTGCTCTGTCTGCAACCGCATTCCCACGTTTGCTGCACCGGTGCGAGGAAGCTTCGTTCTCACAGCGACACCACTGCGCCCGCAACTCGCAATCGCCGTCGTCGCCGTTTCGCTCGCAATAAATCCCACCCTTACCGCAAACTAAACGCCGATGTCGGCCCTCGTCTCCCCGCTCTCGGCGCTCAATTCGTCGGCAGCCACCGCTGACCCACACAGCGTACAGTCAACAACTTCGGGGCCGACTGCCACTTCGGGTTTGTCACCCACAACACCCCTCTCGGCCACAATCAACGGCGCGGGCAATGGCGCACCCGCTCCCACCAACGGCAACCACGACACCACCAACGGCACCGGCACCAGCACTGTCGCGGGGACGAAGCACTCCCTCCCGCTGAGCTTCGATGTTCCCTCCTCCCCCGGCCCGCCGACGAAGAAGAAGCGCAATAGGATCACCTTATCGTGCATAGAGTGCCACAGGCGCAAGCAGCAATGCGACCGCGGCAACCCTTGCTCCCGGTGTGTCAAGCGCGGCATGGCAGACCAGTGCGTCATGGACACCAAGCAGGACGCGCAGGTCCCGAGCGGCGGCGTGAGGGGGAGGAGGAAGAGCAAGCCCCACGCCGCCCAGGCCGGGAGCGCCTCCACCTCACCGGTGAACGGGCACGCACCCACAGCAGCGAGCGCGGTCGCCGCCGCCGCCGCCGCCGCAGCAGCAGCAGCGGGGGGGAGCACGAGCTACCTCGGCCCCGGCACCGTCGCCGACTTTCTGAACAAGATCGGTTTCCCCCAGCAGGCGAACGAGCCGCACGTCGGCTCGGTGTACGCGCCCCTGCCCAAGCCGGGCGACATCGACCACGCCGGCAGGCCGGATATGCGGCCCCAGTTCCCCCCGCGGCACGTCACGGACTACCTGATCAACCATTTCTTCGGGAACAGCACGCTGAACTGGCTGTACGACAGCGTGCACCGGCCGACGTTTGACCGGAGCTACGGGCAGTTCTGGGCCAAGGAGGAGACGGACAACCTCGATTTTGTCGCCTTGTTGGCAGTCATATGCGCTAGCGCACTCCAGTTCCTCCTCGACTCGGAGATTGAGCGATTCATGGTCGACGTCCCTGCGGAGCTGGGCACGGACCGCGAGACGTTGCGTGCAAAGCTGTTCAACTTTTCGCGCATGACACTCGCGACGTCGGAGCACGAGCAGAACCCCACCCTCGAGCGCCTGCAGACGATGCTCCTCGTCGCCATCTACAGCAAGAACGAGGGCAGCGCCACGGACAACTACTCGATCATCGGCGCTGCTATCCGCATCGCGCAGAGCATGGGCATGCATAGGGACGGGGAGGGGAAGTGGGGGATGCGCCCGCTCGAGGCAGAGCTCAGGCGCAGGATGTGGTGGGCGCTGTACTCGTACGACCGGTGCCAGAACATGACCCTCGGTCGGCCGTACGTGATCCACGATCAGGTGAGTCCTCCGCCTCAAGAAAGGGAGGAAGGGTGTATGCTAACGCGCGTGGCAGCACTGCGACGTGCGCCTTCCTTTGAACCTGGACGACGACGAGCTGTTCGACGCGGACAAGCTGCTTTCCAAGCCCATCAGCCTCCCCACACACTACTCGTACCAGCTCCTCAACATCCAGTACTCCAAGATCGTCGGCCGCATCGCCGACGAGTGCTTTGGCGTCCGCCCGCCCACGTACCGCACCGTGCTCGAGCTGGACAGCGCGCTGCACGAGTTTGAGCGCAACTTGCCCAGCTACTTCAGGAACCAGAGCGCGGCGGACGCGCTCGAGCGCCCGTACCTCGCCTACCAGAGCCAGATGATGATGATGAACCTGCAGTCGACGCGCATCGCCCTCCACGTAAGCGGCTGAATTGCCCACCAGAGGAACCTAGCTGACGTGTGTCTCACAGCGCCCCTTTCTCCTCCGCAACCCCCCGGACGAGGACATGGACACGGAGGACGAGCAGAATGTGCGCACGGCCGAGTTCTTCAAGACCTCGCGCGCGGCGTGCGTCCTCAACTGCAAGAAGCTGCTCTCGGCACAGCATTTGCTCCAGAGCACAATCTCAAAGGCCCAGCTAAGGTGGTTCATGCTCGCGTTCAGGACGTTCGAGCCTGCTGGTGAGCATCATTTGTATACTGCTCAGGCTGGATGATTGACGAAAGCGGGCAGCAACACTCTGCGCTGCCATCCTGCAAAACCCTACCGACCCGCAGGCGGACGACCTGGACAAGTGGGTCGAGATGGCGCGCGACCTCCTGCTCAACATGGGCAGCGAGAACGTCGTCGCGCTCGAGGGAGTCAAGGGGCTCGACATCCTGCGCACGCGCTGCATGGCCGCGCGCAACCTGCCCCCACCGCCGGGCGCAGTAGACGGGGACACGCTCAACCTCCCCTTCTACGGCACGTCTATCCATATCCCGCGCAAGCCAAACTCGGCGGACTCCGACGACTCGTCCTCCCAGTCGCCCGACGACAGCTCGGCTCCCTCGGCGCAGGTAATCACACCCGACAACAACATCCTCCTGCCCGCCGTGCCGCCGCCGCCGCCGATGGACTACCAGCAGCTGCCCCACCCAGTGCCCGACTACCAGTGGGCCGCCCAGGTGCTCGGCGAACCCCAGTTCACGATTTCGGACATGCTCGGGCCGACAAACGTCTCCGACTCGTTCTGGAACGACACGCTCATCGAGAACGTGTTTGATGCGCACTTCCCGAGCGGGTACGACGTGCTCGGAGGGAACATGGACGTCCTCCAGGGCTTGCAGTAGGCCGGGCTACGCAAAATTTAAGGTACGGGCTCGCAGCTTCTTTTTCGTTCGATCGGATGTGTAATACTAGGTATACAAAATGCCTGTCTCCCTGTGTTCTCCATATGAACGTTCTCTCTTTCCCTACTTTCGTCCGTCCTGTACTTCTCCCGTAGCCGTAACCTGTTACTTTACTTGCGATAGAACTGTTTCCGTACGTCAGCACAAGCGCATAGAAAATGCCTGTAAGACTCACATTTCGGCGAAAACTGAACCAAAGCGACAAGCAGCCGCGGTCGAAGCTGCTCCGGAAACCGCGCTTATGAGAGTATTCCCACTCGCGGTTGACGATGCGGAACGCAATGTCTTCGTATGGCGGACCAGCTTGGAAGACCAGTAGGAGGGTCTCTTCATCCTTTGGATCCTTGATGATCTTGTACGTCGGCGCTTTCGACTTGTCGATAAGATCCGGGTAGAAGATATTGAACTTGTAGCCCTGGACAACCTTGGGCGGTGGGTTATCGACGCTGTATGAGCGTCAGCAGGAAGGACAATGGATGAAGAGAAAACAGCTCACTCATAATGTGTTTGGTTGTATTTGTTCCACTCATAACCGGTGTGCACGCGGTTAAAGTACCGGGGCTTGCGTGGCCGATACCTGTCTTCCCAGGAGTAAGTCGTAGGCAAGGCGATGATTTCCTCCCAGTTGAACTCTTCTTCTTCCTCGTCGAGCTCCTTCGAAGCAGCCTCTCGATAAAGAGCTTCTGATTCGATGTCCGCCGTGCTGGCCTGTTCTCGTGTCGGCGCAGATGCGACCGGGCGTGGTGCCTTGGCGATGAACTGGGATAATGTGACCGCGTGACGTTTGGCAAACTGTGGCATCAGAATTAGCACGTCGTTCGCTGTTGTACCCGGTGAACATACCAGGAGCCGCTTGTCCTCTTTCTCATCAAGGATCGGAATTTGCCGCTCTTCAAATTTGAGCCTGTTGGGATCGACCAACGTTGGGCTCATAGCCCGGTCATAAGGCTCAGGTTTCTCTTCCTCTTCGGGCTGGGCTTCAGCCTCGGCTTTGGGTGCTTCAGCCACTTCTGCACGCGTGCCGGCCCAACCGATCTTCTCCGCCTTGACACCAGCAAGCAGTTCCTTCTGAGCTTGGACAGCCTCATCACGCTGCCTCTTCCGCAGCTCCTCGAGACGGTTCTTGACGACAACGGCGTGAATCTCGCGGAGCTTTGCCTTGGCTTTCCAGACGAGGAGGCTTTCGAGGAGTCCCTCCCAGTAGTCAGTGTCCACTGGTTCGCCACTTGAAAGTTTGCCTTGTATCTGTCGTTGCAGCAGAATAAGCTGCTCATATGTCTTCCCAGACAAAAGCGCGGTGACATCAGATTCGACAATCTTTGACGCCGCTCGATTGGGATCCTGTTGAAGCTGCAGCTTCCCCAGCTGGTCCTTGCAGACTACCATCAAGCACTGCATGATAAGGTCAGCGAAGAACGTGTATGTAATGATGCAGGCACGCACAGTCCAGTAGTCGATATTGACATCGTTCTTCTCAAGACCGAGATACTTGAGGATGTCGTCGTGCAATTCTTCAGTTTGCTCGAAGGTGAGATTCTAGACTGCCGTCAATATTGCCGCACAGGACTGCAACGGTCAAGCGCACCTCAAAAATCTTATAGGGCTCGTCAAAGTCAATCTCTACGCCAGCCTCATCCAGGTCAAATTCCTCATCCTCTCCCTGATCCCCTCCTGCATACTTCAGGTTGAGAGCCAAGAAGTCGATTGCTTTGGCGCGTTTCTCTTTCAGCCTGATTCCTGCCCGCTTCCTCTCCTGCTCCAGCTGGAAGTCGCCTTCCTTTGCGATCCATTCATCCATCTGAGCGCTCTCAGCAAACCGTTGCATGCGAGTCTCCTCTTCCTCCCGCACCCTCAACTCCGCCTCACGTTCCGCTCTCCGCTTGTTCAACCGCTCGAGCTCCTCTTTCGCCTCTTCTCGTCGCAATGCGTCCCGGTGAGCAGCCTCAGAAGCGCTCATGCCCATCTTCTTCTCCTTCTCGGCCTTCTTGTGCCACTTGAACTTCTCCCCGAGGTTCGCATCGTTGAAGGGATTGTCGACTGTACTGTATGCACTGAGCTCCTCCGCACGCTTGCGAGCGGATTCGTCCTCCTCTTCTCGATGCTTCGCAGCTTTCGCCTTGCGCTCAGAAGGGGATTTGTCTCGTTTCCGCCTGCATCGATGTTAGTCATATCCATTGCTTGCAGAGGTGCCAGCAACGTACCTCTTCTCCCTATCCTCATCACCCCTATCCTCACCCCTCTTTATGTGTACTCTGTCATCATCCTTTCTCCTATCCTTGTCATCGCGCTCCCGACTGTGCCTGCGCCTCTTTCTCTCCTTGTCCTCGTCACCGACATCTGGCGACCTCCTCTTCTTTCCTCGCCGATCGTCGCGGTCGTAGTCCCGTGGGCGGTCACGCTCATAGCGATCGTACTCCCTGTCACGTACGCCGGTTCGTTCTCGAGAACGATCTCTGGGCATGATATGATGCAGTGTAGGTCGCAAGATGGGCCGCGGCAAACTCGAGCGGCGCGCGAGACTCATACCGTCCCTGACGTCGGAGTCGTTTCGGCTCCGGGAACCATTGTCACCCCATGCCTATCTCGCTTGTTGGCATTCCACTCCACTCAAACGACGTTCACAGGCAGTTATTGGACGTCATGAACAAGTGGGTTGACTTTATCTTCTCATTATTGAATCCAGTTCTGCGCGATATAATTATGGCCGACTTAATCAACCGAAGCTTCAAGTTGTCCCTTCCTGCGCTCGCATCCTGCTGGGGTTTACCTCGAGACTTCACTGCTAAGCTCCCAGCATCTTACGGACATGATACGGGGGCAGAACCATGATTTACTGGCACTATTTCCACGCAGATGCTCTTCTTTATGCGAGAGACACCGCAGCCTTGTAAGTCCAGGATAACAGCAATGCATGCGGTGTGACGTGAATAGGAGGAGGTGCAGAGGAGATGAGGAGAGAGGTGCGCCCAAGTGACAGACAGGTCAAGGATGACCTAAAGTGCCCTACTGATAAGTGTGCCCGGATGGCGCAACGGTAGATTCCGCTTACTATATCGTGAAGCGTGTGGCCCCTTGAGCAGGAACAGTCCCTCGTTCAAACCCCGTTGGTGTCCAAAAGGTTACATTTTTGACGACATC